>BSBK01006170.1:932500-1097500 GCA_027943335.1 Chamaecyparis obtusa
TGATAATGCTTATTGGGTTGAAGGACTAAAACATAATCTTCTAAGTGTAGCACAGCTAATCAACACTAGTTTCAAGGTTGAATTCATGAATGGTCAAGCAAGACTGCTGGATGAAAAAGGAAAACTCATTGGATCAGGCAATCAAACAAAAGGTAACTTATTTTATCTTGATCTCAGTGAATATTCATGCTTTATTGCTCAAATTGAAGAAAGTTGGCTATGGCACAAAAGGTTATGTCATGTGAATTTTGATAACATGATAAAAATAAGCAAATTCAAGAAGGTTAGAGGCATTCCTACTTTGAAGAAACCTGAAACTGGTCTATGTAAGAATTGTCAAATTGGCAAAATGAGTAAAACTAGTTTCAAGAGTAAGAACTATCAGTCTAAAGAAATTTTGGAAATTGTGCATACTGATTTATGTGGACCTATTGGAATACAAAGCTATACTGGAGATAAATTCTTTATTCTTTTCATTGATGATTATTCTAGAATGATGACTGTTATGTATTTAAGAGAAAAATTAGAAGCATTTGAAAAGTTCAAATGGTACTTAGCAAGAGTGGAAAAGGAAATAGGGAAAAGATTGAAATGCTTAAGATCAGACAGAGGTGGTGAATTCATCTCCCATGATTTTAACAACTTTTGCATTGAAAGAGGAATCAAAAGACATGTATCAGCTCCTAGAACTCCTGAGCAGAATGGAATAGCAGAAAGAAGAAATAGATCTATTATGGATTGTGCAAGAACTCTAATTATAGAAAAGAACATCGCTATAAAGTACTGGAAGGAAGCTATCAGCACTGCAGTTCATACCTTGAACCAAGTACAATTGAAGAAAGACACATTCAAAACTCCTTATGAATTATGGTATGGCTATAAACCCAATGTAAGTTACATGAAAATATTTGGTAGCAAGTGTTATATCTTAAAAGAATCCAGAAGAAATAAATTTGATCTGAAAAGTGATGAAGGAATATTCCTAGGATATTCTAGCAAAAGCAAGGCATACAAATGTCTGAACTTATCTACTCACAAAGTCATAGAAAGTATACATGTAAAATTTGATGAGTTTGCAGAAAAGACTGAACAAGAAAGCAAAAGGGAACCTAAGAACTACAGAAGATTCATTTACATTGAACCTGAAACATTGGCAGACACAACTATCAATGAGAAAACTATATCTACCGAGCTGAGCACAGTTACCGAGTCACAAACTGAGTCACAGGAAGAAGTTCAAACTGAGTCACAGGAAGAAATTCAGACCGGGGTTCAGCCTGAAGTTACCGAGCAAATATCTACCGAGCCCGAGAAACCTGAAGAAGAGATCCTAGAAGACAACAGCATGACTCATTCAAAAAGCAAGGAACCTATACTAGCCAAATATGTCAGAAGACATCATACACCAGATCAAATTATTAGAAACAAATTAGATGGTACTATGACAAGAAGTAAGCTAAAAGGTACATGTCTGCTTACTGATTTTGAACCTAGAAATATCAAAGATGCATTGGAAAATGAAAGTTGGATTGAAGCAATGAATGAAGAATTAGAACAAATACAAAAGAAAAAAACATGGACTCTTGTACCTAGACCTAAAGATAAGAATGTAATTGGAACAAAATGGGTATTCAGGAATAAGTTGAATGAAGATGGTCAAGTATCTAGAAACAAAGCTAGATTGGTATGTAAAGGTTATTCTCAAGAAGAAGGTATAGATTATGGAGAAACTTTTTCTCCTATTGCAAGATTAGAAGGTGTAAGAACTCTACTTGCTTATGCAGCACACAAAGGATTTAAGGTATATCAGATGGATATAAAATCTGCATTTCTCAATGGAATTCTTGATGAAGAAGTCTACATTGAACAACCTGAAGGTTTTGTTGATCCAGATAAAAAGGACATGGTCTACAGGTTAAACAAAGCATTGTATGGTTTGAAACAAGCTCCTAGAGCATGGTATGAAAGACTCCATAACTATTTGATTCAAATTAATTTCAAAAGAGCCAATGATAACAGCAATCTGTATATTACAGAAGGACCAAATGAAAAAACTGTATTGGCAGAAATATTTGTAGATGATACTATATTTACAGGGAATGAGGATCAGTGCAAAGAATTTTCAGAGCAAATGAAAAAAGAATTTGAAATGTCTATGTTTGGTTTAATAAAATTCTTTGTTGGTCTTCAAATTCAGCAAAGCAAGAATGGTATATACATTACTCAATCTAAATACATTAAGGAAATACTTAAGAAGTTTGGTATGGAAGATTCAAAACTAGTTGGTACACCCATGTGTACTGGACTGAAACTTACCAAAAATGATGATTCAAAAGAAGTTGATTAGACCTTATACCGATCTATGATTGGAAAATTGCAGTATGTAGTACATACAAGACCTGATATTGCCTTAGTAGTCGGTATAGTAGCTAGATTCTCAGCAAAACCTAAGGAAAATCATATGATGGCAATGAAAAGAATCTTAAGATACTTAAGAGGAACTGAAGAATATGGTTTGTGGTATAAATTTGGAGGCAATCTACACTTAAAAGTGTTTACTGATGCTGATTGGGTAGGGAACATTGATGACAAAAAAAGTACAAGTGGTGGAGCATTTTTTCTTGGAAAAAGACTGGTATGCTGGACTAGTAAAAAGAAAAATTGCACATCTCAATCCACAGCTGAAGCTGAATATGTTGCTGCTGCAGTAAACTATTCAAATATTGTTTGGTTTAAACAGTTATTAGAAGGTATGAAGGTTGAAATCAAAGAACCAGTTGTTATATTTTGTGACAATACAAGTGCAATAAACATTTCGAAGAATCCAGTGATGCATTCCAAAACCAAGCATATTGCTATTAAATATCACTTTGTCAGAGAATTGGTGCAGGACAAGGAAATCAGATTAGAATATATTCATACAAAAGAGAAGATTGCAGACATTTTCACCAAACCATTACCTAAGGATGCATTTGTGTATCTAAGAGGTAAGTTAGGGGTCATTCCCCTATCCGAGGCTCACTAAATATAGTTTTAGTGATGCATCAACCAGAACATGATTGAAAATCAACCAGTTGATGCAGCATATTCAAGGAATCATTGCATATGAATCAGTACTTGAGGTACATTAATTTACACCAGTATTATGTGAATTGTCTTTGGCATGTGTTGTCAAAGAGGGAGTGTTTGCTATGTCTTTTCTATTACTTCAAGAAATTTTCAATAGTCAGAAGGAAGAATTTTCAGGAAAAAGGAAGTTTTTTGATAGAGGGAGATTTGAATCTAAACCGAGCTAATTCTTTCAAATTTCTTATGCTATGACATATTGTGTTGTCATCAATGCCAAAGAGGGAGATTGTTGGAAACAATTGTCTGAAGGAAATTGCTACTCAAATTATGTATTGTCTTTGATGTCACACAATGTCATAGTCCGCAGCAATCATTTTCTACCGAGCTCAGTCGGTCTGCCAGACAAGAAAATTAGTGTCTACCGAGTCCACTCGGTCATCAAAGAAAAATCAGCATTTACCGAGTTCAGTCGGTTGTCAAAGGAAATTTAGTGTTTACCGAGTTCAGTCGGTTGTCAAAGAAAAGTTAGCATTTACCGAGTTCAGTTGGTTATCGAAGGTAAAGGATTGTCGATGTTTACTTAGTTCCCTCGGTCTCTGAAAGATTGTAGAAAGTTATGGTCACTGAGCACTGTCGGCCCTTGAAGGATTTTTGCAAATAAAGTTTTCTTAATTCAGCCGACTGTTATACTAAATAATGTCAATTTGACAAATCTAAAATCATATAAATAAAAGGTCAAATGTGAAAAATAAAAGAGATATATAGCAGAAGATTTACAGAAGAAAGACAGGAAAGGTGTGTGCAAATTTGTGAAGGATGTTCAGATATCCTTAAGGTGTAGCAGAGATTTATTCAATCAGGAAGGATCACACTTATGCAGAATAGAGATTTATTCGATCAGGAAGGATCACACTTATGCAGAACAGAGATCTGTAATCAGCAAGGCAGTTGCATTATTATACAGGTCATTTTCATTGTTACCTTCTTATCATTGTAACAGTGAATTCTAAATCTCTTAACCGAGTTGGTTTAACAACCATATTGTAAATCCTCTAACAAGGTGACAATTCCATTGAATTGTTTTCAAGACCTCTTACCAGGCCACTCCTAGCAGGGTGATTAAATACTCTAACAAGGTCACACCTAACAGTGTGTTTTGTAACCTTTTACTGGGTTGGCTTCTAACTGGGCATCACTTCAAAAAAGTGAAAATCAGTATCTAGATACATTGGTGGTTTTTCCCATATTGGGTTTCCACGTTAAATCTTGTGTCTCTTATGTTCTTAATTGCTATCTTAATCATATACAAGTGTTGATGAACATCTAAAGATAATTTTGCTAATACTTTCTGCATCTTCAAAGTTACTGCAATCTATTTACCAAGTGTTAAAACAGATAACATTCTTTAAGATATCCTAAGGGATCTGGAAAGAAATAATAGTGAAGTGTTTTATGGTTGACTGATTCACCCCCTCCTCTCAGTCACTTTATCCATATTCTATCATATATATATATATATATATATATATATATATATATATATATATATATATATATATATATATATATATATATATATGTATGTATGTATGTATGTATGTATGTATGTATATATGTATGTATGTATGTATATATGTATGTATGTATATATATATGTATATATGTATATATATATGTATATATGTATATATATATATGTATATATGTGTATATATGTATATATATATATACATATATATATATATATATATATATATATATATATATATATATATTCCCCTTTTTATATCTTACATTTTGGTGATATCTTTATATGTATCCCACATTTTGGTGAGCCCACGATAAACAACTAGATATTGCATATTAGATTAGCATTCTTTTATGTGCTTTCATTTACATTTCAGAAATAACAAAAAAAAATCATATAAAGCAAAATACAAAAACATTTCTTGCATTTCATATCACTATGAAGCTCATTAAGATGCTTTGGTGTGTGGCTATTTTCCTTATTATTTTCCTCTTAGCATCTCTTTATAGTACTTATGATGTTTATGAGAGTATCATCCATTTCATTATGTTTGTAACTCTTCATGTTTCACTTTCCTTTTCTATTATGAGATTGGCTAATACTAGCCTTCCTACTTTTAAAACTTTAATTAAGAATTTGTGTGGTGAACTTATTACTCTTTTGGATTATGTGAAGAATTTGGTAGATGATACACCATCTCCTAATCTTCCTAATCCTAATCCTATCCTTCCTAATCCATTTCCTAATCTTCCTAATCCTAATCATATTGTTCCTAATCCAATTCCTAATATTCCCATTGCCATTTCTCCATCTGATAATATTAGTTCTTCCCACACTTACGATGGCATTCAAAGTATGGTTCACGATACAGATGTGCAAGAATTCTTTGATTTACATTCTCCTTCTTATCTAATCCATAATGATATTAAAGGAAAGAGTAAAGAAAATTCTTCTCAACCTATCATTCCACCTTACACAATGTTTTCTCATGATCACCATAAACAATCACCTATGGCAGAAGCTTTACAAGATATGTACACTACAGGATACACTATGATGGCTAGACAAGGTTATATATAAGGGTTTAGGGCTTGGTGTTAATGAACATGGTATTAAACATTTGGTTCATCTATCCCCTAAACAAGATATGCGTGGTCTTAGATTTATGCTATCTCAATTTAGGGTGGTTGATTCTAACCATCGCCCTCCACTTCATGTTCTTCTTCCAACACCTTCCTTAGATTACCCTAATACTCCTTAAGATGTGGCTAAGAAGGTGTATGTTCAGTTAATGAATTCTAAGAAAGAAATATTTAAACCTATGCCAAAAGATTCTCTCTCCAAGTACAAATGTCCTTTTCACTATAGTAATACACATTTACTTGCTGATTGTCTGCATTTTAAGATGTATGTTAGAGAAAGAGTTTCTTTAGGAATTATATCTCTCTTGTGTGGTTTTATAATTCCTTCATAATTTCCATACGAGGAATACCCCTCATTCTTCTATAATGTAGATCTTTTCTCCTCTTGTCTCTTGACTTGGGGGCAAGAGGTAGTTCTTCTAGTTTTCTAGGATCCATTAAGCTCTTAGCATGTATTTTGTTTTGAGCTTAATTGGTTATTCTTTCTCTCTTCTTTCCCTATGGTTTTGTATTATGATATCTTTCCTTTTCTCATAATCATCCATATCTCTCTTCTAGTATTTATGATATCTTTTCTAAAGACATTTTTTTTGCAAATTTATCCCTTGCTTTCATCCCTGAGAGGTAAGGTTTTCTTTTCTTTCTCTATGTTTAGGGATCTGCCTTCCGTAGCTTAGTGGCATTTATTTATTCTGCAATATTATTTCATTATACTGAATGATGTTTTGGCTATGGATATCCTTTTATGTCCTAAGTCATCACCTCTTCTTTATTTTGCAAATTATGTTTTTTTATAAATTCTTTCCCTTGTTATAGGGTTAGAGTTTGATTCCTTCGTTCCAAGATTCCTCTTCCTCTTGATTGCAGGGGGCTTGATGATTGAATCTTTTATCCCTCTTCTCTTTTCTTTGAAAGATGATATTTTATCCAAAGCACTCCTCTATAGTCGGGGTCTAGTTGATAAGATCTCTTTCTCTTTGAGGATCCTTTTTCAGGATTATCTATGTTCTTCGATGTAAGGGTCAATACTCTTTGCTAATAATATAGTGTACATTGTTGTTAACAGGATATCTCCTTACTTTCTGAAGTAGGTATCCTCCTTTCTCTTCCTTATCTTGTCTATGAGGTAGCCATGATAAGGAGGGGGGCATATATAGGGTCTCCCTTATGCTATAGTTTTCAATTTCAAATATGCTAAATCCTCGGAAGGTAACGTACATAACTTGCTAAATCTTGAAGAGACATGCATTTTCAATTTCAAATATGCTAAATCCTTGGAAGGTAATGCACATAAGTTGCTAAATCCTAAAGAGACACGCATTTTCAATTTTAAATATGCTAAATTCTAAGAAGACACGCATTTTCAATTTTAAATATGCTAAATCCTTAGAAGGTAATGCACATAAGTTTCTAAATCCTAAAGAGACACACATTTTGTATTCCATAGTGATACAAAAATGTGGATCTATGGGTATTTGAAAAGTTTTCAGAAGATGCATTACAACTACAAAGAATAGTTTGCGGGTGAACTATCAATTTTGGCTACTTGTTGGGCTCTTCCTCCTTGGTGATTCAGGGTAAGATGGGCATGTTATTGGGTGAGGTAATCACTCTCTCTTTTCTCTCTTTTCGCTTTCACGCTAGTAGGATTAGATCATGAAGCTATTTTATTTATAGTGTTTCTCTTTTCTTTCTTATGTAATCATTTATTCTTTTATGATAGCTTTCCAAACATGATATTAATATAGGAAGAATTTCTTACCAAGGTTTCCTTTACTGGTTGATTTGGGTTTGTTGTTGTACTAACCCCTTTCTTTTTATGTATTTTAGCTTTGTCTTTATTTTTCTTTATTTTCACACCCTCGTGCATGTATGTTGAGTTAGAATCCTTAGCTTGGGGGCTCATGTCCTTGACTAAGTGTTGTTCTATCTCATTGTGAATCCACTAGAGTCTTTCTTCTAACTTTACCAAGAGTTTGCATTGAGTCCATACTCTTGCTAAAGTGCGGGTTAAATGTATCATCAAAAAATGGAAGTACTTCCATTAAGGACTAGTTTATCCATACGAGTAAGTGGTTTGGGGTCATGTCAAATGCCTTGAATGGGTCTCTAACTTGGATCTGGATTTTTCCCCTATTTTGCCCTATTTTCTACTACTTTCCTACCTATTTCTAGCATCTTTCTCTGAGAATTTGAGGTTCTTGACCTCAGGGTCAAGGGCACCCTCAACCCTGACCTAGGTCAAGGTTGACCTTGAACTTGACCTAGGTTAGGGTCGACCTCAACCCTAACTCAAGGTTCCAAATTTCAAAATCTAAGGATTTTTAGATATCGAGTTTTAGAAAGATTTATTTTCTCGCTTTCAGGTCAGCTATTTTGGGCTTTAAAATGGTAAACTCTTAAATGATATTTAATTTAGGTCCACTTCTAGGGGTATAGGATTAATGGAAATTTATTTCTCCTATGTTAGCCTCTCTAGAAGTTTGTGCCCTAGACTAGTATATAAGGAAGCCTTTCTCCTCTCATTTCAATCCAAGAATCATCAAGCAAGCAATCACATAATCAAATCAAGCATCCATTGTTCTCTAGCATTCAAGTTCTCCATTGAAGATCAAGGATTCATGCATTCAATCCTTTGAAGGGATTTGGTTCAAGAATTCAAGATTCATCATTCAAACCCTAGATCCATCATCATTGTATGATCTTCTTTCAAGATCCTTTGTGCATCTTCAAGATTCATTATTCCTTCAAGGTGGATTCCAAGCATACAATGATGGAGGTTTTGATTTACATTTATGGTTTTTTATGTTGAGTCCAAACTTTCATATTAACATACTTGTTTACATTTCAAATACAATTGCATATCTATTTGAATATCGTAGCTTCATTGTTAGATCTACTTCTACTACTTGCTATCATTCTCCATTTCAATTCTATTTCAAGGTTAATTCTAAAACTAGGGTTTGACCAAGGCAAACCCCTTATCCAAACAACAAAACCATTTTTCTTGTAAGAACATGTGCGAAACACCAAATTACAGAGCATATTTGAATACCCTTTTCGGAAAAATTTTAGGATCCATGAATAGAATTTTCATCGAAGCAGTGCAGGTCAAGGTCAACATAAAGGGGTCAAGGTCGACCTTTATTTGGGTCAAGGTTGACCTAGTTTAGAAAAGAAAAATATTTTTGGGTTTTCTCTGTCTCTATGTTTCTATCCCATATCTAGTAGCAGAATATATATATATACACATAGATAGATAGATAGATAGATACATACATACATACATACATACATACATACATATATACATATATGTATGTATGTATGTATGTATGTATGTATGTATAGATATATATATGTATATATGTATATATATATATGTATATATGTATATATATATATGTATATATGTATATACACACATATATATATATACATATATATGTATATATGTGATGAAGGGTGTTCCCCTTAATACCACAAACACATAACAGAAAAAAAGAAACAACAACAATTTGCAAGAATAGAAAATGGGCTTCTTATTATCTCCACAAATGTGGAATTACAAATTTTAGAATTACAATATGCAAAGCCACATGGGCATTTTCCCTTACAATATTTTGTACGACAAAGCCTCGAACCATTACCCAAATCTACCCAGAACTTCCCTAGACAACACTACGGGCCTTCTTTATATAGGCAATTTTCACCGCCTGAGAATATTCTAAAAATTTAGCCCTTAAGGCTGACCAACTTAAGAATGATTTTATTTTTTAATTTATTACATCAAAGTCGGCTCAAAAAAACTTTTGAAACCCGAACATAAATTTTGAAGGAAATCTATTTTCTACCATTTCAAGTGGCCCAAATTCCAAAGACCATAAGTCATCACCCATTGACCTAATTGACTATTATGACCCCATTTTGGAAAGGGTGCGAGGTGCTCTACAGTGCTTGATTGGCACATGTTCTAGTCAGCCAAAGTTTTGACCTCATCTGGGGCCTCTAAAGCCTTCAAAACTAAGTTTAAAGTTTCTGTACCCTACTGCCAATACCAAAAATTTTCAATATCTTCAAAACTAGACTTGATCTAGCAACGAAACTTTATTGGCAGGTTGATACGACCAAAATGAACCTCCACCTGCGAAATCAAAAAATTCCAAGATCGAACAGAAAAAATTACTAAAAATAGTAAATTTCCAAAAATAGTAACTCTGCACAAGATAGCCCTTATTGAAAAGAAACCAGAAATATTTTCGGTGATGCAAGATTGCTCTTACAACCAGGATGCTCCTGCGTCAAACACCCGGGGTGATTTGAGAAGTGACCCCATCACGTCTCAGGTACGAAGAGGAATACCAAGATAATTAACCTTCTCCCTTGTCAGCCATGATGAATCTTCAATAGTTTGTCCTTTCCATTTGACCAGATATTCTTCATACATCGTGTTCCTTATGCTTCTGCCAACATGACTATCTAGTATATCCTCAATCTATTTGGTAGCTGAAGTAGTTGTTGGAATACTCTACTGTGCTTCTGTGATCTCATCTTCAACACCTCCTTCATGATACTCTATCAAATCTAAAATGTTAAATACTGGTGAAATATTCATCTTAGTAGGAAACTCGACCTCATAGGCATTTCTTGTATCATGCTTCTTCAGTATCTTCCATGGCCCAAACTTCTTCATTTTCAACTTGTTATATGTACCAACTGGAAATCTCTCCTTCGCAAATGAACCATGACTTCATCTCCAACCTAAAATTCCTTATGCCTCATTTTCTCATCTACCTTAGCCTTATACTGTGCATTCATCTTGGTAATATGCTTCTTCACCTCCTCATGGATGTTCTTCAAATGTTCTGCAAAATCCTCAGCTTCAGCACTACTTATTTATCCTTTATCTATCTTTCTCAACTTAGATGCATTTCTAGGACTAATACCATATACAATCTAGATTGGTGATTTACCAGTGCTCCTATTGATAGAATTATTGTATGCAAATTCTGCCTATGGTAAAATCAAATCCCATCCTGTTGGCTTGTCTCCAACTAAACATCTTAGCAAATTTTCCAAACTCCTATTCACCACCTATTTTTGTCCACCAGTCTATGGATGATGTGATGAGCTGAACTTCAAATCTATCTCTAACTTCTTCCATAATGTACGCCAAAAATATCCAACAAACTTAGTGTCTCGATTTGAAACTATGCTCTTTGGAAAACTATGTAGTCTCACCACTTCTTTGAAAAACAATTCTACTGCATGAACAACATTATTAGTCTTCTTGCAGGGAATGAAATGTGTCATCTTTGAAAATCTGTCAACCACCACAAAAATTGAATCATGTCCCTGCTTAGTCCTTGGCAAGCTAAGAACAAAATCCATACTAATATCCTCCCATGGCTTCTCTGGTACAGGTAATGGCTAATAAAACCCTATATTTTTCTTTACTCCTTTTTCCATTTGACATAATCTGTAACTTTGTACAAACTTCTTGACATCTTGCTACAACTGTGACCAATAATAATTCTCACTAACCAAAGCAAGGGTTTTATCATGACAAAAATGTATAGCCAATCCTCCACTATGATTCTCCTTGATGAGATTCTCCCTCATAGAACTTTCTGGAATGCACAACTGATGCCCTCTAAAAAGCATATCATCTTGGATGATGAAATCCAACCACTTTTTTCTGTCTAGAGTAATAGGTTCTATACAAGCTTTCCAAGATTCTCCAAAATTAGGATCCTCTGGATACAAATTCTTGAGTACCTTGAATCCAACCACCTCAATCTGCATCTCTTTCAGTAATTATTTCCTTCTTCTAAGTGCATCTGCAGCCCTATTATACTTTCTACTCTTGTGTTTCAAAACAAATTTATAACTCTGCAAAAACTCAACCCATTTCAAATGCCTTTGACTCAACTTTCCTTGAATATTCAAATATTAAAAAGCTTGATGATCAGTATACAAAACAAACTCCTTAGGAAAAAGATAGTGTCTCCACTTCTTCAATGCTTGAACTATAGCATAAAATTCCTGATCATAAACAAAATATTTTCTCTTGGCATTATTTAACTTCTCACTAAAATAAGAAACAGGTTTACCTTCTTGGCTCATAACAACTCCTATTACAGTATCACTAGCATCACAGTCTACTTGAAACACCTTGTTAAAATATGGAACTGCTAAAATAGGTTGTTTTGTAACTTTTTGTTTCAACTGTTTAAAACTCTTATCTACATCATTAGTCTACTTAAAATATTTTCTATCCCCTCTCATCATTTTAGTCAAGGGTCCACAAATACTGCTACAATTTCTTATAAATTTTTTGTAAAAGATAGCCAAACCATGAAAAGATCTTACCTTAGTAGAACTCTTGGGAGTAGGCCATTCAAGGATAGCCTTCACTTTCTCTGGGTCCATTTTTAGACCTTCTATTGAAACTAAAAATCCCAAATACACTAACTCTTTCTTCATAAAACTGCACTTCTTCAAATTAATCAACAATTTCTCTTCCCTCAACTTCTCAAACACCATACAGATATGCATCATATGCTCCTCCAATGTCTTACTAAATATCAAAATATCATCTAGGTAAACAATGACAAACTTACCTAGAAATTCTTTCAGAACCTTGTTCATGAGCTGCATGAAAGTGCTCGGTGCATTGGTTAGCCCAAAAGGCATGATGAACCACTCATACAATCGTTCCTTTGTCTTGAAGGTAGTCTTCCATTCATCTCCTTCTCTGATCCAAATCTAATGATATGCACTCTTCAGATCTATCTTTGATAAATACACAGGTCCACTCAAACAGTCCATAATATCATCCATTCGTGGCAATGGAAACTTGTACTTGATTGTGATATTTTTTATTGCCCTGGAGTTTGTACACATCCTCCATTCTTTTTTGGTGCTAATACCGCTAGTACAACACATGGACTCAAGCTCTCCCAAATCAACCCCTTTTGTAACAACTCATGTACTTGTCTATTCAACTCTTCACTTTCTACTAGTGTCATTTGGTGTGCTACCTTATTTGGAAAACTAGCTCCTGGAATCAAGTCCATTTGATGACTAACCTTCTATACTAGTGGTAATCCATCAGGCACATTATCAGATACAATATCCTGAAACTCATCAAATTTGTAACTTCTACATGTACATCTTCTACTTCCTCTTTACTAGCTTTTGGAATTAAAGAAAAACAAACATGCTCATGCCTCATACCATCTAGGAACTTTTTCCCATCAACAAAAGTTATTATTGCATTACCACATACCTTTTCTTCTATGTCATTCAATGGCTTTAGCTTATGTCACACTCCATCCTTCATCAAGGAATAGGTATTTGCATGACCATCATGTATAGCATGCCCATCAAATTGCCATGGTCTACCTAACAAAATATGACATGCATCCATAGATATGATATCACATAGTACCTCATCACGGTATCCGCTAATCTTGAACTTCACTAGGCACTATTTATTGACCATGACCTTGTGGTCATCCTGCACCCAAGCAATCTGGCATGGATGTGGGTGTTTCTATCTCTTGAGCTTCAACTTTATGACCATCTCTTCTGACACCAAATTTTCAATTCTCCCACTATCAATAATCACATCACAACACTTACTCTCACACTTTCATCTAATGTAGAACAAGCTCCTCCTTTTCTCAGGTTCATTCTCACCACTCAACATGACTCTTTTGTTAATCAATGTTTCTCCTCTTTTAGCATCTTCAGAGTGTGATGATCAGGCATCTTCATCTACATGTGCAACTCTAGCCTGGCCTTCAGTTCTCCTATCTATTCATTCTCACCACTCTGCAGGACTCTTGTGTTCCACGAAAGCCTCCCCTTCCAGATCCCTATCCTCTTCCTCTTCCTCTCTGATCTCTATTATTTTGATCATGGAAAGGATTAAAGTTATTTCCTCTCTAATTTTGACTGCTACTAGCCTCATCCTTCTTTTTTGGATCTTGATTTTAGCCTCCATAAGACCATCTACTAGATCGTCCACCACGACCTCTTCTTCTTTGTCTTCTCTCAATCTTCTTATTCATCTTTTCCTCTACTTTTAGGGAAAACTAGTATGCCTCTTCAATACTATTCATTCAAACCAAATTCAACTCCTCCTGAATGCTTAGCCTTAACCCATTAAGGTAACGAGAAACTTTCTCCTTATTAGCTTCCACATGGCCTGTTCTGATGAGGATTCGATAAAACTCCTTTGTATACTCTTGAATAGATCTTCCTACTTGCTTCAAACCTTGCATTTTATTCAATAGGTCAAGCTCATAATCAACAAGAATGAACCATCACTTCAATTTATCTACCATCTGATCCCATCTTGTGATTTTCTCCTTTCCTCTCCTATTTCACTCCAACTGAATCTCCTGCCAATAGATCTTCACATGACCCTTCAGTCCGGCCTTCGCGAACTTGACCAGATTAGAATCCTTGATTTCTTCATATTCAAAATACTCTTCTAATTCATTGATCAAGTTGATCAATTCCTCTGGGTTAAGATTTCCTAAAAATGTAGGAACCTCAATTTTAGGTCTTTTCCTATCTTGGAAATAGCCCAAAAGAGCCTTTCTTCCTCTTGGTTCAAAATTTCGCCTTCTCCTTCCTGATCAAAATTTTCTTCTTCGACTTCATCCTCACTTTCATCTCTAACATTTAGATTCATTCCTCTATGAATCTCTTTTTGTAATTCTCGCACTTGTCTCTACAGTGCTCTAACCTCAGGTGTCACAACACTAGCTCTTCTGCCACGTTCCCATTGTGGAGGCATTTTCACGCTTATCATTGAAACCCTGAACCACGGTCCTGGTGAAAATTGCCTCACAGTTGGTGAACTATCTACACACTTAGGAACTCCTACTCTGATACCACTTGATGAAGGGTGCTCCCCTTAATACCACAAACACATAACAAAAATGGAGAAACAACAACAATTTGTAAGAATAGAAAATGAGCTTCTTATTATCTCCACAAATGTGGAATTAAAAATTTTAGAATTACAATATGCAAAGCCACATGGGCATTTTCCCTTACAATATTCTGTAGGACAAAGCATTGAATCATTACCTAGAACTACCCTTGACAACACTACGGGCCTTCTTTATATAGGCAATTTCCACCGCCCGAGAAGGTTCCATAAATTTAGCCCTTAAGGCCGACCAACCGAAGAATTATTTTATTTTTAAATTTATTACATCAAAGTTAGCTCAAAACAACTTTTGAAACACAAACACAAATTTTGAAGGAAATCTATTTTCCACCATTTCAGGTGGCCCAACTTTTGGAGACCATAAGTCATCACTCGTTGACCCAATTTACTATTATGACCCCATTTCAGAAAGGGCATGAAGTGCTCTACAATGTTAGATTGGCACAAGCTCTAATCAGTCAAATTTTCAACCTCATCTGGGGCCTCTAAAGCCTTCAAAACTGAGTTCAAAGTTTGTGTACCCTACTGCCAATACTGAAAATTTTCAATATCTTCAAAACTAGAATTGATCTGATAATGAAACTTTACTGGCAAGCTAATACAACCAAAATGAACCTCCACCTATGAAATTAGAACATTCTGAGATCAAATGGAAAAACTTACTAAAAATAGTAAATTTCCAAAAATAGCAGCTCTACACAAGATAGCCCTTATTGAAAAGAAACCAGAAATATTTTTGGGTCATGCAAGATTTCTCTTACACCCAGGATGCTCCTACATCAATATGTGTGTGTGTGTGTGTGTGTGTGTGTGTGTGTATTGATAGATCTTTTCCCCTTTTTATATCTTACATTTTGGTGATATCTTTATATTTATCCCATAGGAAGAATACTAGAAAATTGTAATAGTTAATTGCAGTCCTAATTTACTAATGTCGCATCTCCAACAATCCTAAAATGGCTACTTGGATACCCATGTTGTTGAGAGATACTATTCTTTTATTAAATTAATTGTCCTTATTGATATGGAATACTATCTATAACTACAAAATCATTTTAGGTTATTTATGATGATTTTAAATCCCATATTTGTTAGAAGGGAGTTATGGAGCTTCTTGCATTTATCAAGGAAAGCATGCAATTTGGTGGAAGAAGTTGGACACCATCCATATGGGGTGTACTAAGATGGGATACTTATTCAAGTTAGAGATGTCTATTTTTGTGATTTATTATTCTCAAAAAATATTTTTCATGTTAGGAGTGGGTTTTTGCATGAAATCATGTTTGGTTGTACATTATTTTGGAAAACCATTGTGGTTTTTCTCTCCCCTTGTTCCATGTATTGAAGATATATAATTGATTTTTATAGATTTATATGTATAAGATTGTTTTCGTATTGAAGAAATAAGTGCATTGTTATGTCACAAAATATTATGGTTTACTAAGTTTATAGTTTCTAGATTTCCATTTACATAATAGTTAGTACATGAACACATTAATTTGTGTACACATAATTCAATATTATTACTACATTAAGTCACTTTTTAAATAATATTATCTTTACACTAAATTTAAATTTATATGATTGATTAAGATATTAGATATGTATATACAAATATATATTTAAATGGTTTCTAATTGAATAATGGTTAGTGTTTCATTTTGATGATGTCATTATGAAAAATCTCCCTTAATAGATGATACTATCATAAATATTACAAAACTAATTATGTTTGATAGTTTCAAACGAAAAGATGAAAGATTTGTTTATGTTTTTATTTCATGTCAATGCAAATATTTTTTTAATTAATTAAATAAATATATCATTTTAGAAAATATGTTAAAGGTCTTATTTTCTATATTAATAGTAGAAAAATAAAGGTGTTGTCATTATAAAGAAAATAGCCTAAAGACATTTCAATCATAGCATAAACCCAATGTTAACAACACATCAACAATTGATCAACATCAAAATAGTACCAAAGTCTTAGCAGAGTAAAACTATAAACTACTATAAGTCTTATCAACATATAACTGTAAACTACTAAAAGTCTTAATAGCATAGCAAAAACTAAAGCTAGAAACAACTACCCTATGACTAGGTGAGCGCATGGTTCAAATCTTTAATAAGAAACTTAAAGTGTTCCTTGTATTTCCCTTCCTTTTTCACATCCTTTCCCAAGACCTTCTTATACATGAGGCACAAAAAAGTCACCAAACTATGCATCACCCTTGAACTGAACTTAGATATTCCTATCATATTCTTCTCAAGCTCCTATGCTTTTTCTTCAATTTTTTTAGTTCCCCTGTCATTTTCTTACACTCTACACATGCACTAGAAACACTCCCTTAATTATTATCCTCCTCTAACTTAACATCTTGGGTGGGATCCACAAGTTTGATCTTAGTTTAATCAGAGACTTGCATTGAGCTATCATAATTTTATTTGGTCAAACTTTCAGATTTTCCCAACCCTCCTTCTCTATCAATAGAAGCATCCCCACCTTAGCAACATCATTCTCTTTTGAGTCATAATCAACCAACTTCTTCTTTTTCCTTTTGATAGTAGAATGGCCTACCAATATGTTAGGGAATCATAGATTTGCATTCCCACTCTTTTTGTCTTCCTTCCCCAAATCTTGTTTTACATCCCTAACAACCTAATGTATGGTTATTCTATGCTTTTTTGCCAAAGGGGAAAGTTTTTTCTTCCTTTTTTTGGTGGTAGTAGAGGTATTGGTTGTGTACTTAAGGTCACAAGGACCTTTAGAAACCATATCATGGGTAGGAGTGTCAGGAGTACCAAGATGAGAGGGCATCTTAGAAGCCTTCAAGAAATGAAGATATTTTTTTCTTGCTGGGACAAGGGATTTCAATATTTTTGGCAGGTAGGGGAGAAATTGAGCATGAGGCTTCAATGGAAACTATATGTTTGGTTTTGGGGAAAGGATTCAAGTGGATATTATAGAGTGTAAAAATGAAACCTTAGTGGAGGGGAATGGGTTTGTTGTCTTGGGTCCTAGTGGTTTCAACCACATCAAAAGAAAAAATGGAAAATAAATTAAAGTATACTTTCAAAAATGATTCACTAGAGGCATATGGTAAAAGTAATACACTTTGAATATTCCTTCTAGGGTAAATAATTTCATGATCATTAAATGCACATGGTCTTAGAGGGCCCATAAATCTTCCCTATTGAAGCCACCATGGAGCTTGACTAGTTATTCATTCTCACAAAAGAATTAGTTTAGGTTATCATTGTCCATTACTCTTCTAGTCTTCTTCCATTTACTCTCTTTAGTGAAGATCCTCATAGCTTTAATAATTAAATCTTCATTAATGTCAAAGGAGATACTACCAATTATAACCCTCCTATACTCCTAGGAAATAGGGATTCACATGGATAGTTTCTCAATGAACCTATTTATACATTCCATAAACTATGAAACCCCTCCCTCATTGCATATATGACACACTGTGACATCCTCCTTAAAATCATCATGAGTTTTGGGTTCAATATGCACACATTACCCACCCAATTTTTATAAAATTGTAGTTAAAATAGTTGTAGAGAACTCCCCCCCAAAACTTAACTTTTATGTTTCTCATATAGCTATGAAAAGCATGGTAAAGATCAATGACATATTATGGGAAAAAGAGGAATTATTTCTAGAAGGGGCATATTTATTCATTGAAATTCATAATAAACTTCTCTTATGCAAGCCTCTCTTCAAGGTGATTAGTGAAATATTAAACAAGGTTTCCCTTCTATAAAATCCCATTCCCCAAAAAATCTCATTTAATAATCATTTAAATTTTCTACATTGGGTTGTATCAATTGCCAAGGAATAGTGCCATCACATCATCAAACAACTCTCACTAGTGCCAACATGACTACCCCATGCACCCATTGGCCACATAAACACCTTGGGACATAATGACCCCACTTATTAATCCACCTCTAAATATAAATCCTCCAACTAATTATCCTCATCTAATCCATGGCCCACCTCAGCCTACTAATATACTTCATCCTATCCAATCTAATCAAGAAACCATTTTGAATTTAACCTACCAAATTCTTTAAAAAATATACATTTTATCCCCTGAACTCCACTCCAAAGAATTAAGTAGAGAAGGGTCCAAAAAACTCTAATTTCCAACATTTTGTATGGTGGTTATATTTTCTCTTTCCTAATAGGAGTCTAAAGACATGCAATAGAAGTTAGTCCCTCTTATGCTAACATCTAAGATTCTTAGTTCCTAGCCCTAAAGGAATAATGGCATCAACTACTTTGTTTCCTTCTCTATACATGTAGTTGATCTCAAAGGTGTCTAGTCCCAAGAAAAGTTTGTGTACATCCATGACAATCCCTTCAACTGACCAACCAACCACATTGAGGCTTTTAATAACTCCCACCATTAACTTGGAGTCCCCTTCAATTGAAAGCACTTTGATTCCAAATGAAAGAGCAATCTTTGTACCCAGAAAATGGGCATTCCTCCCACATAATTATAGGTCCTTCCTTTAAAGCCACCAATATAAGATACCACAATTTCTCTAGTGTTGAATCTTATCACTCCACTAGCCATTGATCTATCCTAGTTTCTCCTTGTTGTCCCATTAAATTTGAGTTTGTACCATCCAATTTTTGGGTGATGCTATTTTGTGTTTAGTCTTTTCATCATCCTAGAGTTGTTGAATCTAGAATAAGAATTTTGGAGATTTAAATTCTTGGAAACCTTATCCAAAAAGGGAGTAAAAGGATAAGAAGGAAAAGAATGGGTAGAAACTAAAATATTATCCATCAACAATCTGCAGAAACCCCTAGACACTTCCTCAAGGGTTTCCCAACTTCCTTGGATATATGATTATTTCTTGCCATCCACAAACTCCAACCTAGTTGGGGGGATTTTCCTCTATAACTCTTTGACAAGTAGATTGTGTGATGATCCTACCCAATCAAAAGTAAGGGTTTGAGTATCTTTTCTTGATATCTAATAAATTTTTAGATTTTGTAGCACCAAACTCTAGAAATTGTGATAAATTTGATAATGAAGCAAGATGTGGGGTATGTATTCTTCTAATTTATTTCACATGGCACACCAATTAGGAAGTTAAAATTTACACTTGACTAGTTTATCTTGCATATTTTTTATACATCACCATCTACTAGAAGAAGCTAACCTTGGGAAGCAATTGAGGATTCTAGACATTTTTCCACAATCTAGAAGAGTTACCCACCTGTAATAGAAAATTGCAAGCTAATCTAACCAAGAAATTTCCTT
Source organism: Chamaecyparis obtusa (assembly GCA_027943335.1). Classification (NCBI taxonomy): domain Eukaryota; kingdom Viridiplantae; phylum Streptophyta; class Pinopsida; order Cupressales; family Cupressaceae; genus Chamaecyparis; species Chamaecyparis obtusa. The sequence goes on from BSBK01006170.1 coordinate 952,499, forward strand.
TATGGTTTTTTCTCCAAAAAAAATTTTCATCCCTTGGGAAAAGAGGAGTTATAGTTTTTTGGAGAATCTTTTGTAATTCGAGTGCCTTATGCAATAGGTGAGGTTGATTATGACAACACTGGGTGATATTTCTACATGAGCCATGGGGAGATAAGTAATCTAAAAGTAAGGTTTTGGAGAAGGTTTTGGCCCTTTCACTAATATCTTTAAATCTAGGGTGTAAATCCAAAGGTATGTAACCCAACCATTATCCTTCCAAAATCATATAAGGTACCCATTTATGATATGACATTTGAGACCCATCAAGATTAACTCCATATGTTTGAGGATGTTATTCCATATTTTAGAGCCACTTGGGTAACTAGAAGTGGGAAGCACCCAAAAAAACCTTTTAGAATTGAGATATTTAACACTCATGATGTTGCTCTAATAAGTGTTTTGCAAAGAAAGATTCCAACCCATTTTGGACTTGAGGGCTTTGTTAAGTAGATTGATTCTTCTTATGCCTAACCCCCCTAACTTCTTGGGGTATCAAATTATATCCCAATTGACCAAGGTCATTCTTCTCTTCTCTTTTGTCCCTGTCTATAAGAATTTCCTTTGTACTTTTTATAGTTTTTTGCCATAGTACATGTAATTTTAAACAAGGAAAGAAATTAAACTGGAATACCTTGAAAAGAGGATGAAAGTTTCCCTTTCCCAACTACATCTATCTCCATCTAGAGGCCCCCCTCTCTAATCTAATCTATATATGTGGTGGGGGGGATGTTGTAAACTGGAACACCTTGAACAGAGGATGCATGTAGCTAAAGATTTCCTACACTATTTAAAAGTTATCATTTCTACCATGCAAAATCTCTTTGAATCTTTTCTAAGATTGAGTTCTTGAAAGGTGGTCTCACCTCCTTCATAGTGAGTGGTAAGAATGAGTACACCCATAAGAGGTATGCAATTTAAAAACCCAAAATAGTTCTCATTTTATTTTTGAACTCTCCCTTGTGTTGAAGAAGTAGATGTTTCCCTTATCATAGTTTATGTGTTGTCATGAATCCTTCACATACTAATTTAGGAAAGTTTTCCATTCTCTAGCTTCAACCACTAAAGCCATACCAAATAAAATTGTATCATAGACAAACTATTGTAGGAAAACTAGAGGGGTGGTGGATGTGGCATTAAACCCTTGCAGTCGGCCTATGTTCACCAATAATGCAAAAATTTACCTAAAACTTCAGCCAGAATTATAAATAAGGGGAGAGAGGGTCCCCTTGCCTTAGACCTTTCTCAACACCAAAGAAACCCCTAGGAACCCCATTATCAAGGACGTAAAATATAACTATGGCAACATGCTCTTTAATCAATCTAAATAGTTTTTCTTGGAACCCCAAATTCTTTAGTACTTCAAAAAGAAAGTCCCACCTCACTCTATCATAGACCTTAAAAATGTCTAGTTTTAAGACCATCCCTAGGAGATGACATCTATTTAAATGGAGTGTAGAATCTCATGATTTATTTATTGTTGTATCCAAAATTTTCCTTCCTAGGACACACTCGGTTTGGTTTTTATTTATAAGATCATCCAACATTAGCTTCACCCTATTCACCAACACCTTAGAGAAGATCTCATACAACGTGTTACAAAGACTAATAGGTTTAAAATCAAAGTCTTAGTGGGTCATAGACCTTAGGGATCAATGAAATATAAGAGTTATTCAATATTTTCAATATCATGTCAGTGCAGAAGAAGTCCTTAGCAACAATTGTTACACCAACCCCACTATATCCCAAACTTCTAAAATAATGTCGGTGAGAAGCCATTTAATCAACATTTATATAGAATAATACTCACATTCTTGTTAAATATAATCTAATATATTCTTGTACGTGTGTCCAATTGATAAACGTATACCTTTTCAATATCCTGCTGGTATTTATTCAACCTTTTCAATATCTTTCTAGTGCAAAAGATGTCCTTAGCAGTAATTGTTACACAAAACCCCACCATATCCCAAAACTCTTGAAAGAAAGTTTTCAAAAAGTTATTTAATTATTATTTACATACAATAAATTTCTCATTTTTGTTAAATATAATCTATCATATTCCTATATGTGCATCCAATTGATTAAAAAATACCTTACAACATTAAAATTTAATTATTTAAAAAAAAATTTATTAACATAAATTCTAGTTAAACTTTAATGTAAAAGTAAATTGTGACCCCAAAAAAAATTCAATTATTTGGAAAGAACCAAAACATGATGATCCTCTTATCTAATAAAAATAAGTTTGTGTCAAAATCATGATTTCCTATCATATATCACTCCTTATAATGTGAGAGTTCCAACACATGCTAACAACCCTAACAAGTTGTGACAAGATCATCACATCCAATGATGTACCATTCATAATATTTTGAAAGGACCAAGACACAATGATGTCATTGTTCTTTACCATGCTATTACATCTTTAAATAGGTAAATCTATTAAATCAAATGGCTTAATTGCCATGTTATATCATTGCACGAACCTTATAGGTCATGTGTCTTCTTAAAACCAATAGGTCATCCAAGTGACCCTTCTTGTCTTCATCAGGTGCCCTACACCATACTCCCAAAGATCAAAATAATCCAAGTCCCTTGGATTTTCTGACTTCTTTCTTGTCCTCTAGTTCTTTGGCACTCATTTCATATAACCTGCATCAAGATTATATCTTCTTCTAGGTGGCTTCATTCACCTTCCCTTCATGCACTCAGTCTCATGCCAAGTGTTTAATCTCCCACTATGCGTCTCCATGTGTTTATGGTTCATCTCCTTATAGTCCTCCATATTGAACCCCTGCAATCCTGCAATAAAAGGGTTAGAAAAAAAAAATATCACCACTTCTTCATGATCCAAAACATAAGTTTGGCTCATAATTTTATCCACTTGTTCATCCACTTCATTCTCATTTTGTGAGATCAGCATGCTTGGAAAAATTTTAGTCTTCAAGGTCTCCTCTTTAGCATACCTTGTTGTTGCTTGTATCTTGGTTTCCATCCCTGACACTACCACTACTTTCTCATCATCCTCTTTCCTTGTTCTTAGACATTCTTTCTTTGACCCAACCTTGCATCGTCATTCTTCTTCTATGGCTTCAAATATTTCCCATAAATATATCTCTCTATCAAGCTCTTGTAGACTTGTTGCTTCACCATCTTCACCAACTTGTTCTACCTCATAATCATCTTCTAGAACCTTTACACCAATAGGTTCCCTCTTCAACAACTTCCTCTTCTCAATTGTCATCTTAATGGGCCAAACACCCTTCCTTTTCATCTTCATGGGCCAAATTATAGCCTTCTTCACCATCTCTGCATTCAAGAGTCTCAACTCCTCATTCCTTGACGTCCTCTACACTAACTCACCTCCTCTATGCCATTCTCCTTGGCATTCAAACACTTCAACTTTCACCTTCAAGGCTTCTTCCCAATCCCTCTCTTCCATCTTCACAAGGATGCCATGTTTGTTTGCACCCTCAAAAGGACATATAATTGTCCCAATCTAAATTTCCCTATCATGTTCTCATGACTCTTACCTATAGCACCATATGTTGTTGCAACCTTATCAATTTCCTCATGATCTTTTGTATCTTTTTTTTCATTCTTTACCATCTAATACATGCTCTTTGCCTTCATATCTATCTTCTCCTTTTTCCCTTCGAATGGACAACTTTCCACCTTGTCTTCAACATCTAGGACCTTCACCTGATCCATGTCCTCATCTACCTCTTCAAGACACTTCTTCTCCAAAGTCTCTCCTCTTGTCATCTCTACAACTTTCTTATCTTCATATTCCTCTTTCCTAAGGAATCCAACTATGTCAAACATACTACTATTCCAAGACTCTTCCCATGCTACTCTATCTCCCTTTAATGGTTTCAAAACTATCTTTTTTCCACCATCCATAAAGGTATGTTTTCTCTTATCCATCATGTAGGGTAGGCTTCTCCACTTTCCATGTCCTTCCAAGGATAAAATGACAATCCACTAAGGGTACAATGTCACAGAAGATGATATCCTTATATGATCCAATATTGAAATGGGCATATGCCCGTTCTTTCACATCAAACTTGTCTTCATTATTCATCCCTTGTGCTCTGTAAGGTGTATTATGTGCTATTCTTTCTAGATTCAACTTGTTAACCATTTCAATAGAAACTAGATTATCCAATGAACCACTTGAAACAATAACCTTACAAATTTTACCTTTGTAATTACATTATGTTCTGAATATAGGATACCTCTAATTGTACCTTATACCCAAATCTTTAGCCATGATGACCACCATACTTGCTATCCAATCCTCAACCTCTTACCTTCGATCTTCAATCTCTATCTCTTTGATGCAAAGGATTAACTCGATAACTCTCCTCAAAGGAATACTCAACTCTAAGGGTTCACCAAGGATTCAATCCACCAAATATCTATAAGATTATTTCTCCAAACTCTTCATCTATGATGCTCCTAGGCTTTGATACCACTTGATGCAGAGGCTAGAGGTGGTTTGGCAATCTTCATAGGAAAATGTGCATTCTCTCCTTTGTTTTGTAACAACACTCTATGCATCCTCCAAATAAGGATTAGTTTCAAGACCCATACCACCTTCTATAGGCTTATCATAGATCAGATCTATCCTCTTATACCACCCTAGGCTCCACACCTTAAAGCTCTCCTTTCTTACCTTCACATTCATCCATTCAACCAAGCTTCTAACTCCCTGGTTGTACCCAAACAAAGCAAACTAACACCCTCAAATTCCTTGTAGAGTGTTCTCAATCCTTCAAAGGCTCGCAAGACCTTTAAAACACCATATACCCCTAATCCAAGTTTACAACCTTCAGTGGTCAACTTCCATTACCCAAACTGTCACTCCTAAGACTATTCTAGTAGCCCTATCCAGAAAAAAAACTAATTTTTTCTCCTAATATTCTCAAAATACTTCCTAGACAAAATAAGGATCCAAATACCCTTTTGCAAGTTATAAAACATACCTCAAAACCAAGCCCACTTGTTTTGGAACATCATGCTTTAAAATTTCTAATTTTGGTTTCCCAAATAGGCCTAATACCTCCATTTAACAAAGGAACTCTATCATGGACACACTTATAGACTTTTCCACTTTCAAAAGTATCATGAAATGACTCCAATTAGAGGATTATACAATAAATGTTCACATATGGCCATTATAGATGCAAGAGCCCCAAATTGGTCTTTAAAACCCCTATAAATTAGGGCTCACTCAATGTCTTGCCTCCCAACACTTTTCTAATCCAAAAAAAATTTATTCACCATAATTTGACCATCCTATGATGGATTCAAGCATAAAAATACCCCCTCCAAAGGCTATATCTCCAACTGCAATACTTATGGCTCAATTTCATGACCCTTGTTTACTCTTCAACCCCATCAATCTCCTCCAATCAGTGCCTACTTGCAAACTCTTCTTATTTCTTATATTCACATTTTTATAATGCTATAATACACTGTTAGGATCCATTCCCAAGTGACAATAATTATAAAAAGGGGATGGATCAAACAAATTACATCCTAAAATAAGGCAAATCTTTGCACTCCTACAGACCAATCAAGTTATTTTGCACTAAATTGATGAAATGAAAAAAAACCTAATTCAAAGAAGAAAATAATAATGTGTTTCAATCATACACAAGGATGGAGTTCAATGACACATCCAATAACTATCAATAATTGTAAGAAAACTAAGTTTTTTATTGCTTAATGGTAATAGTCTGTACAATACTTGGCTCCAAGCCATACTCCTCTCTTCTTAGCCCCCTCAATGCTTAAATAGACTTCTATTCACTTATCCAAATGATCCAAATTGGTTAGATCCCCTAACAACACAAACTAAACACATTTTTAGAGTTTTCCCTCCTTTTTGCAACTAGTCATTAATTTCAAATATTTGAATTTTCAAACTTATCTAATTTAACCCCTAAGAACCTATAACTTTTGATTTTATCCTCTTATGATCCAAATAACATTTTAAAACCCTTAGAATCACCCTAAGACCTATCCTTAACCTTCTAGGCCTATTATGCCAATGTTTGGCAAATTACATCATTTGCTTCATATGCATCATTACATGCCATTAAATCCTTAAATGGATACATCTATTATATCAAATGGATTAATGGACATGTTATATCATTTCATGGACCTTATAGGTCATGTGTTTTCTTCAAACCAATAGGTCATCCATGTGACCATTCTTGTCTTCATCAAGTGCCCTACACCACTAAAAGTCTTAATAGCCAAAAACTAAAGCTAGGAACAACCGCCTTGTGGCTAAGTAAGAACATGGTTCCAATATTCAGTAAGAAACTTAAAGTGTTACATTTTGTTCCATTCCTTTCTCACATCCTTTCCCAAGACCTTTTGCATGAGGCATAGGGAGGTTGTTGAACTATGCATCACCTTTGAACTAAACTTGGAGATTCTTATCATCTTTTTCTTGAGATCCTATGATTTTTTCTTCAGAATTATCTCCCCAATCATGTTCTTACACTCCACATAGGCTAAAAGAACTCCCTTGATTATTATCCTCCTCTGGCATAGCATCTTGGATGGGATCCACAAGTTTGATCTTAGTGTTTTCAGATATATGCATGGAGCTACCATTAGTTGATTTGGCCAAACTTTCCTCTTTTCCCAAACATCCTTCTTTATTAGTAGAATCATCACCACCCTTAGCAACATCCTCCTCTTTTGAGTCATAATCAACCAAGTTTTTTTTCTTCCCTTTGATAGTCTAGAATGACATTGCAATTTCTTGGAGCATCGTAGATTTCCACTCTTACTCTTTTTGTCGCCCTTCCTCAAATCCTCCTCTGCATACTTAGCAACATACTATATTGTTATTTTTTTCTTTTTCACCAAAGGGGAAATCTTTTATTTTCCTTTTCTTGGTGGTAGTAGATGTGTTAGATGTGTTCTTAAGGACACAAAGACCTTTAGAAACTATATCATGGGTAGGGATGTCAAGGGTACCAATATGAGAGGGTATGTTGGTAGCTCTTGAGAAATGAAGATATTTTTTCTTGTTGGGACTAGGGGTTTCAATATTTTTTACAGGTAGGTGATAAATCGAGCATGGAGATTAAATGAAAACTATATGTTTTGGGGTGGTGCAAAGAGCTGAATGGAGATTATAGAGCCTAAAAATGAAACCCTAGTGGATGGGAATGGGTTTCTCGTCTTAGGTCCTAGCCGTTTCAACTACATCAAAAGAAAAAATAAAAAATAAATTAAAATATGGTTTCAAAAATGATTCACTAGAGGCTCATGGTAAATGTAATACACATTGAATCTTCCTTCCAGGGTAAAGAATTTCATGATCATTAAATAGACCTAATCTAAGAGGGTTGATAAATCCTCCCTATTGAAGCCACCATGGAGGTTGACACATTTTTCATTCTTACAAAAGAATTGGTTTATGTTATCAGTGTTCACTTCTCTTCTAATGTTCTTCCATTTTACACCCTTTAGTGAAGTTCCATGTAGCTTTAACAATGGCATCTTCATTAATGTCAAAGGAGATGTTTCCAATTCTAATCCTCCTATACTCCCAAGAAGTGGGGAATTGCATGGATACTTTATCGTTAAACTTTTTTATACATTCTATAAACTATGAAACCCCTCCCTCATCACAAATATGCTACACTATAATGATGTATTCCCAGAACTCAACATGAGTGTTGGGTTCAATACACACACAGTCCCCACTCAATTTATAAAAAAATGTAGTTAAAATAGCTATAGAGAACCCCACCCCAAAACTTAACTTTTTTATTTCTCATATAGTTGTGAAAAGCATGGTAAAGAACAATGACATATTATGGGAAAAAAGGAATGTGTGCTAGAAGGGGTTTAATTATTCATTGGCATCCAAAATAAACTTTTCTTGTGCAAACATATCTTCATGGTGCTTACTAAAATATTAAGTGAGGTTTCCCTTGTGTAAAATCTCATTCCCCAAAAAATCTCTTTAAATAATCATTTAATTTTCTACTTTGGGTCATATCAATTGCCAAGGAATTATGTCATCACATCGTCAAATAACCCTTGGTAATGCCAACATAGCCACCACATGCACCCATTGGCCACATGACCACATTGGACATGTAAACCATCATGTTGGCATAAGGACCCCATTAATCAATCCACTTCATCCTATCATCCCTCAAGCTAATTGTCCTCATCTTCTCCATAATCCACCTCATCCTACTAATAGACTTCATCCCATTTAGTCTAATCAACATACTATTTCAAATTTTGGCTTGCCAATTTTTTTAAAAGTATATATGTTATCCCCTAAACTTCACTCCAAAAACATTAAGTAGTGAAGGGTCCATAAAAGCCAAAAACCCCATTTGTTTCAACATTTTGTATGGTGGTTATATTTTATGTCTCCCAACCATTTATCCTCCCATAAGCATATAAGATGTCCATTCTTGATCCACCATTTGAGACCCATCAAGATTAGCCACATACATTTGAGGATGTTATTCCACATTTTAGAGCCACTTGTGTAACCATAGTGGAAAGCACCCAACAAAATATTTTAGAATTGAGATATTTAACACTCATGATGTTTCTCCAATAAGTGTTATGCAAAGAAAGATCCCAACCCATTTTGGACATGAGGGCTTTTTGAGAAGATTGATTCTTCTTATGCCTAATCCCCCAAGCTTATTGGGGTATCAAATCATATCCTAATTGACCAAGGTTATTCTTCTATTCTCCTCCATCCCTATCTATAAGAAGTTCCTCTTTAATTTTTTTAATTTTTTGGCCACAGTACTTGCAACTTTAAACAAGGAAAGAAATTAAACTAGGATACCTTAAAGAGAGTTTGCAAGTAGTTGAAGCTTTCCTACACTACTTAAAAGTATCATTTTCACCCTAAAAATATTCTTTGAATCATTTCCAAGATCAATTTCTAGAAAGTTGTGATCATCTCCTTCATAGTGAGTGGTAATCACAAGTACAGTTGCAAGAGGTCCGCACTTTGACAACCCAAAATAGTTCTAATATTACTTTTTAGATTATCCCTTGTGTTGAAGAAGTAGATTATCATATTTTATGTGTTGTCCTAAAGCCTTCGCATAGTAATTTAGGAAATTTTTCATTCTCTAGCTTCAACCACTTAAGCCATACCAAATAAGATCATATCATCTATAAATTATTGTAGGACAACCAAAGGTGTGATGAGTGCAACATTAACCCCTTGCAATTAACCTATGTTCACTAATTACATAAAATTTCAACCTAAAAAATTTAGCCATAATTATAAATAAGGGGAGAGAGGGTCCCCTTGCCTTAGACCTTTCTAAGCACCAAAGAAACCCCTAGGAACCCCATTATCAAGGACATAAAATCTTACTATGTCAACACACTCTTTAATCAAGCTAATTAGTTTGTCTTGGAACCCCAACTTCCTTAAGACTTTAAAAAGTAGTCCCACCCCACTCCATCATATGCCTTGGAAATGTCTAGTTTTAGGACCATCCCTAGGAGACGACATTAATGTAGAATCTCACGAGTTGTTATTGTTTCATCTAGAATTTACCTTCTAGGGACAAAGCCCTTTAAGTTTTTATTTATAAGATCATCCAACATCACCTTCACCCTATTTACCAACACCTTAGAGAAGATCTCATACAATGTGTTATAAAGACTAATAGGTTAGAAATCAAAGAGTCTTAGTAGGTTATAGACCTTAGAGAGAAATGTAATGTAGGATTTATTCAACCTTTTCAATATCCTGCTAGTGTGAAAGATGTCCTTAGCAACAATTGTTACACCAAACCCCACCATATCCCAAAACTCTTGAAAGAAAGTTGTTAAAAAGTTATTTAATTGTTATTTACATAGAATAAATTTCTCATTTTTGTTTCCTATATGTACATCCAATTGATAAGCTAATACCTTACAACATTGAAATTTAATTATTAAAATTTTTTATTAACATAAATTATAATTAAACTTGTAATCTAAAAGTAAATTGTGACTGGAAAAAATCCATCATGCACCACACTCATAATTTTGGAAAGAACCAAAACATGATGATCCTCATATCTAAAAACAAGTTTGTGTCAAAATCATGAAATCCAATCATATATCACTCCTTATAATGTGTGAGGTCCAGCACATGCTAACAACCCTAACAAGATGTGACAAAATTTGACATCCAATGATGTACCATTCATAATATTGACACAATGGTGACCAAAGACTTTTCATGATGTACCATTCTTAATGTATGCTTTTGAATCTAGGTAGGTGGTACTTCTATTTTGACTTTTGTGATCCACCTTTTGATACTGTATCCAACTCCAAATTAAATAACAGGAAAAATGGGACCCCTTTGTTTAAAATTATCTAGGTGGTACTTCTATCTTGACTTTTGTGACCCACCTTTTGATAATGTATCCAACTCCAAATTAAATAACAGGAAAAATGGGACCGGTTTGTTTAAAATTATCTCAAACCAAGAGAAGAGAATCTATTAGCGTACGCTAGGTGGTTTGTTATCCACAAATTTTGGTCCTCATTTCCACGTGTTATAAGCTGACCATTCTCTTCAATATTACTTTAAATAAAACTCGGCATTATATTATATTAAATGATGAAAATTTGACACAAAAATGATAAAAATATATCTGGATTTTATATACCCACTCAATTTGTTGTTGAGAAATATCTAATAATGTTTCTTTGATTATCTCGATCACATCGTATTATGGATTATGTACCCGCCTATAATAGACTGATTCAAAATATACTTAAAACGATTGGTTGAAAATTAAATAATTTTGTCAAATGATAAGCATGACAAGTTGAACCTATATATAGAAATTATTGAGTACTTTATAAAAGAGTTTCAACATGTCTTATTTGTTTTTTATATTTTAATTAGGTTTAGGATTGGAAAATTTCCCCAAATTGACAATATTAGAGATTTGACAGCTTGTAGGATCTCACATATCTTCAACCTTTTGTAATATATATATATAGTAGATATTATATATGTTAATACTAAATATTTATCAATTAATTAGAAACAAAAAAAACTAAACAAATGGGACCAATGCAAACAATGGAAGCATTTTAACTATCCTAGACTTAGAATTACATTTTTTCTATATGTTGAAACCGAAAGATTTAGCACCTCTCAACGATACAATAGGCACCTCGTCCTTCCTTTCATTCTCCACTATTAGGACCTCATCATCAACAAAATAATCTAAAAATGTCAAAGTTGCATCCATCGACCATAAGAACCTCAAAATTAACAACATCAACACACAATCTAAAGTCTAAGCCACATTGAATGTATATATAGCTAGGATCCAACAACAACTTTGCCATACTAGAACAAATGCAAACCCTCAAAGCTTCATCCATCCCATTCACTAACATCCATGTTTTCTCCATCCAAAAACTTAAGCTTGTTTAACAATCTCCTCATTTAACATAGACACGAGTCTCACAACTACCTCCTCTCTAAAAACCCTACAGTTTCACTTTTTGACTCCTCTTCTGCAATAATGTCTTTCCCCTTTGAATAATTGTCTCTTTCCTACTTATGCCACATGCACTTGCCTTTGGAGCCATAACCAAAGAGACACAACACCACTCCACACATACTTCAACAAACTTTTGAACCCACGAGTATCATTTAGTAAACAAGGTTGCCACCCTACACCCCTATAGTGACACCCATATCTACACATTAATTTTTTTTTATCATCCTTTGCCATTGAATCTACCCTTTATCAAGCATCCAACATATCTTAATTGCATTGATATGTCATCTTTATGAAAGTTGTATTTTAGGAGGGATATTATAATTTTAAGAGAGAAAAGTGCATTTTTTTTATATACTTCCTCTTTTATAAGATTTTATATTGATGAACAAAAAACTTAAACATCCCTATATTAATAAAACATGACTGTAATGTAGTTCTCTCAATAACTATTTTAGCAATAATTATTCAAAACATAGGTGGGGATTGAGTGTGAATAGAACCTAGTACTCACGCTAAGTTCAAGGAAGACACCACAGTGTGGCACATCCATACTAAGGGTGGGATGGCTCATTTCATGGAATGCATCAACAAATTTGATGAAACCCTATCTATTAATTTACCACTTGGTGAGAGGATAGTCTTGGCATTGGTTTATGATTGATGTCACTAGAGAAGTAAGGTTATGCATTAACACAAATTATGCATAATAGAGATTACACAAAGAAGGTATATCAACAAGACAAGAACGGTAAGTGTAATCACCTAAAATCGGGCTAATAGAACCTAAGGCCCTATTTTCCCTTAATTTGGCATATAACCTTGATTATGTTAATTTGATTCTCGATCATTAACATAAACCCCAAAAATTTAATAAAATCAATCAAATCCTAAATTGAGCATTTATCACCAAGGTTTCAAGCAAAACAATCAAGTCAATTAACTCTAGGCCTATTTAATTAATTCAATCCCACCAAAATGCATGGCTGAGAGTTATTAATTAAAAGAAAATAATAAATACCTCTTAAATCAACAAACATGACAAACACACCTTAATCATTGAGAGGCTCTCACATGGATCAAGGATCAAGCCAAGATGCATCTCAACCACTCCTCACGAATGCATCTCGACCATTCAATTCCTTCTACAATCTATAAAAGAGAATTTTCAAAGGCTTCTAGCTCTCTAGCTCTTCTCAATGTTTTGGAATTCTAGCTCATTGATATTGTGAATTCTTCCTAATGCTTGGATCTTGAGGCTTCTTAATCTTTGGATTATGAACTCTCTTGCTTAATGCTTTGAAATTGATAGTTGTTCTTAGACTTTCATGTTTAATTTCATAGTTTAGCTAATTAGAAAAGTCCTAAATTCGGTTTATAATGGAAAGACCTCATGGTTTCATGCTTAATTGAGAAATATTTTCTAGATTTAGCTTAGTTTCATGCAATTCATTTGAATCTCTCATTTTAGTGTAGATTGTCATTGTTTAAGGGTCAAATCTGAGAGCTACTAACCCTTATTTCATACTTACACTAACTAGAGAGCAATAGGACAATTTCACTTTGTTAGTTTCTCTAATATTGATTTGAATTCCTTGCTAACAAATGATATAATGTCTTATTGAAGTGTTGTGTTGCAGGCCCACACACACATTTCTAGTGGCCACCATGGGGCCCAACCCCAGATTTCCTAATTTTATAGCATTTTAAACTGACTTTCATCGTACCTTTTTTGCCAAAGGATCCCATCTAGGAAGAACATTCACATATAGCATTTACTGGATCCCATCCCAGATTTCAAGGTCATATCTGGGAGGAGGATCACATTTTGTAAAATCCAAGATCGCATTCGGTGATCTATATCGCATATGGGAAATGGGGTCATTTTTGAGAAATAGGCTCACATTTGGTAAAATTTAGGATCACATCTAGGAGTTTTTAATGCATTCTTGGGTTTTCTGACTCCTAACAAGTTGTTTTGTTGATTTCTCTAGCTTTTGGTAGCTTAACTATGGTTTGTAGGATGAAAGACAGAGACCCAAATCCTCAAACTACTAACAGTTGTTTATGATTTGCTTTAAAAGGATAAAATGAACTTAATGCATTTTTTTTTAGCACTTAAATGCAATTTAATTTCACCTTGTAAATCAATCAGAGGAATATGCTCTTTTCCCCTTGAGGGAAAATCAAAAACTCAAAAATTAGCTTACACTTTGGAGTTAAATTGAGGAATGAATGCTAACAATTGCATATTCAATTTTCTTTAAGGCATTATCTTTTGAGAATTCTTTGAAATTTTGGATTTCTAACAAGCTAACAAGTTAATGGGTGAACTTGGTGTTTTTGCTTGATTTTAAACAGCCTAACAAGTGGTTTGTAGGTCATTTGTCCAAGATTAAACAAAAGAGACTACTAATGCTTGTCATGCAGGTTGCCTCTAAAGAAAAATTAAAAAAAAACTTCATGCTTGATTTTTATAGGAACATTCAAACAATTTGAGATCAAGTTACAAACTAATCAGAGGAATATGCTCTTTTCCCCTTGAGGGAGAATCAAAAACTCAAACGTTAGTTTTTGATTTTGAATTAAATTGGAGTAAGTGAACTTTACTTTGGATGATGTGTTTGGGATCTTTGGTATGAGATAGGAGGTTATGCTATTCTCCTTTATGGAGAACCATAAATCTAGACCTCACTATCATTTATCCATTTGCTTTATTGTACACCTTTAGAGGGCCTGCCGGTTGAGGAAAAAATCTCCCATGAATGACCCAAGTGGGGACAAGTCTTACGCCAACTCTTCCACCCCACTATAAAATTTGATGCTTCCTTGAAGCTAAAGCCTTGGAAGACATGATCTATCTTGTCTTGGGAGATTGATGATCAATCCCAATGACAAACTTGGATTTTGTGTAGAGCGGAGCCACTTAAATCTTGCTTGTGAGACTACATACTTTCAAGTTCCTAAAGGGCTTATGGTCTAAATCCTGCTTGCGGAACTATGGGAGATGATTTTGAATGGATGCCTTCATTATAAGATTTATGTTAGATGCTACTTGGATCACCTCTGAAAGGTTGTTATCACTTGTGTGAGGAAAATAGTAATTGCCCCAAGAAATTCACCATATCGAGCCCCCATTGACGTTAACACTTGGCAAATATGGCCTCCAATATCCACTGCGTGTTATTAGACTGCAATATTCTGAGGAGTCTTTGGGTGTGTTCCTAAGTCAGTGAACAAGTGGTTTCAATCTCTACCTAGTATAAGGTAGGATAGGTGTGTTTGATTAATATGATTGCTTGGTGTGTTTTAAATAAAAATTCAGTTAATCCTCCCTAAATGAACAAGCATAGAGCATTTACAAGCATTTATAAACACATGACAATCACTAGAATTTGACAGACATGACCCATTTTTTAAAAATCACTGAAATTGAAAAATCCCTGACATCATAAGATTGTATCCCATATTCCTAAGTTGCATACCACATCCCGGATCGCATCTGCTCAAACCTGGATCACATCTGGTGGTCACACCATTTCTTTGAGTCACATCTGGTGAACATTCTATTTCCTGAGCCGCATACAGTATTTCCTAAGTTGCATCTGGGGTTCCAAATTATATGTCAGTCACTGTATAGGATTGCATCTGGGATAGAGAGTACTTTTGTACCTTCTAAAAACAAAAATTTCACATTTTCAGATACCCATTTGGCCCATTAGTAAGGTTCTATTATCGGAATACATCCATTTGATAACCTGAGAGAGTCATTTATGAAAGTCTTATTACCTTGCATGGTCCAAATCTGCATTGTCCAATTGTGGAGTTAGTTTATCCAATCAGCTACAGGGTATGTGTAGGATCATGGTATACCAAACTATGGCCTTAAGTGGCAATGAAAAATTAGAAAATCAGGGTTAGTCAACTTGACGTAAAAGGTTGAACATCTTATGAACCTTATGTGAAAAAGTTGTAAGAGTAGAATCTTTAGGAAATTGAATGTAGTTTCTAAACTACTAGCCCTTGTTTCAAAAATTTTTTGGCTAATTGTTCAAAACTTTAGATTTCAATGTAGTACTACAAAAATTTCAGGGAAAAGATAAAGAGTATGTGTATGTCTGACCACCTTAATCACAATCAAATGATGATATATTTTCCCAAGATTCTAGGTATAAGTAGTAGACTCATGTTCGGATGTGACGCATATTTTTTTGTAATTTTTAGTCAAATAAATAATTAATTATGAATTTTTTTCTACAACTTTTTCAGAATAAAAAAACTCTCATGTCTGACCACCTTAACTAATTCAAAATTTTACCAAATTCAAATTTTTTTTTTTCTTATATTAGCCAAAGCATAGAATGTGACGCATGTTTCAAATTTGAAAAAGGTTAAACAGTTTGAAAGTTATAGTTGTTTTTCAATCAGTATGTCAATTACAACTTTAAAGATAACTCAATTGAAAAATAAGTAATAATTACTTACTGAACTCAAAATTTGACAATAATTATATTAATGGAAAGCTGATAATGTCTTTAAGAAACCCTTTTTGTTTCATCAATTTTGAGTGAAAAAATAGTCGTTAGCTACATGGTTGAAGTCTCGGTATCAAGAACTATCTCCTGAAGCACGCCTAAAGGGTTGAGCACCCATGTTTGGTAATGCCCAAGCAAATACCAAGCTTAATCAGATGTCTGATAAAATTGAATATCCAATATTTTTGAATATCTAATAATATCAGATATCTGAAAAAGCCCACCTATTTTGAAATTTCAATTGCCCCTCTTTTCCCAAATTCAAGTTTCATAATAAATGTATTTTTTTAATAGTAATATTAATTGTGTTATATTAAGTTGTATTGTTTTTATGTTAATATTAATTCAAGTTTCATATTAAATTATATTTGTTTTATGTTAATATTAATTTCATTTTAAATATTAATATTAAATAATAATAGAATGGCATAAATATTATAATATAATTTTTATATTAGTATGTATTATATTATTTGATATATAAAATGATTTTGAAAAAATACCTACACAGTTGATTTGAGGATAGACAGTTTCAGCCCAAATCCTCTTGAAAGTATCCAGCACAAGATTTTTCTACAGACTCCTTGTAATTTTGGTAGTCTGACTATACTGAATAAGTAGATGTCAATGGACTCCCCCTCAATTGAATACAATCAATTGATTTTTTAACTCTCGAAAAGAAATTTCACACAAATGTAGAACCACTATATGCTCATCATCTATTCTAGAAACTAACAGTGGCATAAAAATTGATGTAAGAACATTTAAGGTACATTGTCCACAAAAAGGTATATGAAACCTTTAAATATACATTAAAAAGTGGAGGTGAAGGCTATAGATTTGAGAGAGAGAGAGAGAGAGAGAGAGAGAGAGATGGGCGAGAGGGGAGAGAGTAGGAGAGAGAAGGAAAAGGGGAGAGAGTAGGAGGGAGGGAGAGAGAGAGAGAGAGAGAGAGAGAGAGAGAGAGAGAGAGAGAGAGATTTTCCCAAAATTTTGGCGAGAGATATTAGATATATGAAGATATCATATTTTTAGATATCCAATATTATCAGATATCCAATTCTTTTCACTGGTAAAAAGTAAAAACAAGATTCTCTGGGTCCCTCCAGAGAGTCACATTTTTTTCCTGAATTATGGGATTCAAGTTGCAGTGAGAAGACAAAAATCCACTTTTTGGGGTGATTTTCTCTATTACCAAAGGTATTTCTCTATTACCAAAGGTATTTGCATCTTTTTTTTGGTCTAATTATGGGGAGTAGTAGTCGTCGAAAGCATAAATGGAAGAGGAGACTCACAAATGAAGATGTTGAAGTGTATAGAGAAATGGATAGGGTTTCCTATCGAAACA
The DNA here is from genome assembly GCA_027943335.1 of Chamaecyparis obtusa. Classification (NCBI taxonomy): domain Eukaryota; kingdom Viridiplantae; phylum Streptophyta; class Pinopsida; order Cupressales; family Cupressaceae; genus Chamaecyparis; species Chamaecyparis obtusa. Next base: position 969,967 of record BSBK01006170.1, read on the forward strand.
AGAGATAAGGTATGTTAAATATTAATGAAGATGTTGGCATAGACCCACCTTTGATTGTGGTTTCAAGTGAAGAACATGAATTTGAAGATGAAAATGTAGGTTTTGAAAATGATAATTTAGGTTTTGAAGATGAAAATGTAGGTTTTGAAAATGAACATGTAGATGTGGCCAATGGAAGTGTGGACATTTTCAATGATAATCCACCAATTGAATATGAAGGAATTGACAATGATAATGGTGCAAAAGAACCAAATCAACGTTACACATCTCCAAATTATATGAGAAATGAAGTCTCCCTTCAAAGGAAGAAAGACAAACTTCAAAATTGAGACCTTCAAGAAGAATTAAATGGTTACTTGAAATTGATGAGAACATAATGAACAATTTCGATGGCAAGAGATCAAAAAGAACTGTTTGGTTGTGGGTTTCAAAAAAAATTGATCAATTTTTTAGGCACAAGATGTTGGTTGAGCAATGCCAAATGTTTGTGCAATTGTTAAAGATGCAGAAGATGAGACATATACTAGTCAAATTGAAGATTAGTGTGAACAAGAAAAAGGAGCGGAATGCTATGATTGTGAGAAATCTTTTTAGTGCTCTCAATTCCATTGGGAAGATTACCAAGGAAAAATATAAGAGAGCTTCTAGGAGGGTTATTACAACCTCCTTAGTAAGTCATCATTTGAGAAAGGCTCGTTTGATGAGACAAACTTGTGTTGACTTGAATCTAAATCATAAAACTTTGGATAGAGCACTTGGAAGAAGAGAAAGACTTGATGATCCTCTTCAAAATGATACATGGGCTTATGGTGGGAGACTTTCACATTGTGATAAGAAGCTTACCGATGCTGTGAAGGATCAAATTCAACTATTTTGGCAATCTAACTCAAGAGTGTCACCAAATGTGAAGGATGTCTTGAAGTTGAGAATTGGCATTTGAGACCGCACCCCGCATCCCAAACATCATTTGGAGGTGAGTCAAACAATGTTGTTCAAAAAAATTTGTGAGACACATCCAACATTGCAAATATCACAAAGAGCTTTTGAAAACCTGAAGCCTTTTTTTTGTGTGCCTCTTAATATTTGAAATACTTGTTCTTGCAAATATGATGTGGAGTTTTCAATGCACCATGAACTATTATGATCCATTCATTCTACTTTGCATAATAATGAAATATTGGAGGAGTGTGGTCCAAGTGCTCTTCTAAAATCATCAAGAGACTTGCTAGATCACTTTTTATGTCCTAGAGATGATGGATGTTTCTTTTATAGAAAATATTACTTAAATGACAAGTGCTCAAAGTGTGGTGGGCTAGTGAAGTTTGTTGAATATTTTCATGAGGGCTACGGAAATGATTTTGGAAAGACAATTGTCCACAAAAAGGTATATGAAACTGTTAAATATACATTAAAATGTGAAGGTGAAGACTCTAGATGTGAGTTGGTTACTAAAGAATGCAATGTAGCTGATTTTATTTCAGATTTCAGGAAGAACATTTTTTACAAGTATGCAAGGCATAGTCACAGGTCTCAGTGGTTGGATCAACAATTTAGGATGTGTAAGGACACTTTCCAAATTGGCACTATTATATCAGTTGTTGACTTTGTAGAGAACTATATATTGCAGCCCAAAAATGAGTTGCAAGCTCAATATTATAATTCTATTTAGGTTTCTATTTTTGTGCACATAACATATAGACATTCCCCTGATAATATAGAAGATGATCGGAAGATAATCAGAGAGTACCATTTTTATATGAGCGATGATAGATCATACTCATCCGAGTTTGTCTAACATTGCTTTGAGAATTATTTTGAGTGGGTGCAGGAAAATAATATTACTATGGATAGACATCTCATTTGGTTAGATAACTACACAGGTCAATTAAAAAATGCTCGTATGTTTTATTGGTTATGTAGAATGCATGTAGAGAGAGGTGTACCTCATATTTGGAGTTTTTTTGAGGCTGGTCATGGAAAAGGGGGGCATGATGGAGTAGGTGCATGCATAAAGACAGCTCTAGTTAAGGACCAACTAAGGATTTTAGGTGCAAAACTCACTGATTCCCATTCTATTATCAGCATTATCATAGGGGGGACTCTTGATTCAGTAGTGCACAGATTCTTTTGGCTGGTTGAGTTGGGCACAATAGGAGATAGGTTGGATTGTCAAACTGTGAAAGATTCTTCAAAAATGCATTCATTTCGAAGCTCATATGCTAGTACATGGACCATTTGGACATGGGAGTTAGCTTGTTATTGTCCGAGTAATATTCAGTGTGATTGGGATCAGTGTGAGTCAAGTGAGTGGGTTGATACATGGGTTCCACATTATCTTACTCCTTTATCTCTCATGGTCTTTATAATAAATGATGACATAGATTGTTCACTTGACTACGACCATCTTTCAAATCTTCTATATCTAGGACATGTTTTTTCATTGGTTGCACCAAAAGGGAATGATGAGAGATTGGATTACTAGTTAGCACATTGTGTATGAGGAAAGCAGAAACTTGCACAACTGATGGCAGATGATATTATGTTCACATATCTAATAGGATCACATGTTGTTGTGGGAACATGGTTGCACACACATATGATTAGAACTAATAACATTCTTGCATTTGAAGACTATGAGAAGCACAAAACCATTCTCATGTATTCACACCTTGTTATAGCAACCAATGTTAAGTTGTTAAAACATCAAGGAAAACAAAAGACAAAGGAACTTTGGACTATTAGTACTGTTGATCATGAAGCAATAATGAATACTCTCAAGCATAGACGTGACCCTTTAAGCACACTTCAGTAGGTAAGTTCAACTCAAGTTAGATATAGTTGTGTAATTTTCATATTTAGATGACAAAAGGACACTTCTTATATTCTCTATTAACTTTTCTTCTACCTTCTGAATGTAGGGATTGGAGCGAAAAGGACACTTCTTTTTTATATATAGTTGTATAATTTGCATATTTAGATGCCAAATTTTGTATATAAAACTAACAATCGAATGTAATGTGCATAGTTAGATGCCAAATTTTGTAGATAAAAATAACAATCGAATGTAATATGCATATTTAGATGCTAAATTTTGTATATAAAAACAACAATCAAATGTAATGTGCATATTTATATGCCAAATTTTGTATATAAAAATTTTGATTCAAAATTAGATGCAAAATTTCAAATATAAAAGAGCCCATGGAGTTGATTTTCAAATATTAAAAGCCCACATTTGTATCATCTTAATGCCATGTAAAGTGCAAAAAATGTGTTTCCTTACTATGAATGTTGTATCCTTATATAATTTTTATCGTCTTAATTTTGTTTCCTTACATTTCAATTATCTTAATTCCATTATATTTTTATCATCAAATGATGTAATAGTTGGAGTCATTGAGTCAAAATTGGTCAAATGTGTCCAAAGTAAAATGATGATTCCCTAGGGTTAAGGGATAGTGTTTAAGGATTGCATCTTGAAACTAAATGGATTGTGCCATTAGTTCTGGTTAGGTGGATAAATGCTAGGAACAACCCCATTTCAAACACTGATTTAGTAGAACATTCTAGACCACGCCGGACCAAAGTGTCCCCAAGGTGCACTAAGCACGATTAGGTAGCGAACTCTTGAGGCTCGTAACTCAAACCCCGTGATAGGTATTAGAGATCCATGAGATGCTAAAAGATGGTGTTTCTAAGGCCTACAATAACCTCTCTCCATTCTGAGAGATTCAAATTTTTTTGAATTTGGCATGCCAGTCTCGCTTGATGCCAAAACTTGCAGTAAGGGTCAGTTGAAAGTTGCACCAATGGATTACTTCCAAACCATTTGTCCCCGGACCGAATGGATTGTGCCATTAGCTCTAGTTGGTTAGGTAATTATTGGGGAAAACCTCATTTCAACCATTGAGTTAGTAGAACATTCTGGACCACACCAGACCAAAGTGTCCCCAAGGTGCACTAAGCACGATTGTGCAGTGAACTTTCAAGGCTCATAACTCAGACCCCGTGAGAGGTATCGGAGATCTGTGAGATGATACAACATGGAATTTTTGAGTCCTACAATAACCTCTCTCCATTTTGGGAGATTCAAATTTGTTTGAATTTGGCACGCCAGTCTTGCTAGATGCCAAAACTTGTAATGAGGGTCAGTTAAAAGTAGCACCAATGGATTACTTCCAAACCATTCATCCCAACACAAATTGTATTGTACCATTAGCTCTAGTTGGGTAGATAAATGCTAGGGAAAATCCCATTTCAACCACTAATTCAATAGAACATTCTAGACCATGCCGGACCAAAGTGTCCCCAAGGTGCACTAAGCATGATTGGGCAGTGAAATTTCAAGGCTTGTAACTCGGACCCTGTGAGAGGTATTAGAGATCTATGAGATGCTACAAGATGGCATTTCTAAGGCCTATAATAATCTCTCTCCATTCTAGGAGATTCAAATTTGTTTGAATTTGGCATGCCAATCTCGCTCGATGCCAAAACTTGTAGTGAGGGTCAATTGAAAGTTGCACCAATGGATTACTTCCAAACCATTCATATCAGCACCAAATGGACTATGCCATTAGCTCCAGTTGGGTAGGTAAATGCTAGGGACAACCCCATTTCAACCACTGAGTTAGTAGAATGTTATGGACCACACTGGACCAAAGTGTCCCCAAGGTGCACTAAGCACAATTGGGCAGCGAACTTTGGAGGCTTGTAACTCAGACCCCATGAGAATTAAATGAGATCCATGAGATGCTACAAGATGGAATTTTTGAGGCTTAAAATAATCTCTCTCCATTCTGGGAGATTCAATTTTTTTTTGAATTTGGCACGCTAGTCTCACTTGATGCCAAAACTTGTAGTGAGGGTCAGTTGAAAGTTGCACTAATTGATTACTTCCAAACCGTTTGATGCAGGAGCATCCTGGGTGTAAGAGCAATCTTGCATCACCCAAAAATATTTATATTTTTGTATTCAATAAGGGCTATCTTGTGTAGAGTTGCTATTTATGGAAACTTGCTATTTTTAGTAAGTTGGTCTTACGATCTCGAAATGTCTGATTTTACATATGGAGGTTCATCTCAGTCATATCAGCCTGCCAGCAAAGTTTCATGGCTAGATCAGGTGTAGTTTTGAAGATATTAAAGATTTTCGGTATTGGCAGCAGGGTACAGAAACATCAAACTCAATTTTGAAGGCTTTAGAGGCCCCAGATGAGGTTGAAAATTTGGGTGACGAGTGCTTTGCGCGGGTCAACCCTATAGAGCGCTTCGTGGCATTTCCAGAATGGGGTTATAATAGCCAATCGGGTCAACAAGCGATGAATTATGGTCTTCGGAAGTTGGGTCACCTGAAATGGTGGAAAATAATTTTTCTTCAAAATTTCTGTTTGGGTTTCAAAACTCATTTTGACCTGACTTTGATGTAATAAATTGTAAAATAAAATAATTCTAAGTTTGGTCGGCCCTAAGGGCTAAATTTCTAGAACCTTCTCGGGTGGTGGAAATTGCCTATATAAAGAAGGCCCGTAGTGTTGTTTAGGGCAGTTCTGGGTAGTAGATCTGGGTATTGATTCGAGGCTTTGTCCTACAGAATATTGTAAGGGAATGCCCATGTGGCTTTGCATATTGTAATTCTGAAAGTTTGTAATTCCACATTTGTGGAGATAATAAGAAGCCAATTTTCTGTTCTTGCATATTATTGTTGTTGTTTCTCTATTTCTGTTATGTGTTTGTGGTATTAAGGGGAGCACCCTTCATCAAGTGGTATCAGAGTAGGAGTTCTTGAGTGTGTAAACCGATCGCCGACTATGAGGCAGTTTGCACCAGGACCGTGGTTAGGGTTTCAGCGCGCATCACAAAAATGCCTCCATGAAGAGAACGTGGCAGAAGAGCTGGTGCTGTGACACCTGATGTTAGAGAGCTGCAAAGACAAGTGTGAGCATTGCAAGAAGAGATTCGTAGAGGAATGAATCTTAATGTCAGAGACAAAAGCGAGGATGAAGCCGAAGAAGAATATCAAGAAGGAGAAGCCGAAGTTGTGAACAGGAGGAAGAAAGACTTTTTTGGGGGATTTCCAAGATTGGGAAAAGACCTAAGATTGAGGTTCCTACATTTTCTGGAAATCTTAACCCAGAGGAATTGATCGACTGGATCAATGAATGTGAGGAATATTTTGAGTATGAAGATGTTGAGGATCCTGATAGGGTCAAATTTGTGAAGGCCAGACTGAAAGGTCATGCGAAGATTTCATGGCAAGAGATTCAATTGGAGTGAAATAGAAGAGGGAAAGATAAAATCACAAGATGGGATCGGATGGTGGATAAATTGAAGCGACAGTTCATTCCTGTTGATTATGAGCTTGACCTACTAAAGAAAATGCAAAGTTTGAAGCAAGCAGGAAGATCTGTTCAGGAGTATACAAAGGAGTTTTATCGACTCCTCATCAGAACAGGCCATGCAGAAGCTGATAAGGAGAAAGTTGCCCGATACCTTAATGGATTAAGGCCAAGCATTCAGGAAGAGTTGAATCTGGTTTGAATGAACATTATTGAGGAGGCATACTAGTTTGCCCTAAAAGTAGAGGAAAATTTGAATAAGAAGTTTGAGAGCAGACAAAATAGAAGAGGTCGTGGTGGAAGATCTGGTGGACGGTCATATGGTGGCCAAAATGAAGATCTGAAAAAGAAGGATGAGGCCAGTAGCAGCCAGAATCAGAGAGGAAACAATTCTAATCATTCCCAAGATTAGAATAATAGAGATCAGAGAGGAAGAGGAAGAGGACAAGGTTCAGGAAGAGGAGGCTTCCGTGGAACGTGTTTTCACTGTGGAGAAGAAGGTCATAGGGCATTTGAATGTCCTCAGCGCCAAGGTAGAACAGACAGAAGAAATGACGGCCAGGCCAGAGTTGCACATGTAGATGAAGATGCTAGATCCTCAAATTCTGAAGATGCTGAAAGAGGAGAAATGCTAATTAACAGAAGAGTCTTGCTGAGTGGTGAGAATGAACCTGCACAAAGGAGGAGCCTATTTCGCACTAGATGCAAGTGTGAGGGTAAATGTTGTGATGTGATTATTGATAGTGGAAGCACTGACAATTTGGTCTCAGAAGAGATGGTGACAAAGTTGAAGCTCAAGAGACAGAAACACCCACATCCATATCAGATTGCCTAGGTGAAGGATTACCACAAGGTCATGGTCAGTGAACAGTGCCTGGTAAATTTCAAGATCGGCGGGTACCAAGATGAGGTACTATGTGATATAATATCTATGGATGCATGTCATATGTTGTTGGGTAGACCGTTGCAGTTTGACAAATGTGCTGTACACGATGGTCGTGTGAATACCTATTCCCTAACAAAGGATGGAGTGCGGCATAAGCTAAAGCCACTGAAGGAGACCGAAGAAAAGGTATGTGGTAATGCAAGAATAACTTTTGTTGATGGAAGAAAATTCCTAGATGGTATGAGACATGAGCATGTGTGTTTTGCTTTAATTTCAAAAGCTAGTAAAGAAGAAGTAGAGGATGTACCTGTAGAGGTTGCAGATTTGTTGAATGAGTTTCAGGATATTGTATCTGATAATGTACCTAATGGATTACCACCGGTAAGGAAGATCAGTCATCAGATGGATTTGATTCCAGGAGCCAGTTTTCCAAACAAGGCAGCACATAGAATGACACCAGCAGAAAGTGAAGAGTTGAATAGGCAAGTACATGAGCTATTGTAGAAGGGGTTGATTCAAGAGATTCTGAGTCCCTGTGCTATACCAGCGGTATTAGCACCAAAGAAGAATGGAGAATGGAGGATGTGTACAGATTCTAGAGCAATAAACAAGATCACAATCAAGTATAGGTTTCCATTGCCACGAATGGATGATATTATGGATTGTTTGAGTGGAGCTGTGTATTTCTCAAAGATAGATCTGAAGAGTGGATATCACCAGATTTGGATCAGAGAAGGAGATGAATGGAAAACTGCCTTCAAGACAAAGGAAGGACTATATGAGTGGTTAGTCATGCCTTTTGGGCTAACCAATGCACCGAGCACTTTCATGCGGCTCATGAACGAGGTTCTAAAAGAATTTTTGGGTAAGTTTTTCATTGTTTACCTAGATGATATTTTGATTTTTAGCAAGACATTGGAGGAGCATATGATGCATATTCATATGGTGTTTGAGAAGTTCAGAGATGAGAAATTGTTGATTAATTTGAAGAAGTGCAGTTTTGTGAAGAAAGAGTTAGTGCATTTGGGATTTGTAGTTTCAGCAGAAGATCTAAAAATGGACCCAGAGAAGGTACAGGCTATCCTTGAATGGCCTACTCCAAGGAGTGCTACTGAGGTAAGATCTTTTCATGGTTTGGATAGCTTTTACAGAAAGTTTATCAGAAATTTTAGCAGTATTTGTGGACCCTTGACTGAAACAATTAGAGGGGATAGAAAAGAGTTTAAGTGGACTAATGGGGCAGAAAAGAGTTTTCAATTGTTGAAATAAAAAGTTACAGAACAACCCATTTTAGCACTTCCAGATTTTAATAAGGTGTTTCAAGTAGATTGTGATGCTAGTGGTACTGCAATAGGAGATGTTATGAGCCAAGAAGGTAAACCTGTTGCTTATTTCAGTGAGAAGTTAAATGATGCCAAGAGGAAATATTCTGTTTATGATCAGGAATTTTATGCTATAGTTTAGGCATTAAAGAAGTGGAGACATTATCTGCTTCCTAAGGATTTTGTTTTGTATACTGATCATCAAGTGTTGCAATATTTGAATAGTCAAGGAAAGTTGAATCAGAGGCATTTGAAATGGGTTGAGTTTTTGCAGAGTTATACATTTGTTTTGAAACACAAGAGTGGAAAGTCTAATAGGGTTGCGGATGCCCTTAGCAGAAGGCAACTATTGCTGACAGAGATGCAGATTGAAGTGGTTGGGTTCAAGGAACTCAAGAATTTGTATCCAGAGGATCCTGATTTTGGTGAAGCTTGGAAAGCTTGTACAGAACCTGTTACTCTAGACAGGACAAAATGGCTGGATTTTATCATCCAAGATGATATGCTATTCAGAGGGAGTCAGTTGTGCATTCCACAAAGTTCTATGAGGGAGAATCTCATCAAGGAGAAGCATAATGGAGGATTGGCTGGATATTTTGGTCGTGATAAAACCCTTGCTTTGGTTGGTGAGAATTATTATTGGCCACAATTGCAGCAAGATGTGAAGAAGTTTGTATAGAGTTGTAGAGTATGTCAGATGGTGAAAGGAGTGAAGCAAAATACAGGGTTGTATCAGCCATTACCTGTACCAGAGAAGCCTTGGGAGGATATCAATATGGACTTTGTTCTTGGTTTACCGAGGACACAGTGGGGACATGACTCAATTTTTGTAGTACTTGATAGATTTTTGAAAATGGCACATTTCATTCCCTAGAAGAAGACTAATGATGTTGTTCATGTAGCAGAATTGTTTTTCAGAGAAGTGGTGAGACTACATGGTTTGCCAAAGGCCATAGTTTCAGATCGAGATACTAAGTTTGTTGGATATTTTTGGCAGACATTATGGAAGAAGTTGAAGATAGATTTGAAGTTCAGTTCATCACATCACCCACAGACTGATGGACAGACAGAGGTGGTGAATAGGAGTTTGGGAAATTTACTGAGATGTTTGGTTGGAGATAAGCCAACAGGATGGGATTTGATTTTACCACAGGCAGAATTTGCATACAATAATTCTGTCCACAGAAGCACTGGTAAATCACCATTCCAGATTGTATATGGAAGTAGTCCAAGAAATGCATCTGAATTGAGAAAGATAGATAAAGGAGAATTAAGTAGTGCTGAAGCTGAAAATTTTGCAGAACACTTGAAGAACATCCATGAGGAGGTGAGGAAGCATATTACCAAGATGAATGCGCAGTATAAGGCTAAGGCAAATAAGAAAAGGAGGCATAAGGAATTTTAGGTTGGAGATGAAGTCATGGTTCATTTGTGGAAGGAGTGATTTCTGGTTGGTACATATAACAAGTTGAAAATTTAGAAGTTTGGGCCATGTAAGATACTGAAGAAGCATGATTCAGGAAATGCATATGAGGTAGAATTGCCTACTGAGCTGAATATTTCACCAGTGTTTAACATTTTAGATTTGACAGAGTATCATGAAGGAGGTGTTGAAGATGAGGTTGCAACAGCACAGTGGAGTATTCCAGCAACTAGTTCAGATATCAAGGAAATTGAAGACATACTAGACAGTCGTGTTGGTAGAAGCACAAGGAACAGGACATATGAAGAGTATTTGGTCAAATGGAAAGGATGACCTATTGAAGATTCGTCATGGCTAACAAAGGAGGAGGTTAACCATCTTGGTTTTCCTCTGCACACCTGAGTCGTGACAGGGTCACTTCTCAAATTACCCCGGGTGTCTGATGCAGGAGCATCCTGGGTGTAAGAGCAATCTTGCATCCCCCAAAAATATTTATGTTTTTGTATTCAATAAGGGCTATCTTGTGCAGAGTTGCTATTTATGGAAACTTGCTATTTTTAGTAAGTTGGTCTTACGATCTCAGAATGTCTGATTTTACATATGGAGGTTCATCTCAGTCATATCAGCCTGCCAGCAAAGTTTCATGGCTAGATCAGGTGTAGTTTTGAAGATATTGAAGATTTTCGGTATTGGCGGCAGGGTACAGAAACATCAAACTCAATTTTGAAGGCTTTAGAGGCCCCAGATGAGGTTGAAAATTTGGGTGACGGGCGCTTTGCACAGGTCAAGCCTGTAGAGTGCTTTGTGGTGTTTCTAGAATGGGGTTATAATAGCCAATCGGGTCAACGAGCAATGACTTATGGTCTTCGGAAGTTGGGTCACCTGAAATGGCAGAAAATAATTTTTCTTCAAAATTTCTGTTTGGGTTTCAAAACTCATTTTGAGCTGACTTTGATGTAATAAATTGTAAAATAAAATAATTCTAAGTTTGGTCGGCCCTAAGGGCTAAATTTCTAGAACCTTCTCAGGTGGTGGAAATTGCCTATATAAAGAAGGCCCGTAGTGTTGTTTAGGGCAGTTCTGGGTATTGATTCGAGGCTTTGTCCTACAGAATATTGTAAGGGAATGCCCATGTGGCTTTGCATATTGTAATTCTGAAAGTTTGTAATTCCACATTTGTGGAGATAATAAGAAGCCAATTTTCTGTTCTTGCATATTATTGTTGTTGTTTCTCTATTTTTGTTATGTGTTTGTGGTATTAAGGGGAGCACCTTTCATCACCGTTCATCTCGACACTGAATGGACTATGCTATTAGCTCTAGTTTGGCGGGTAAATGCTAGGGATAACCCCATTTTGATCACTAAGTTAGTAGAACATTTCAGACCATGTCGAACCAAAGTGTCCCCAAGGTGCACCAAGCATGATTGGGCAGTGAACTTTCAAGGCTCATAACTCAGACCCCATGATAGGTATCAGAGATATGTGAGATGATATAGGACAATGTTTTTGAGGCATACAATAACCCCTTTCCATTCTGATATATTCAATTTTTTTTGAATTTGGCACGCCAGTCTCGCTCGATGCCAAAACTTGTAGTGAGGGTTAGTTGAAAGTTGCACCAATAGATTACTTCCAAACCATTTGTCTCGGCACTGAATGGACTATGCCATTAGCTCCAGCTAGGTGATTAAACACTAAGGACAACCTTATTTTGACCACTAAGTCAGTAGAACATTTTGAACAATGCCAGACGAAAGTGTCCCCAAGGTGCACTAAGCACTATTGGGCAGAAAACTTTTGAGGCTTGTATTTTAGACCCCGTGAGAGGTATCAAAGATCCATGAGATATTACAAGATGAAATTTTTTAGGCCTACAATAACCTCTCTCCATTCTGGGAGATTCAAATTTATTTGAATTTGGCACGCCGATCTTGCTCGATGCCAAAACTTGTAGTGAGGGTCAGTTGAAAGTTGCACCAATGGATTACTTCCAAACTATTCATCCCAGCACCAAATGGATTGGGTCATTATCTCTAGTTGGGAAGGTGAACACTAGGGACAACTTCATTTTGACCACTAAGTCAGTAGAACATTTTGGACCATGCCAGACCAAAGTGTCCCTAAGGTGCACTAAGCACGATTGGGCAGCAAACTTTTGAGGCTTGTAACTCAGACCCTGTGAGAGGTATCAGAGATCTGTGAGATGCTACAAGATGGAATTTCCAATACCTACAATAACCTCTCCCTATCCTAAGAGATTTAAGTTTGTTTTAATTTGGCATGCCAGTCTCACTTGATGCCAAAACTTGTAGTGAGGGTCAGTTGAAAGTTGCACCATTGGATTACTTCCAAACCATTCATCTCAGCACTGAATGGACTATGCCATTAGCTCTAGTTGGGTGGGTAAACACTAGGGACAACCCTATTTCAACCACTGAGTCAGTAGAACATTCTGGACCACATCAGACCAAAGTGTCCCCAAGGTGCACTCAGCACGATTAGGCAACAAACTTTCAAGGCTTGTAACTCAAACCCCATGAGAGGTATCAGAGATCTATGAGATGTTACAGGATGACATTTTTGAGGCCTACAATAACCTCTCTCCATTATGGGAGATTGAAATTTGTTTGAATTTCGCACGCCAGTCTCACTCGATGCCAAAACTTGTAGTGAGGGTCAATAGAAAGTTGCACCACTAGATTACTTCCAAACCATTTGTTCTGACACTAAATGGATTGCACCATTAGCTCTGGTTGGGTGGGTAAATGTTAGGAACAAACCCATTTTGACCACTAAGTTAGTAAAATGTTCCAGACCACGCCAAACCAAAGTGTCCCCAAGGTGCACTAAGCACAATTGGTCAGCAAAATTTTGAGGCTTGTACCCCTGTGAGAGGTATCGATGATCCGTGAGATGCTACAAGACCACATTTCTTAGGTGTTCCTAGTGTATTTTTAGGGGTACAAGTAGAGTACTGATTTTTTGTCCAAAAGACCAATACCTAAATTTGAGATATGTTTTGATATGGCCAAAAGGGTGTTTGATTATGTAATTAGGCCAATTTGAAGTCTTTTAGCCAATGGGAGTAAAGGGTAAGTCTAGAAACCTTGAAACCACTTTAATAGATATCCTTATATACCTCAAATGATGAATTACATGTGTGAACACATGTAGCACATAAAGAGTACACATAAATTTTCTTAAGTCATGAAGCATACATGTAGCACATAGATTATAAAGCATACAACATGAATTCACTTATGTCATGCACGTAACCCATACACGTGAATTTAGGTTATGAATAATGTACTTAAATATACATGCATATACTTAAGGCATAAATCATACATATGAGTACATACACACAAGCATATTTACATACTAACAATGAATAAATGAACACACAATTCAAAAATTGGATCGAATATCAAGTTTCATATATATCAAAATGAACAATAATTCTGTACATATTTACATCTCAACATATCTAGATACAATGTTGCATATGCCATCTCAAAATGTGTCATATGACATCTCAAAATAAGAAGTTCAACTATAAATGTTTCTAGGACATCCTATTCTACTGGTGTATCATCAAAATGCAGCCTCTTTGAAGTACTCTTCGGCTCTGATGGATCCTGCATTCAAACACAAAAGTGAAACCCCAAGTTAGATTAAAATTAAGAATCATAGTCAACAATAATAAATAAAATTTAAACTAAAATTAAACTCTCATATACCTCACCTCTTTGTCTCCTCCCATGGACTGATACCTAATATATGTCCTTGGTAGCATAGGAATAGTACCACCAATGCCGACTCCCACCTGTATATGTTCACGAACATGAGATTGATCTACAAGTTATACTATTTAATGTTAAAGACTTGGTGGAAAATATATGTTTACAACATAATTGAATTAACATTAAAACTTACCTGTGTTGAACTTTCTTCAGGGATTGTTGGCTGAGTCATCAGTAGTACAAACCCTTGGCGTTCTAGCTCCCTCAAACTAGGAGTGACCCACAAAAGTCAAACAGATACTTCATACTATCATAACTTGACCATATTATATATACTTGATAGTAAAATACACACAAATAACTTTAGAAATATACATACCATGGGGATATAACTGTGAATGGATATGCATGTGACTCTATCATGATGATAGGGTCTCATGGCATCATCATATGGCACTCTTTGTCAAATAAACTATGTAAATTAAAAATGAGTACGCACAACTGACAAGTATACATGTATGCATAAAAAAACTAAATTACTTAATTACCTTTCCTTTATCAAAGACTGACACCTGTACCCCCTCACATTGCCCCCCAGTGGAAACTAGTGACACTTGCATTAGTATGTAAAAGATGATCATAAAAATTAGAAAATAATGTACATATACTATTACCATAATTTAAAAGGAAACCAATGAGTACATTAAAATATATGTACTGTGGAAGTGTCAAGACCAAATGATATGGGCGAAAGCATGGACCCCTCCACCTATGCCATCTCCTCCTCTGTCATCAACTAAACATAAATGTAACACATAAAAAGACATAAGTGGGAAATTATTATAAGGAAATTCTACTAAAAATACGAACAATAAAATTTAACTACAATATAAAAAGTGAATGGTTTACCCTTACCATAATAGTCGGAGTCCATGGCTCTGTAGGCTCCTAATGCACATCTCCATGATTTGCTTCAGTGCCTGTAGTGTGATGTGTAGAATTATCCCCATCAAAGCTGAAATTATATGCATCACTATTAGTCAAGGGACCAAAGCACAAATTCTTGCATATAATGCAAGTGTGGGTCACACAAACATGTGAGCTCATGGAGGATGTGGAAGCACCAAAAGTATTAGGACGAGGAGGCAACAATGTTGTGCTCTACATAACTAGAAGATCACTCAAGGTGTGAATGGCTCGAATAGTTTGTGAGCCGGCCTCAACAATAATGTCTGGATGTTGCAATATGGGAGGTGCTGAAATCTTGAGAGAGTGGACATATGTGTGGGATTTCACTTGTGCCCATGGCCTATCTTGTGGAGCACCTAAACCTACACCCTGGTTCGGTCTCATACTCCAATAATTCACCTTGTGACCAAGCACAAATTCAACATACAATTTTTTAATAAAATAAAATGGGACGTCCAAATTGTTGTGAGGCGGTCTATCAAAAACCATCCACCAACAGTCCCAAAAGTTGTCACGTATTGCACTATTTGTGCACCATTTAATTGACAACTTGGTTTTTTTAGGGTCTACTTTTAGACTAGTTTTAGGATCCACAAAAATATTAGCTATGTCATGTTTTTTTATATTTAGGTTCATGAATTGATCATAACCAAGCTCATCATCAAACTGGGTGTGCATGGAATCATGCCAGAGAAGTGTAGCACTATGTTGTTGTGTAAGTTTCTCCATGTTTTTAATAATTGAGTTCAATGTTGTAAACATGGGGTGCAATGTGGGGATATTAGCATATGTGGTTTGAAATCCTCTAAGTTCATTTAGATTATCTCCTATTAGATCTTCTAAACGGTGAGGGTTTGTGGCAGGTACATCTTCTGGAGGTGGGGGATTGTTGGGAGGTGGTTCTGGATTGTTTGCGGGATCATTAGGAGGGTTTTCTGATTCCATGTCTAATAAAAATGAAAAAACAAATAAATAATTACAATAAATTTTTAAAAATAATACAAAAACTCATTGCTGCCCTAATTTTTACATAAAAACTATATATTTCTATTTAAAAATAATAAAAACAATAAAAATTAGAACTTTCACTTACTTGGCAATTTAGGAAAAATCGGATAGGGAATTTGGGAGCTGATATCCGATAACCCTAGATGTGTTCATGTTTTTACAATGAAAAAATGTTGAACGTAGCTAGGTATAGAGATATATATCTACTGGTAAATATCGGATATCTGATTAAGCCTTTAGCTTTGGCTTTTGGCTTGGCCAGGTGTACTAACATCCAGGCCTACTAAAAAGTCAACAAATCTATTTGTGCACTTTTAGACGAGTGAAAATAGGTTTTTTTCACATCGCCACTTTTTGGCATACCATGATCCTACACATACCCTACAACCAAGTTCTCAGTTCATAAATAGGGTACTTTGACACTGAAACTTTCACATTTTTAGATCCACTTACATCTTTGGTTCCCAACTCACAAATAGGGCACTCTAACACCCTTTGACGTTGGATCCATAAAACAACATTTTAAACCCACTATTGCATCCTTGGACTCACAATCAAACATTGTAAACAATCAGACCCACTTTTAACACAAGACTATCATTGATCCTCAATCACATTTTCATGGTTGTTACAAGACACAAAGCTTACCATTTTGAAACAAACCCATTCTCAGAAGAAGTACCTTTGTTCATATTGGAAATAGGAGAGACTTCAAGACTTGGTCCCTTATATGATACTACACCCAGTACTACTCATACAGTGACACTCAAACAAATAAACATGAACAACCAAGATGATTACCGATGGGATGAAATATACCATGACCAAGATAACCAAGAAGAATGTGATAAACAAAAAGAAGAGATATGATACCGAGATGTTGATGATGATGATGATGCCATTGAGAAAGAATACCAAAGAGCTATAAACAACAAATGATTCCACAAAATCCTTGAAAGAGATTTGGAAGAAAACAAAGAGAAATATTTCTTAGAACTTGCTTCTCGAGGTGTGAAGTTACCAAAGGACTATGATGTGAGTCAACTTAAACAAAAAGAAGACCTTAGTCCTACCTCAATTCTAACTAGACAACTACTTGTCATGCAAATAGAAATTCAAGAGCTCAAGAAATCAAAGGACAAACCAAAAAAACAATACTCTTTGGAGCACATATGTCCTTTCCCTTTTGACAAGGACTCAAAATGATTCTATTTCTTAAAAATGTCACAATACCAAAGTATGACAAATACATGGGAGATTACGACCCTCAAGATCATGTGAAGGAGTTTTTCACAGCTAGTATGGAGTTCATGCATGAACAAACATATCTCATGAGGCTATTTCCATGAAGCCTAGGTGGACAAACTATGGATTGGTTTTCCAAATTACCCATAGGAATCAAAACATTTGATGAACTAGTGCAAAAAATAGTACTCCTACAATATCTAACACACAATCACAATGTTGGATCTATGCAACACCAAACAGAAAGCAAGAGAGTCATTCTTGAGTTTCCTACAACGATGGAGAAAAATATTTGCATGATATGCTAGGGAGATACCTAAAAATGAAAAGATGGATATCTTCATTAACAACTTGGTTCCATAAATGAATTTCCCAATACAATTACAAGGACCTCCAAGTTTTGACAAAATTATAGATAGTGCTATCAAAATTGAGGAAGTCCTAATCAAGAAAGGTGACATTACCATCAACAAGGAAAATAAAGACAAGTACTATCCCACCAAGGGTAAGTACAAATATGGGAACAAGAACAAACATGTGGTTAATGATGGAGTGGTTGATACTCCTAATCCAAAACCTGAACCAGATGTTTTCAATCTTACAAGTCTTCAAACAAACAAAAATTCAAATCCTACTGTGACGCCAATGGCAAAAAAGACTTTCAATAAACCTCTTGTTCGAAATGAACCTTGGGTAGCAAGGCCTAAGAGAATAATTACACCATTGGGAGACACCTTGGAAGTGGTTTTAAAGTCACTTGTGGATAACAAAATCATTACAATTCCTGATTCCAAACCTTGGGATCCAGAAGAAAAACCCAAGTGGTGGAATGATAACAATTATTGCGAGTTCCATCATAATAAAGGACACAAAGCCAATAATTGTATGAAACTGAGACATGTTATTCAGGATCTTATTGAAGAATGCAAAGTCAAGGTAGATGGACATCACACAAACAATGATCATAAGACATTTCAAACCCCTCTACCTAACTATGAAAAATGAGAGTATTCTAAGAGTAATAAAATTAACTACACATACATTGATAATGACAATGTAATCAATATGGTGGAACCATACAAACACTCCATCAATATGATCACTCTCAAAGGAGTCAAAAAAAAAATTGACTCTACAAATTCTTTAACACGAACTCAAGAAAAGCTTACTCTTAAAGGAGACTCAGCATCTAACACACTAGCTACAACAAGGGACTCTAATTATGAAGAGGAGGTAGAAGGACAACCTATTTCATATGAAAGGTTTTTGTTGTTACAAGGAGACCCATTATTAGAAATTGGTACCAATGTTGAACAACAACCAGAAAGAGAACAAATTGAAGAACCTGAGGAAGAACAAGAACAAGGACTTCCCATCTTTGATGCACCTCACTTTGATGAGGAACCAGAAATAAAAACTCCACAAGAACCATTACAAGAAGAACACAACAATGCTGATGAGGAGAATGAAGTACCAATGACTATTGCACACTTCTTGGGAGTTTCATATTATAGTCAAGAAGACTCACATGAATATGAATGGGATGTCCTCTTAGATGCTACCATGGACATAGAGATAGATGTGATACACAAATTTGCTCCTAGAGTCTTGATTGAAGAAGGAGAGAGTTCTAAGACAAGACCACTAGAGTTAGATTCACATAACATTAACATGAACTCTAATAATAATGAACATGACTCTAATAATCCTAACATCTATTTAGAAGTAAAATTAATAGAAGACATCTTGTGATTTAATGATGTTGATAATAACACAGTGCTATCTCTTGAACCTACTAAATCTTTTTCCTTGAAATACCCTAACTTGATAGACTGGGATGAACCTACAAACACAAACTTGTTATCCTTTGACAATGACTATTCCATAGCTTGTTATCTTAATGCTTGTGAACCCTTCCTTTCTTCCACCAGTGTAAGGAGTGAAATCATGACTAAGGAGGATATCAAGTTTCTCAGTCTCTAAAAGAAAAAGAAAAAGAACAAGAGATCTGATGGTGAAAACCACATAGTGGTAGTATCAAATCCTAAAAGAGAAAAATAAAAAGACGTATTTGATGGTGAAAACCTCCTTGAGGTGCCAAAGAATGGGATTCTTGATATCCTCCTAGATCACTTCCAAGAAAGATCATCAGCTCTGATTGCACCTACACAACCCATTAATTTGGGAACAACAGAAGCTCCTCAGTTAGTCCACATTGCTCAATCATTGAAAGAAGATGAAAAGATCCAATTCACTAATTTCTTCAAAGAAAAGAAGGTCAACTTTGCTTGGTCCTACTTAGATATGCCTAGATTGGATACAGATTTGATTATGCATCACTTGTCTATTTCACCTAATTTAAAACTTGTAAAGCAAATACTCAGAAAGATGAATCCACATGTGGCATTGCTAGTGAAAGATGGATTCATTAGAGCTATTGATTATGCAGAGTGGATCTCAAACATAGTTCCTATTTCTAAGGCAGACAAGTCCATAAGAGTTTGCACAGAATTTAGGTATCTCAATAACGCTTGTCCAAAAGATGACTTTCCACTTCCAAACATAGACACGATTGTGGATTTGAAAATAGGTGATGAGATGTACTCCCTAATGGATGAATTTTCAAGATATAATTGCTCCTAAAGATCAAGAGAAGACCACATTTACATGTGCATGGGGAAAATACTATTGGAATGTGATGCCATTTGGTCTAAAAAATGTACGTGCCACTTATCAAAGACAAATGACCACAATATTCCATGACATGATGCATAAGAACATGGAAGACTATGTGGATGACACATTGGAAAAATCAAGGATAAGGACTACACATATTGAGGTGGATCTAGAAAAGGTCAAAGCAATCCTTGAAATGTAACCACCTAGAAACATTAGTAAAATGAGGACACTACAAGGCAAGCTGGAATCCATAATAAGATTCATATATCAATTGGCAGATAAAGCACAACCTTTCACAAAGTTGATGTGGAAAGGAACCACATTCACATGGGATGAGAAATGTGAAGAAATTTTTACCCAAGTCAAGAAGCATCTAATGAATCCTCCAATTCTAATGGCATCAATTTATGTAAAACCTCTATTTCTCTACATATCAGCCATAGATACATCACTAGGAGTATTTCTTACACAAGAGAATGAGAACAAGAAAGAAAGAGCTATTTATTACATCAGTAGAACTTTGGTCACATATGAGCTAAACTATTCAATGATTGAGAAGACATGCCTAGTAGTGGTGTTTGCATCCCAAAAGCTAAGACACTATATATTGGCACACAAGGTGAAACTAATGGCTAAAATTGATCCACTTAAATACTTTTTGAACAAAGAAATGTTGACAGGAAGACTAGCTAAGTGGGTCCTAATCCTAAGTGAATTTGATATTGAATATGTGGACAGAAAATCCATTAAAGGACAAGTGATCACCAATCAACTTGTAGAGACACCATTAACTGATGATAAGCCATTACATGTAGAGTTTCTAGATGAAGCTATCATGCACTTAATAGAACATCCCTAGAAAATGTACTTTGATGGCTCCTTCACACAACAGGGATCAGGAGCTGGATGCTTATTCATTACACCACAAGGATACAAGATCCCAAAAGCTTATAAGATGATCTTTCCATGTACCAACAACATAGCAGAGTATGAAGCTCTTGTGAGTGGACTCAAACTTGCAATAGAATGGAAAATCATTGAGTTACACATCTACGAAGATTCACAACTTGATTGATCATTATCAATCAAGTGAATGGTGACTATCAAACCAAAGATGACAAGCTTATGCCTTATAAAAGAATGGTGGATGACTTGAAGAAATTTTTTTTCTTCATCACCTTTTAGCAAATTCCAAGATCAGAGAATAGAGAAGCTAGTTTGATGGCTACTTTAGCATCTATGTTACAATTGGAGGAACATCAATTTTTCTATGAATTCTTGGTGGAAGAACTCCCATTTCCCACCTATGACTCACCTGAATCCAAAATTGTTTGTACTCTTGAAACTCAAGTATTTTCCAGATATGCCCATATCTACTCCTATCTTAAAGACCAAACAATTCCTAAAGGCTATTCTAGAAATGAAAAGAGATCCCTCATAAGAGCAGCATTGCATTACATAATCATTGCTAATGACTTGTTTAGACATAGTCTAGATGGCATGCCTCTTAGGTGTTTAGAACATGAAGAGTCTAATCATGCATTAAAAGAAGTCCATGAAGGTGTGTGTGGATCATAATCAAATGGTTTTTCATTAGCTAAGAAACTCCTAAGGGTTGGATACTATTGGCCCAAGATGGAAAATGATGTATAATTCTCAAAAACTTGCAAAAAATGCCAGATCCACAGTAACTTGATACATGCTCCAGCTAGTGAGCTGATTCCTTTCATAACACATTGGCCATTTCAGAAATGGGCCTTTGATTTGGTTGGTCATATTTACCCTAATTCATCAAGCGAACATAAATACATCATCACTGCAATTGAGTATTTCACAAAATGGGTGGAAGTTGTCCCACTATCCAAGGCAACTAGAAAACAAGTTTCCATGTTTATCTTGAATTATATCATTTGTTGTTATGGCATACCCTCATGAATTTTGATTGACACTGAGGGTCAATTAAAAAAAAAAGACATAGATGAGTTGTGTCTTCAATTCAAAATCACTCAGCACTATTCCTCGATCTATTACCCTCAAGGTAATGGACAGGCTAAAGCATCAAATAAAAACATTACGAAAATCTTGCATAGGACAGTAAACAAATTGGCAAGGGATTGACATTTGCAAATCAATCCAGCATTGTGGGCTTATAGAACAAGCATTAGAACACCAACAGGTGCAACTCCTTTGGCATTAGTCTATGGATCAAAAGTAGTCTTACTAGTTGAAGTAGAGATTCCCTCACTAAGAGTATCATTGAAACATTTAGTCACTGATGAAGACTATAGAATCTCTAGACTGCAAGAACTTGAATTGCTAGATGAGCATAGAAAACATGTGTTTGATCATCTTAAAGCTTATCAAAAGAGAATGTCAAGAGGATATAACAAGAAAGTAAAACCAAGAAGTTTTCAGATAGGAGATCTAGTTCTAAGATAAAATCCTAAGAATCAGAAAAATCGAGAACAAAAGGGAAAATTTGAACCCAACTAGCTGGGTCCCTTTGTCATTACAACAATGTTTGGATCAGGAGCCTATCAGTTGGCTACACCTG
Organism: Chamaecyparis obtusa; assembly: GCA_027943335.1. NCBI lineage: Eukaryota > Viridiplantae > Streptophyta > Pinopsida > Cupressales > Cupressaceae > Chamaecyparis > Chamaecyparis obtusa. Next base: position 992,131 of record BSBK01006170.1, read on the forward strand.
AAGGAGATATTTTACTAGATCCAATCAATACTTTACATCTAAAAAGGTTTTATGCCTTACATACTTGAGATGACTCATGTACAGTGAAAAGAGTCCTGAAAAAAGTTCAAAAACAACAAATATGGATCCTGAAAAAAATAAAAAACAATGGAAAAGGTCCTAAAAAAATGACTATCTTGGTGAAAACCTAGCAAATAGGCACCTCAATGAGTTCAAAAAAAAAAAAAAAGAACAAAAGAACAAAAAAATTGGAAAAGAGAAAAAGTGCCTTAGTGAAAACCTAGTAAATAGGTGCCATGATAGCAAAAATAGAATAAAATTGTGGCCAAGTGGTGAAAACCTCGTAAACAGGCGCCATGATAGCAAAAATAGAATAAAACTGTGGCCAAGTGGTGAAAACCTCGTAAACAGGCACTACTTGTAATCAACACTCTATCTATAAAGACAACACTTGCACCTTTGGCCTATGTAAATATCAGTTTGTATATATCCTTCAGTCATTTTCATGACACGCCAAACCCTAAAAGAACTATCAGAGAATTGTGTCTTCCTAAGACTAGAATCTATCCACATTAGGGTCGTAGGTAAACTATTTTTCCCTAGGGGGCATTGATCAAAATCACATTTATTGACGGGATGTTGCATCTGCAATTGACAATAAACTACAAACAACGGTATTTTTCAATACCACTCTCATCCGTAGTTGACAATAAACTATGAAAAAATGTTATTTTTAAATGCCAACCACTAGATCTAAAATGTGTTTCTCAACACAACATCATGATGAAAAGAGTGTTTCTAGACACTAAAACAATGTGAGACACTTATGGATGAAGAAAAGAATTGATGATTGATAATAATTCCTAAGCGTGTGTTTGCAAGATTAATCAAGAGTGTTTTTAAACACTCTAATCAAGAATGTTTGTTTCTTTTAAGCAAATACAATGATCATGTTAAAAGGATAAAGAAATTTTTCTTATTATCAATTTTTGATTGCTATGTTTCCTTGAGTAATTTGATGATGTCTACAGACTAAGAGGAACAAGGACTATGGGCATAACATTTTCTTTGCCTTCTATTTGTGGTAATAAATCCAATGATCTGAGGTGATCATAGGGAATGAGTCTCTACTATAAGTGCCTCCATCATGATTGGAACACCATGTATACCTCGACCTATTTCCTATGAAAACCTTAGTGAGGTCAGATCTATTTCCTTTCATGTTTAAAAATAACAAAGATAAACTAATTCTTAGTAAGGTGCATAGTAAATCAGCTTATACCCTAGGATATGAATACAAAAAGAAAAATCATTGCAAGTATACATTTACACATTATCCCCTAGAAAAGAAATGGTTTATATCAAATAGGAAGTAACTGACAAAATATTTAAGCTATGTGCTTTAGTGTTGAGGTTATCTTTCAACATGATAAATAAAAAGGTTGTATTCATATTTTTAGGATTGCCAAATCTATCAGTGAAAATTATACTATCCTAATGAGGTCCCACTAACAAAGGCTCTATGATGAAAAACAACCCACTTTGAATAAATAGTAATTGTCCTAGGTGTCTTAGTCTGGGTGCATTTCATTGGTTAATTACATTCAGGTTCATTTTAGTTGCATATCATATTAATTTGCATTAAGTTCATTTAGATGCATTTCATGTCTTTAGTTGCATTGAAGTTCATTTTAAAATTGCATTCATTTTAATATAGTTGCATTCATTTTAATCTTGCATAAGCATGAAAGTGTGGATTCAACTATCTGAAGCATTGATATAAACTAAAAATCTATCTCAAGCTTTTTTGATATAAGCTAAAAATTCTAAAGCATTCATCATTGAGCATTGATATTGTTTGACCAAAAATATCATGAAATCATAAACAACTGAAACTAAAATGACTGAGTATAAATCACTGATATCCATCTTTCATTTCACATCATAAAACCATTTTCATTATGCATCCACATTCATTCATTCATAAAAAAAAAAGAGATGTCCATACATCGCATTGCAATACATCTCATACATCCATATACATGCATAAATAAAGTTTGCGTCCATACATTCATAAGAGATTTGAAAAGATAAAAATATGAGCATATATCAGTGCAATATATTATGATGTCATCACCTAATCTAATCATGACTGAGTGACCAAGCATGACCATCGCATCAATATCCAAAGCATAAAACAAATATCAGATCTCACATGTGCAGAAATTGAAAACATCACATAAAGCAACAAGAATGTCAAATGAGCTATCCATGCCAGAATCAGAAGAGGCATCAATATATCATCATAGCAGCATATCAAAAATATCCATGACAAGAGTATCAAGAATGTCCATTAGAAATCATCAGTGTCAGAGTATCAATATATCAAAGCATGGATGCAACAATGAGATAATGTATCAATACTTAAATAGAGTCTGGAGGACATGACAATATATGGATAAAAAATGGTACAAATAGATGATGTCATCAATAATATACATAAGTGATACAAAATATAAGCATCAAAGAGGTCCATGTCAGCCCCTAATTGTGCCATCTATGCATCTTTGTCAACCTGCAACTGGGTGATCTGTGTATCTCTCTCCAATCTAACCTGTGCCAACTGCACATCTCTCTTTGCTAACTGGGCTTTGAGTGTGGCCATCTCCAGTCTCAAGGTAGCTCGCTCTCACTCACACTAGGATAACCTATCTCCATCATCACCCATAGGTGACCCCTGAGGTGCCTATTGCTGATGTGAATGATCCCCTCCTGCAGCCCTCTGATCATGCTCATCCCTATGAAAAAGTGGCCCTGTGTCTCTCTCAAGGAAGTGACCCGTAATCTATGCTACCTCTTTTTTCTAGCATCTCCCCTTAAGGCTCTCCATCTTCTGCTCTCCACCTCCACCACCACCCCTATCATCTCCATCATCTCCTCCATCTCCACCCCCTCTACCCTGAGGGCTCCATCTCTCACTCCACCTCTCCCTCCATCTCGTCCTCTGCCCTTGTTAGCACCTTGAGCAGCTCAGCCCTGACCACCAACATCATCATCGGGATCATAATCAAGTGCATCCTTGATACATGGAATAGCCTCCTCCAGAGAAATAAACATGGGATATGTGTGCCTCAGATAATGAGCATGATACTCATCAATAACTCCTACATCATGAATGTCCACCTGATAATCCTAGACAACACAAGCCATCTAAGAGATCTCATGAACATCTATCTCAAATACTAATTGGGCTCCTCACTGGGCCTCCTCACTCCTTATATAGGCATATAAGCATGTCTCATGAGACATACCTGTAATACCCCCAAAATGGGCTATAAGTTCATTAACCTCCTACATCTCCAAATCAAACGAAATTGATATCGAAGTCCTAACCTAAGGCACATCTGCACATTATCGAATCCTAATTGATTATCCTAAATTTTGCATCAAGGAATATTCCTAGCAATATTCCTAATTATCTTAATTATCTTTAATTTAATGATTGTTTGGTGGTAAATCTTATTTATCCTAAAGTTTGATTAATTGAATATTCTATATATTTAATTAATTAGATTTAATTCTGCCACTTAATTATTAAGTTGAATTTAATTACATTTATTCCTAATTATTATTATTCAAATTTGACAATAAATCAAGATTCCTATCATTAATTGATTAAATTCTTATTTAATTGATTAAAGAAAGTTGTCATATTTAATGATAATATTTTTGAATAAAAGTTTGATTTAATAATTGATTAACCCATAAATCAATTGTTTTAATTTCAAAAAGTAGTCAAGTTGAGAATAAATCACTTTATTTATTTATTAATTCATAATTATCTATGTGCACATCAAAGGACTAGTTAAACTCAAAATTGGAAAATCAATGCAAGTTGTTAGCTTTTGGAAACTCAACATCCTTTTTGAGTTCAAAGTTGATCTAAATTTCTAATTCGAGTTGAACTTTACTTTTTGCATGATTTTTGTGAGTTAATTATCTCTTTATTCTTGATAGCTCATAAATCAACCTGAGTTTATCAAGAGTGAGTTATGGCTTTTCCCATGCACCTCCAAAGCCTTGGATTTCTATAAAATCAAGGCTCCGCTCTTCACAAATCATCTCAGAAATTCGCATACTTACGCTGCCAAAATCAATTCAAGAGTTGCACAATCATGCTAGAGAATTGGAATTTGGAGAATCAAAGCTTATTGTGAATCAACATTGTTGTGAGATCAATCTTTTTTTTGCATTAATTTAGCTTCATATTTCATATCATTGTTAGGTAGATTTCATATCAAGTTTTTCATATAGATCAATCTTATATCAAGTTTTCATCATATCTGCATAGAAAATCCAAAAATATAGATTAATTTGCATTTGATTCATATCTAGATTTTGCATTCAAATCCTTCATTTAGGTGTTGTCAAGGTCATTGATCTTGATTCTAATCTGAGTACATCATACTCGCACCTATTAGAAGGCAGTAAATCACCTGGTTAGTTTAGTTTCAATTCATTGCATGATTCTGATTTGCTAACCTCTAATATTTTACTGAAGTGTTGTGTCCACAAATCAGGTACAAAATTCACACACACATTTCTAGCACCCACTGTGGGGCCCCAATACGGGTTTCCAATTCAATTCTATCAATTTTTGTCTTTTTCTTGTCATTTTCTGAGCCAAAACTATGATTTTTAAATTTTGTCTGTACAATTTTCATACGAGCTTTTGATAAAAGTCATACCAGACTATACCCACTATCGTACGATAGTGTATTTGATCGAGGATCATTTTAGACTATACACACTATCGTTTGAAAGTTAGAAACTTGTATGATCCGACACCCAGTGTCGTATGAGTTTCTAGACTTTCTTCTGGAAGCCTATCCACTGTCGTATGAGTTTTGGCATCAGGTTTCAATTGTCATTTCATTTTTTAGGGTAGTTTGTCAGATTTGATTTCCTGATTCAGACTAACAGCTAATCTTAACAATTGAAATTCACTATTTTTGATTGACTCCTGCTAGTTTTGATTGGAAGAAGCACAAGAATTGCTAAAAATAGGTAAAAATCTACTAAGCGCGTTGTGAGGAATTTAGGTAATCTTCTCAACTGATAAGACTTTGATTTTGGACTTAAAATGAACATCTCATGTGTCTAGCTTCAGTGACTTTTTATTGCTTTCCTATCACAAACTTCATTTGGGCTATAAAAACAAACATAGTTTGCTTTCAGCATCTTTGTTACACATAGTAACTAGGCCCCATGAACACTATTTGTGGATCTTGAGAGAGTGGGTTTCCAGTGAAACTCTTCTCAATGAAGGATCCCTTGTAGGTGGGGAGGATACTTTGAGCGTCTCACGTCCTACTAGATTTGCATGTCCTCAACTTTTGATTGATACATTCTCTCTTTGGAGAGGTTGATAGATCACGAGGGGTTGGCATCATAGATCTTTGTGAGACAATCTTAGTCTTAGCATGTTGGATTTATCTATCTGCTTTGTCTTGGTTAAAAGTGAAAAGGCTAGAGGACTATGCTCTACTCCTTTTTTGGGTAGTATCAGAAACTTAGATCTTTGAATCTAGAAGTAGTCCCCATGTGGTATATTCTGTGAGTCACCTTTAGCGAGGGTTAACCGTAGTGGACATTCCCTTAATTGGGCCAACCACATTGATGGAACCTCAAGTGGTAATAGCCATTTTTTTCATGGTAGTGATAGCTGCTATATAAATGTTCTTGTGGAAGAAATCTTCATAAGTGTGGTTCATTATTGGGTTGTCAGATCTCCCTAGCAACTCCTGATTGATTAAATTCTCAGACTGACCTTGGTGCACCGGGATTGGAGTTCACCCCTTTGGATCATAAAAGTTGTAGAGTCAGACCATTACTAAAAACCCTAGAGAGGCCAAATTTTCATTTTCAGGGATATGTGCATTACTGCAAAACTTTTTGGAACATACACAATTAGCACTCTTAGGGATTAGCACAGATTCAGTCACTTAATTGTTCATGTGCAAGATTGCTTTTGCCCTTGTTCATTATATTCAGACATTCTTGAAATCACTTGCTTGCTATTTTGCATGCTTGCATCTCTATCTAGTTACTATGAATGAACGAATCTGGTATAATCCTCAAATCTAGACAGTACAATTTGCAAACAATCCAAAATTGAAAACCCTAAATTTGCAAAATTTGAAGTGAAATTACTTTCTGGAGTCAAAATTCATCCTAGAGAGTTAGCAAGTCATACGAGTCTTGAGCAATCATTGTTTCAAAACTACCCAACTATTGTATGATCAAGAACCCAATGTCATATGAGTCTTTTTGCCAGTCCAATTCAAAAAGTCAATTCCTGCTAGCAATTGTTGTGCAATTTTTTTTGCAACTGTTGTATGATTTTTTCAACTGTCATTTCATAGCATACCCATTGTCATATGAGCCTACAAAAAGTCATTTGAAATTTTTTGGAAAGTTGTCATAATTGCCAGATACCCAATGTTTTTAGCCTAGTTCCAGAATCTGTCGAACAAATCACTAAGTTAGGAACAGAGCAGTAGCTATTGAGAATCCAATCATTTTCCCAAAGTGATCTTTTGAATCTGATCTAGTATTCTATTTAATCAATTTGAGTTCTTTTCATCTCATGTCAAAACCTTGTCAAATCTATCAATCCTCAATCAATCTTCAAAAATAGACTAAGTGTTGAGAACTCATGTCCACTATCTTTTGGGCATCTACCCATACATCTAGGGCACAGTATCCTTCACTCATGTCTAATAAAATCTTTAAATCAATCATAATCTTGACAAGGTTGCGTCATCCAATTTTCTTGAATCAAATCATTCTTCAGTGGTCTTCATCCTTTTCTTCTATTTCATCCAAGGTTAATGGTGGAAACTAGAGCTTCCTCACACAAGAAATTAGGAGAAACATCTCAAACCTTACCTTTGACAACTACCCAAGGTCCAACTCTTGAGAAACTTATCAATTCTGGTCTTTACAAAGATGACACTCTCGGTAGCTTTTGATTGAAAACTGGTTATGCACCTCCCCCATCAACTCATAGAGGTAATCAACAAACTCCTCCTCGATCTATCCCAAGGAGTCCTAGAAATCCTACCATGTCTCAAGTAGGAACGAACCATGGCTCTCAAGGAGCTCAATCTTAACATGGTGCAGATCAGGAACCCACACCTGAAGAAATTGCCCAATATCAAAATAATGATGAATTCAAGAAAATGATGAGGCATTTCTTGAAAGAAGATAGGGAAACATACTTTCTAGAGTTGGCTCATCAAGGAGCTAAACTTCCTCCTAACTTTAATGTCAAAGATATCATTACACATGAGGAAGAAACTCCAATCACAGTTATGATGAAACAAATGCATGCTATGCAAGTCAAATTGAATAAGCTTGAAAAAGAAAAAGAACCCAAGGAGTTCTCCATGGAGGCCCTATGTCCTTTTCCTTTCAAAAAAGACTTGTACATGCCACCATTCCCAAAAAGAGTGGAGATGCCAAAGTATGATAAGTATGACAGACACTTTGATCCTCAAGATCATGTCAGAGAGTTCTGTACACAATCCATGGAGTTCATGCATGAACTGACCTATCTGATGTGACTCTTTCCTAGATCTCTAGGAGGAGCATCCATTCATTGGTTTTCTAGATTTCCTCCTATGATTAAAACTTTTGAGGATTTGGTTAAATTATTTTATCAACAATACTCCTACAATATTCAACACCCTATCACCATGATCAATATCTACAATCTCAAGCAATATCCAGGAGAACCATTCTTAACATTCCTCAAGAGATGACGAAAGAAATTCTCTCTATATGCCAGACCTATTCTAGAGACTGAAAAACTAGAGATATTCATCAATAACCTTGTTCCAAAAATCAACTACCCATTACAAATGCAAGATTATACATCTTTTGATAAAATGGTAGACAATGCGATCAAGATTGAGAAAGTACTTGTCAAGAAAGGAGACATCATACTTCAAAAGGACAAGTACGAATCTGGATCTAGTTCAAAAGATAAGAATTAAAATTGGAAAAAGAACAAAGGCATCATCACAGATGGCATGGTTGACACTATCCATGCCCCATCAAAGGCACCAGCCTATAATCTAACTCTTGGCACCCAAGCCATAAAAGCTTCAGAACAAAAGTCGTTCGAACCATCTCAAAAGAAGCCACAATACAAATCTTGGTCTGCTAATAATAAGAAAAAATTCACTCCTCTTGGAGAATCTTTAGAATCAGCTATGAGAACTCTACTAGCTGATAACATCATCTCTTTTCCAGCAATCTGACAATCTGATCCAGACCCTAAGCCGCATTGGTGGAAAGAAAATGAATTATGTGATTTCCATTGAGATAAAGGTCACAAAACTAATAACTTCTTATAGTTGAAACACACTATTCAAGATCTGATCGATAAGGGAGACATCATGATTGACAATCCTAAAAGCAATAACGATCATACAGCATTCACAGAACCATTTTCACAACATGGTAAGGTTGTTTCATCTTCCCAACCTAACATGGGGGAAAAAGTCAATTATACTTACCCTGGAAATAATGTTTTCATCAATATGGTTGAACCATGTCTCTCTGAGAGTTACAATGTCATCACTATTGTATGAAGAGAAAGAGATCATTCCTCAACTAATGTAGTTACTTGATCACTAGCTCATGCACATCTAAAAGGACAAATCCCAGATTCATCCAATGTCCCTAAGATACCTTTCAATCTTTCATCTACTTCCAAATAGAAGGCTGCTTCCAAATCTTCCAATCCAAAGGATACAAGGCCTACATCTTATAGCATTGTCCAACAACTCCAGCACACAAATGCCAAAATCTCTATGTTTGAGTTGCTTCAAATATCTCCAGCTCACAGAGACATCCTAGATAAAGCTTTGCTCAGATCTAATGTTCCTGATGACCTAGATTTAGACAGGTTTCAGACTATGGTTGGACATCTTACATCTCCGCAATATATCTCCTTTTCAAAGGAATATGACAACTCCTTGAGTCACCCACATAATCAGCCTTTGCATATAGAGGTCTTGATCTAGAATCATAGAGTCAAACATGTGTTGATAGATGGGGGCACTGGCCTAAACATTTGATCTTACAACTTGATCACACAGTTGGGATTCTTAGAAATGGCTATTGATCCTTGAAAGAAGATAACCATTAAAGCCTATGATGAACAAGAAAGATCTTCTAAAGGCACCATTGTCTTACCCATTCGAGTGGGCCTAGTAATTAGAGATACCACATGTCTAGTGCTTGATCTACCTTTGGCTTACAACATCCTTCTAGGAAGACCATGCATACATGAAATGCAAGCTATTCCTTCTACGTACCATCAATGTTTAAAGTTTCCCTATGAAGGAGTAGAGGTTACTATCTCAGCAGATCTAACCACAACTTGCAATACACTGAAGGAAAGTGTTGATAAGCTTGTTCCCAATAACAGAGAATCTTCCATTAAGAAGCTAAATGTTGCTTCCACATCCAGAATGGAGGACATTGCTAAAGAGGTCAATATCAAAGAAAATGGGATGGGAGAATACACTACAGAGCTAGTCTTTTCTTTGACATCTCTCCCTATCTCACCTAAGTCATATGGAAAATCTTTGAAATAGTCCAAATCAAAACCTAAGGAACCTCTTGAAGCATATAAAATAAATTTTGTGGTGGAGCAAGTATCCAAGAAATAATTTGAAGAGGATGAAGCCATGGTCACATGACTATACAAAGATGATTTTGAAACCAAAATTATTCAAACCAGTGACTCTATAGCACCTACGATCTCTTCTAATTCATATGGTCCAGGAAACAAATTGATAGCCAAGATGGGATATCTAGGTTAAGGACCTCTACGAGTTAGAGGAAAGGATCTTGTGACACCCATTTCACATACTGGTAGAGCAAACAAAAATACTATTGACTTAGGCTTTAAGAAGAAACCCTATCACCTCAAAGGTAATTGTTCTCATGTCATAGAAAAAATTGCACTAGGAGAACCCCTTCTTAAGAAGGAAGAAACAAAACCCTCCTATAGTGATTCAGATAGCTTAGAGCTTATCCCTTATTAATGTGTGCCTATATAAATCAAAGACCTTCTTGATACAGAATATGATCTGATAAAAAGAATCAACGTAGTAGAAACACAAGAAGCTACTGTAGAGAAAGAGATGGTTGCACCACAAGAACCAGCTAACCTTGAAGACAATCAAATTGATCAAGAGGAAGGTGGTAGTTATTCTGACACCAATTCCCATGAATATGAATTCAAATCAGAAATTGAGGGTAACCCCTTTTGGGGTATTCATCCTGACTTTACACATATTCTAAGATTTCCTAGAGATCCTGAATCAGAAGTTGGGTCAAATGACTATGAATGGGGAGCCATTCCAGAGGAAGATGAGCTTATCATAGAAAAGTATGTTGATGTTATTCACCAATATGCACCTAAACCCAATGTAAGTCTACAATGAAATAATGAACTTAATGTGTCTAATCTACCTATGGTTGAAGTGGGCTCTCACAATGACATTGAGCCTATTCATGAATTGAACATTTTGAGTTGTAATATCACCTTCGAACTTGAGCATTGGGTCCATGCCAATGATGATAGATCCATATCCATGAACACCCTTTCCCAAGCTTTTCCCACTTTGACTATCCAACACCCTCACCTTCTTGACCAAACTTCCATGAATCCAAGCTATGGTGTTTACACCTTTCCCAATGACTATGCCCTTGCTTGTTACCTAAATGCAATTGAGCCTATGAGGAATTCCATTAGTCAACTGAGCATCAGCATGATCGAGTCAGACATCAAGTATCTTAGTCAAAAGAATAAAAATAAAAAGAAAAAGAGTTCTGAGGGTGAAAACCACTTTGTGGCAGTCTCAGAACCTACAAAAGTAAAAAGAAAAGACGTATCTAAAGGTGAAAATCTCTCTGAGATGCCTAAGGATGAGATAGTTGATGTCCTTCTGATTCATTTACAAGACATATCTCCAGTTCTAATTGAGCCCACTCAATCTATCAATTTGGGTACAGTAGAGGAACCACAATTGGTACATGTAGCACAATCCCTATCAGAAGAAGAGAAATAAAAATTTACTACATTCTTAACAGAGAAAAAATCAACTTTGCATGGAAATATTCAGATATGTTGGGGTTGGATCCAAATCTTATCATGCACCATCTATCCATTGCTTCTAGAGTGAAACCTGTCAAGCAAAAAATGAGAAAGAGGCATCCTCATGTTGCACTCTTGGTAAAAGCTGAATTAGAGAAACTCCTAAAAGCCAGATTCATCCATGTTATAGACTATGCTGAGTGGATCTCTAAAAATGGGCTATAAGTTCATTAACCTCCTACATCTCCAAATCAAACGAAATCAACATTGAAGTCCTAACCTAAGGCACATCTACACATTATCGAATCCTAATTGATTATCCTAAATTCTGCATCGAGGAATATTCCTAGCAATATTCCTAATTATCTTAATTATCTATAATTTAATGATTATTTGGCGATAAATCTTATTTATCCTAAAGTTTGATTAATTGAATATTCTAAATATTTAATTAGTTAGATTTAATTCTGCCACTTAATTATTAAGTTGAATTTAATTACATTTATTCCTAATTATTATTATTCAAATTTGACAATAAATCAAGATTCCTATCATTAATTGATTAAATTCTTATTTAATTGATTAAAGCAAGTTGTCATATTTAATGATATTATTTTTGAATAAAAGTTTGATTTAATAATTGATTAACCCATAAATCAATTGTTTTAATTTCAAAAAGTAGTCAAGTTGAGAATAAATCACTTTATTTATTTATTAATTCATAATTATCCATGTGCACATCAAAGGACCAGTTAAACTCAAAATTGGAAAATCAATGCAAGTTGTTAGCTTTTGGAAACTCAACATCCTTTTTGAGTTCAAAGTTGATCTAAATTTCTAATTCAAGTTGAACTTTACTTTTTGCATGATTTTTGTGAGTTAATTATCTCTTTATTCTTGATAACTCAAAAATCAACCTGAGTTCATCAAGAGTGAGTTATGGCTTTTCCCATGCACCTACAAAACACTAGATTTCTATAAAATCAAGGCTCGGCTCTTCACAAATCATCTCAGAAATTCGCATACTTATGCTACCAAAATCAATTCAAGAGTTGCACAATCATGCTAGAGAATTGGAATTTGGAGAATCAAAGCTTATTGCGAATCAACATTGTTGTGAGATCAATCTTGTTTTTGCATTAATTTAGCTTCATATTGCATATCATTGTTAGGTAGATTTCGTATGAAGTTTTTCATATAGATCAATCTTATATCAAGTTTTCATCATATTTGCATAGAAAATCCAAAAATATAGATTAGTTTTCATTTGATTCATATCTAGATTTTGCATTCAAATCCTTCATTTACGTGTCATCAAGGTCACTGATCTCAATTTTAATTTGAGAACATCATACTCACACCTATTAGAAGTTAGTAAATTGCCTGGTTAGTTTAGTTTCAACTCATTGCACGATTTCAATTTCCTAACCTCTAATGTTTTATTGAAGTGTCGTGTCCATAGATCAGGTACATAATTCACACACATAATACCATGTACTCTATCATATTGTCTACATACACGGGTGATCAGAAATCACTCCACAACATAGCGGGTCCTCCCGACAAGATACCTAGTCTGAAAGAAATAGGGCATCTACCTAGCATTTGATGGCTATGCCTCATAGTCTAGATAAGGACATCATACAACATCAGTGGCATCATCTAACAAATGACGCCAGTACGCCAACTTGCCTAGGTGGGGCTACTGAATAAGGCTAGAATACATGTATATATATGATAATCTGGTGTCGTGGTGCCTGTCTACAATAGGTCAGGTCATGGGGATGTGCTCCCATGCCTAGATCTGTAATACCATGCTCCCTAAAGTCATCAACCTTGTGTGTTGATATACAATCTCATGAAGCTCATGATACATGTGAGCCAAGATACAACTCCCGCATGCACATCTACCAAGAGCCTGGATCATCTGACCGATCACTCTCGACCAGCCACACATAAAGCCATGTTGACCCCGATCAGACATCAATAGACCACCTATCAAACTAGCTAAGTATACGGGAAGAGGGTCATAGTTGGTGACCATGTGGTCCCAACTCAACTATCGGCCTGTATTAGTATCATCCTGGAACACCCTCCTAGCGTCAGCAATCACCGTAGGCCCAAATGCCTCGTACCTAATCCAGGTGCCCATAACATAAATGTGAAGAATCCACTACATGTCCTCTGATGTGACAGTCATCTTGCCTGTGGGTAAGTGGAAGTTGTTATCTCAGAGTGCCATCGCTCTGCCAATGCAATAACAAGGTCATGATTCACCCAAAGGTAAATGCACCAATCTCTAGAGTGCACACTGTAAAACTACTCCTTGATCATCATCACCTAACTGATCATGCAGAGCTAATACTGGGACTGGTCTGGGTGATCTAAATGGCATGACATCAAAATCAGTCTACACAATACAAAATAAGGGCACTATGTTAGCATTAAACAATAGAAATTAGCCAGAAAATTGCTCAAAATTTAGAAAAATAAGTACACTTGTCTCAAAAATTGAACAACACCAAAAGTGATTCAAGAATCCTAGATGTAGATTGGGAAATCTAGGATGCGACCCGAAAATAGGAAGTGAGACAGGAAATCCTAGATGCGGATCAGGAAATCCAGGACGCGATCTGGGATGTCGGATGTTACTCTGTTATGCAAAATAGACAAAAATCTTTCAAAATGTTCAAATTTCACTAGATACGACCCGAAGGGGTGTGATCCGAGAAATCCTAGATGTGATCCAAAATCTGGTAAAATACTAGGTGTGACATGAGATTGTGTAGACGCGATCCTGCATCTGGGGTGCGATTGGAAATAAAACTAGCCCTTAAAAGCACATAAATGCGTGAAAATTAAATTTTTTAGATTCACAAGGTTCGTTCTCAAATACGCATAGGTGCATCATAATGTCTTGGTTAGTCATGGCATCTATCTAGCTCAAATCGGTGCTTCTCCGCTAGGAACACCATTCTCGCTCAGAGCTCAGTAAATAATCAATTGGTAAAAAGTGAAAATGAATAGTAAAAATGAACTTTTTGATTTGTTTAAGCCTCTTGAGGGTCCTGGAGCCCTAAGGGACCTTATTAGTAAGACATCATAGAGGCTTAATATTGGGATCAAAATTGAAACAAGCAATTTATATCACTCAAATGTAGTCAAAATAGAGTTACAAAGCACAATCAATCTCTAACATGCAAAAGTAAATTATGGTCAAATTACAATCAAACAGGGACAAATTGAATAGAAGGGATACCATGAGCAAGGCAAATTAGTACAACAATAATTTTTAGCCAAATTAATGGTCAACAATAGTCAAAGTTTAGTCAAACACATTTAATGAAAGTTGAATAGAATGCAAATTAATGCACAGAAAGCTTGTCAGAAGCTACAGAAAGTGATTTTCTCACTAAAATGCCAAATTTTTATGGTAGGATATTGCTTAAATATTAGTCAAACTTGGTCAACTCTCTCAAATTATTGGTCAAACAGTGCTTTCGGGGCACCTAAATCGATCTAAATGGCTTGATACCTCTTTCTAATTGATCTATGCTTGATTCAGGATCATTTCAATCACCACAATTAATTCTAAATGCTTGAACACAATGATTTTATTCACATTTGTTTTGATTTTGGTCCCGAGGGGGCATAATCATCCTAAAATCCAATGCTTGGAATCGATTTCTTCAACACCAAGGGCATGATAGTTTTCTTCAATCAAGTTGAGGCTGTTAATATTTAAGACATTAATCAATTTCATCGCTTCAAATTAAATTGGTTATTTGTCAGCATGATCAGTTACTACAAACCAAATTCAACTGAAATTTATTTTTCAAAATCTCCTATCGGTTTTCGTTCAATCAAGCTCAAAATTGATAATGTCAATTCTTGTTCAATCAAGTTCTAAATTGATAGTCTCTAATCAAGTAGGATTTCGTTCAATTAAGCTTAGAATCCTCAAATTCAGAGTAGTTCTCATTACTGCTCTCTAAATCTCCTTAAAATCAGAGTGGTCCTCACTACTCTCTAAATCACTTGAGTTCAGAGTAGTTCTCGTTGCTCTCTAAATCTCCTAGATCATGCTTTGAATTAGATTTTCTTTGAATCCTTGTGTTGTTCGAAAAGTAATTCAAAAAGGGGCAAATGTAATCACCTAAAATTGGGCTAATAGTGTGTGTGTGAATTTTGTACCTGATCTATGGACAAAACACTTCAGTAAAATATTAGAGGTTAGCAAAATAAAAATCGTGCAATGAATTGAAACTAAACTAACCAGGTGATTTATTGCCTTCTAATAGGTGCAAGTATGATGTTCTCATATTAGAATCGAGATCAGTGACCTTGACGACACCTAAATGAAGGATTTGAATGCAAAATCTAGATATGAATCAAATGCAAATTAATCTATATTTTTTATTTTTCTGTGCAATTAGGATGAAGACTTGATATGCAATATAAATTAGAATGAATGAAAACAAGATTGATCTCACAATAATGTTGATTCACAAGAAGCTTTGATTCCTTCAATTTCAATTCTCCAGCGTGATTGTGCAACTCTTGAATTGATTTTGGTAGCGTAAGTATGCAAATTTCTGAGATGATTTGTGAAGAGCTGAGCCTTGTTTTTATAGAAATCCAGGGCTTTATAGGTGCATGGGAAAATCCATAAATCATTCTTGATAAACTCAGGTTAATTTTTGAGTTATCAGGAATAAAAGAGATAATTAACTCACAAAAATCATGCAAAAGTAAAGTTCAACTCGAATTAGAATTTTAGATCAACTTTGAACTCAAAAAGGATGTTGAGTTTCCAAAAGTTAACAACTTGCATTGATTTTCCAATTTTGAGTTTAACTGGTCCTTTGATGTGCACATGGATAATTATGAATTAATAATTAAATAATGTGATTTATTCTCATCTTAACTGATTTTTGAAATAAAATAATTGATTTATGGGTTAATCAATCATTTAATCAAACTTTTATCCAAAATTACATTATTAAATATGACAACTTGCTTTAATCAATTAAATAAGAATTTAATCAATTAATGATAAGAATTTTTGATTTATTGTCAAATTTAAATAATACAATTTAGGAATAAATGTAATTAGGTTCAATTTAAATAATTAAGTGGCAGAATTAAATCTAATTAATTAAATATTTAGAATATTCAATTAATCAAATTTTAGGATAAATAAGATTTATCACCAAATAATCATTAAATTAAAGATAATTAGGAATATTGCTAGGAATATTCCTCGATGCAGAATTTAGGATAATCAATTAGGATTCAATAATGTGCAGATGTGCCTTAGGTTAGGACTTCGATGTCGATTTCATTCAATTTGGAGATGAAGGAGGTTAATGAACCTATAACCCATTTTTGGGGTATTACATTTTGCCCCTCTTTGAATTATTGTGTGAAGCGCAGTGGTTCAAAGACAGTCTGTGTCTGATGCTAAAACTGATATGAAAAGATAAACTGATTGAAAGATTTGAAGATATTAGGTCTTGAATGACCAAAGATAATGTTCACTATAGCAATGATGAACCAATGATCACAAAAATGTCAAAACGCTAGATTCTAAACTGAAGAAGTGAGTGACCGATTCTAGACCTGATTGTCCTTATATTGAATCACATTGGTATCACATCTGAACACTTCAGTTACGAAGAACCAAGGAAATAACACTAATGAACTAATGATTGTGAAAAGCTAATACAATTTACAAGATTAAGAGAATACCAGATTGATATGAATCTCGATGAATCTGATATGCCCCAAGCGATGATAGATTTTCCGTGAGAAATGAGGACTTTTGATGAATCAGCAATTAGATGTGGTTGTTGTCTTGATTGTTGATGAAAGATTTGATAGACAAAAATTGATTTATAGACTTTGAATGATATGCAATACCATGCCCCCTTCAGGATTAAAATTGAAATCTGATAAGAAAAGTCAGCGTTATAGTTTTGAAGCATGTTAATTGATTTGAGAAGTGTTATACACGTCTGAGAAAGCATTATGCATCGTTTAAAGGTCCTAGAAGACCAAGTTTGACTAGGTTAAACCATGATTTGGCCATAGTTAACCAAGTTGGAATTTCAATAGTTTGATGTAAGATAATTAGTTAAGTTGAATCTTGGATTTCAAAAATGATTGAAGGTCGAATGTGCAAGTAGTAGACTGTCTTGGGTCCAAAAATTTTAAATCACAATTTTGACATAGTAAGTGATCTCAGATTTGAATTTTGATCCCGAAAATGGATTCAGAACGTCAAAATTAGCCAGGGGTGCAATTTTCATGGAAAACGGAGCACTTTTGAAAATTAGGTCAAAAGCTATATAAAGCCCGGAAGGGTCATTTTCAAATCATTTCAACCTTTTGACTTTGGAGATCTTTTGGAGCCCTCTAAGCAAGAAAATGGCAGAACATCGAGAATCAAAGGTACCTATGAGTTTGCATCAATTTGTACGTAGCCGAAGACATCAGAGACCTCGACAGTATGGACATCCAGTATGTGGACCTCTGCACCTCTCTGAAATGTCAATTTTTCCATGTTTTGTAGCATTTTTAGGATTTTTCATACGTGTTTTACTTTTTAAATTTCATTTGTATGAAAAGTCGTACGACTCCACTCCCAGACTCGTACGACAGTTTAATTCCATTTCCTTTGTTGTTTCATGACCTGCCCAGTGTCATATGAGAGGGACCCATGAGTCGTAGGACATTTCATCGGGTCCCTCAAAACTCATATGATGAAGTGTCTAGTGTCATATAACTATGGTTTTTCATTTGGGCTCTTGTGGAAAGTCATACAACTTTTCATGCCAGTCTGGACTGTTGTATGAAAAACAGCGAGCTCAAAACTCCATCTTAGGTCAAAATTTTTGCTTTTTTGATTACTTAGGCTGATAGCTGACCTTTTAACCTACCTTCTAAAGTACCAAACTATTCAATTGCTACACTATTAGCCTATTGTTGAATCAAATTTCTGATAAAATTCCCTGATTCTATATAATGTAGGTCCGATTCCCAGATGTACATGTCCGACATTCATATCTAGCGACATAGAGACTATTTGTTTCACTTCCTGACCCTATGAGGGTACATCTGCTGCATGTGGGTTGGAGTACCTAATCCATTTACCTGATATTAGGGTAAACCATGGCCTTCTGACTGCGCTGATCAAGAGATTCCACTCTGAGATGCAAACATTCCATTTACCGACTGGAGAGATCACTATGACTCCAGAGGATGTATACCGGATATTACATATTCCTTTCCATAGTAGTCAGCACCCTGAGTATGTGAGTACTAGGCAGAAAGGTCTTCATGCCTTTAGGCATTTATTTGGTGATGATACACAGTTGACTGGGTCCATTTCTTGGGAGACCCTTGTACAGAGATATGGACATATGCACCACTTAGAGTGCATTATTGTCGGGATGATTGGTGAGATTATCATGCCAAGCCATCAACAAAATGACTTTCTGATGGGATGGGCCCCGATGGTAGCACTTCTTATGGTGACTCTGAATGAGCTTTCCTAGGGTCAGTGTCTTTTGGCACACATGTTTTCAAAAATGCATGAGGTCATGTATCAGGATTGTAAGAGTTTCACTTCTGGAGCTCTAGTATTATAGATATGGGCCTGGGAGCATATCCCAGTTTTGAGACCAGTTTTCTAGACACAACGGCAGCCACAGGAGCCAGTGATATACACATATGCTAGTTATGTTACACAAGTCCACATGTTCCATACTGAGTATTTTAGATGATGCCTAGAAGATATGACATTTGTAGTATGGAGACCTTATCTGCAGATAGAGGCATTGCCAACTGTGAGGGAGCAGTTTAGCTTTCTTTTTTAGAGTCATGTACTTATTGGTCGGTCCACCACAACTTTGGAGAGATTTCTCATCACTAGAGTTTGGCGTCAATATGGATGCATACAAGATGCTCCACAAGATTACACTGCATATGCCCGCATAGTGCGTGAGATTGGGCTTGGATGGACATAGAGGCTCACTTATTCTTTATGTTCAGATGAGTACAGTGGTATCATAGGTAGGGATGGTTGACCCAGGATGGTAACTGCTTGTGATTCTATAAAGAGACCTTCAAGTTAGGCTTTAGCTCTCATCAGATGTGAAGGATTGATATGAAGGATCATGGAATGTTTGAAAGTTATTCAATCATCGGGAGATCATGCAAATATGCAAAATGCAAAGAGACATGCCAAATGAAATGCAATCTAAGACCTAGGACTTAGTCACTGATCATGTGTCAATTTTTTATCATTATTGAACTTTTAGGTAACTGGATAAATCAATACAATGCCCAATAGTCATGAAACCATAGACATATGAATATCGATTTGTAACACTCAAGAATCAATACAACACCCACTGGTCAAACAACCATGGATATATGAATATTGATTTTATTTTCAGAATGTCAGATTAGATGTAAGCACCAAGGCACAAATGCCAAGATGACCTGAATATCATGTCCATTTTGATATAGCAATTTTTATAAGCATCATAACGTAAATGTTGTGATGACCTGAATATGCCTTGCATTGAAACACATCAAACAATCAAGACATAATTCTAAATCCAGTGTGAATTACTCGTAGTGACCCTTTATCATTCACATCCTTAGGCAAGATTGTGTTTCACAGTAGGAGAAAGAACTCACTCAAAAAGACAATAGTTAGATCAAAGTTCCTTGAATTTTTTGGGTATCAATGGTCGAGGTACGCATGGCCATCCAATTCGAGATAGAGGCTCTTATAGTTAGACACCATTTCAATCCATAATTTCCAAAGTTGTTAGATTTTCACATTAAGCAGAAGACAAAGAAAAGAATATGCCCCCAGTCATCACTCTCTAAATCATGTAAAGGACATCATCAAAGAGCTCAAAGGGACACAATATGCAAAAATCTCAATGCGAATCAGTAAGCATACAAGGAGATAAAAGTATGTGAAGCATAGATTGTTTTCAGTTTGTGTTTGATGTTTGTTTTAGGTGCAAAATCCTTTATGGAGATGAGACTGACTGACTGACTCAACTTGAAGCTTCAAAGGACTCTAACTAGATACGACACGTCTAAGATATACTGGAGGCCATAGGATATGACATTGAGTGCCCCCAAGTGTTAAACATTAATAGGATATAGATGTTTTTGAGCTGATTGGTGTACATACAGACTTTTATTAAAATCGGGATATATACAAACCAAGAGATATGCACAAACTAAAGCAAGACTAAAAGCTGGGAAGGAGCAAGATTGCACTGATAGATGGAGCATTTTGAAACAAGTGGCACCCGTTTGCCGGGTTTTCACCATCTTGGTAGAGATTCTATTTTTGCTACCAAGGTGCCTGTTTCTAGGTTTTCACCAAGGCACTTTTTCTTTTTCTCATTTTTTTTGTATTTTTCATTTTTCCAATTTTTTTGTACTTTTGATATTTTTTACTTTTTTTGTGAATCATCAAGGTGCCTATTGCTAGGTTTTCACGAAGATGTTCATTTTTTCAGGACTTTTTCAGATTTTTAAGATTTTTTTCAAGACATTTTACCATAGACTAAATGCCTTAGGTGTAGAATTTCTTCAGATGGAGAACGTTGATTGATTCTTAGAGCTGTTCTTCTTCAGTCATTGAGAGTTGATAGGCACCAAAGCCAAAATTAGCAGTGATTACAAAGGGACCCAGCCAGTTGGGTTCAAAATTCCCCTTGCGTTATCGATGTGATTGATTTTTAGGATTCTCTCTCAAGACTAGATCGCCAACCTAAAATTCTTTGTGTCTGAATTTATTGTTGTAGCCTCTAGACATTCTTTTCTGATATACGCTGAGATGATCATATGCTGCTTGTCTATGCTCATCTAGTAGTAAAATTTATTGCAACCTAGACACTCTATAGTCATCATCAGTTACTAGACCATGTATTCTGATTCTGAGTGATGGGATTTCAACCTCAATGCAGTACTGCTTCATACCCATAAACTAAAGTGAATGGCGTAGCCCCAGTAGGCATTTTGATGCTTGTTGTATAGGCCTAGAGAGCTGGATTGATCATGAGATGCCAGTCTCTTCCTATTTTATTAACTATACAGTGCAAGATTTTCAATAGATTCTTATTAGAAGCCTCTACTTGTCCAGTCCCTTGAGGATAGTATATAGATGACCAATGTTGAGTAATCTTGAATTTGGCACATAAATCATCTAGGTCCTTGTTTTCTAATTGTCCCCTATTATCTATGATTATAGAATGTGGGATCCCATATCTACATATGATGTAGTTCAAGATGAACATAGATATTTGTTTCCTAGTTGCTTGTGTTAAGGGAACTGCTTCTACCCATTTTTTGAAATAATTTGTAGTTGTTATGATATGGGTATGTCCACTAGAAGAATGAGGATGTATGACCCCTATAAGATCAAATGCCCATTGTTGGAAAGGCCATTGTGTAGTAAAGGGAATTAGATCTCTCCCTGGAGCATGAATCAAGTTGCCATGAACTTGACATTTTTGACAATTTTTAGCAAATTTGATAGCCTCTTTTTCCATGTCTAGCCAATAGTACCTAGCCCTAATAAGTTTTCAAGCTATTGTTAAACCATTCAAGTGTGACCCACATATACCTTTGTGGACTTCTTCCAATGCACGTTGAGACTCTTCCTATTCTAAACATCTAAGTAGCATACCATCTAGATCTCATTTGTACAGATCATTACCAATGATGACATATCGATATGTGGTACGGATAAGGTTTCACTTCTCAAACCGGTTAAAGGAATCAGGAATGATTTGGTCTTGGAGGTAGGAGAAAAGGTTTTTCTATCTGGATGAATCATAACCTACAACAGTGCAGATCATGCGGGTGTCAGGGGAGTCATATGTAGGATAAGATAGGGCTTCCACCAGGAACTAAGAGAGTAGCTCATATTCAAGCTGCTATAAGAGAGTAGATAATGTCACCATTGCATTGACAGCCTTGTTCTCCATTTTAGGTATCTGCTCAAATTTGATAGATATGATGTATTTCTTTAGATCATCTACCATTTTCTTGTAAGGAATGAGCTTTTCATCTTTAGTTTGGTACACATCATTGACTTGATGGATAGCAAGTTGTGAGTCTCCATGAATGTGTATCTATGTAACCGTCCACTGTATTGCCATTTTCATACCATTAAGAAGAGCTTCATATTCAGCAATATTGTTTGTGCAAAGAAATTTTAACCCAAATGCTTTGGGTATCGAGTATCCTTGAGGGGTTATGAACAATATGCCTACTCCAGATCCATTCTGTGTGTAGGAGCCATCAAAGAATAACTACCATATTCTATAAGAAAGGTGCATGATATATGAATCTAGAAATTCCATTTACATTGGTGTATCATCAAACAATGGTACTTCATCCAATTGATCAGAAATGACCTATCCTTTGATAGCTTTTCTCTCAACATATTCAATGTCAAATTCACTCAAGAGCATGAACCATTTAGCTAATCTACCTATGAGGGCAGCTTTTCTTAGTAGGTACTTTAGTGGATCTATTTTAGCTACCAAATGAGTGGTATGAGCTAACATATAATGTCTCAATTTCTATCATGCAAAGATCATAGCTAGAAAAGCTTTCTCAATCATTGAATAGCTCTTCTCATATGACACTAAGGTTCTGGTGATATAGTATATGGCTCTTTCCTTTTTGTTCTCATCATGTTGTGCTAGCAATGCCCCCAATGATGTATCAGTTGTGGAGACATATAAGATCAATGGCTTCCCATGGATAGGAGGTGTTGATGTTCAAAATGATTCTTATGCTCTTAGGCTACCAATATACCCTCAGATAGATTTTAGGAGTGGTTAGTTCCAAAATGTATAGGGATCTTGGGGTAACTGGACCAACTATAGGGATAAGACTTCCCTCTTCACTTCTGGCTCTACAAAACCAAGGTGGGTACACCTAACCCATTGAAAACTATACTTCATACACCAATGGCTGGGTCTGAATAATAGATGGATAATAAGAAAGTGCTAAATGCTAACCTCACATTCATTGACTCTCCATAACTATAGGGTAGAAAATTACAACCAAAGACTTACAACTTAGGGATGGTTCTTAATTTAATGGTGGGAATGCAACAACGTCAACCAATATATGTTAATAAAAGAAATACTCATCTAGGCCATTATCTCATCCATTGGGAAAGATCTCTTAGACAAACTATACACACACACTAGACTATATCTAAAATTCAAAGCCATAAACACATTTAAAATCTCCTTTACTGCTTATAAAATATCCTTACATAGATAAGAGATAAACCTATGTCCCATCTAGAGAATCATTTTATCTAATCCTAGATTAGAACTCAAGAATGAAGACACATACATAAATTAACATGTAATGAACTAGAAAGTTCAAAATCTACCTGTATTGACACAAAGGAGAGAGAAGAATCATGTATCTGTATTAAGTATGAAGAATCCTCAAGTGTATACAATCAATCCAAGAAAACCTTGCTTGCAAATTACAGCTTAGACCTACAACTTTCTTCTTTCATTAACACACATTGAATCAGAAAATATTACAAACCCTTGGGACCAGACCTAAGGACTGTCTCTGAACTTTGAAACTGGAACCCCTTCAAAATCAAAATTTCAAAACTATATACCATTGATTACCTTGGAATCCCAAACAGGTTAGGATGCAACAAGCTATGGGTAACTAGGGTTAGGGCTAGGGTTTCTACCCACTAAACAATTCAAACTGATTAGAAATCAATACATTGAATCAAAAACCAAGCAACCCCTGAGCGATTAGACCTAGAAGCAATCCTCATTTATGATAACTCTTTTGGGATTGTACTGAAGATCAAGAAACTCCATGCAAATCCATTTGATTTGACTCTTGCAACACATCTCAAACACCTTTATTTATTTTTCATGGCAAAATATTCCTCTGCAATCACTCATGGCAACCTGGACCGCACTGCAACCATCGGCGTCACCAAACAAATCAAATCTGGCTGCAAAACATTCAATTCTAGTACTTCCTGTCATGAAAACCCTCTGAAAAATTTGAATTTGAACTGCAACGGCTAAAACCATGGTGCCATCAGTGTATCAATAGTCAGCATTCAAATATGGGCCAACTTTAAGTTGCAACCATCCAATCTCTTCATTTCATGGGCTTTATGTTTTCAACTCACTGATATCCTAGGTTAGTATTTAGCGAACTGGCGACTGGAGAGTTTTTCCAGTTCGTAGAACATTTCTTTCCTTCACTAAATAACTGAGTGATTACATGACCTTCCTTCACTGAATTGCCAGTTGATTTGGAGAACCACGAATGAGCGAAACCCTTTTTAAAATTTTTTTAGAGCCGCTAAAAATATATCCTTACCGCCAAATGGACTAAGAGACTTAGCTGGGCCCGCACAAGAAGATCAGATGACAGACATGATTTTGCATACCTCTGACACATCCCTTGTGCCTTAGCGACAACCGTTGATCAACTAAAGATGTCAGGACCCTCTGAAAAGTTGGAAACTAGGTCCCACTGACAATTTCTTAGTCACACAATGTGGACCAATCACAGCTTGCCAACTACGCCTACGTCTCACCTTGGACCCACCGCCTTTACTGACAAGAACACCTAGACAATTGGACAACTGGCGCATGATCACATGGGCCAGAAAGATTCTATGCAATCATGTGACCACCGTTGATCTACAATCTTTCCAACAGAACCTGGGCCTGCCTGCCAATCTACCACCTCAGACCAACCAGAAGACGCCACAACACCACCTGCCAATGGGCCTCAGCATAGGAAGTAACCGGTCACATGGTTGTATGTCAAAAATTTCTGACGTGCGATCATGCGAAAACCAATCATTTTAAAATCGGTGGACCAAATGAAATATCAAACCCAAGGACTATACTCTTAAGCAAAGAAACAAAAAGGGGAGGGACCCAACATAAACCTTAGTCGCATGGTCGCATAGACCAAAAATAGTTTATGTGATCATGTGACTAACCCTTTGAACATGCAAAGTGGCCAGAGAAATTTAGCACATGGGTAATTTGGATTTTTAGTGGGTCAAAAAGTAACGCCAAAATAGAAAAGGGCTAGGGTTTATGACAATTTTTTGAACTTTTTAAACAACGGCTAGATTTTTTAATTTTGCCTAGGGGTTTTTAATAGCCAGAGAGCCAAAAAAAAGTGCAGAGGCTAGGGGAGACCTAGTGGAGCCATGAAATTTTTTAACACGTGCTAACAGTTTCTCATACTAGGGGACGTGTATCTCTTGCAGGTACAATGAGAAACAGAATCTACTGGAAGAGCAAAACACCCAAAATTCTGACTCAAAAAACACAAAGTAGGCAAACTGAAAATAGGGGAAACCTAAACTATTGTTCATGGAAAAGATACTTCAAGAGAAGTAAAACTTTAAGAATTGTCCATGAACAGGCAATTCCAAAGTACCACCAGTCAAATCCTTCAAGATATATGAATCTGTCCCCCACTTGCTTTCAATCAGATAAGGGCCCAACCAAATAGGGTTAAATTTTCCATGTTTCCTCTTATCTTCTAACCTTGCATTCCACATCAAGACAAGATCATCGCTTTAAAAAATCCTTTGAGTAGTCCTCTTATTAAGCAAATTCTTACATTGTCTCTACAATGTCTCATTTCTTTCATGTGCATCTCTCCTTATCTCCTCCAACTGGATCAGTTCATCCATTCTTACTCTCATTTCATCATTTAAATCCTCACTATATGCTTGGATAAACTTATACATCTATAATAAATTATTCTGAGGCAATCTAGCACTTATTCCATATACCAAATCAAATGGGGCACAACCTATGGCTTTCTTTACAGTTACCCTGTCAGCCCATAGTGCCCACCATAACTTTGAATCCCAGGCTTTCCTATTCCTGTCCAACACTCTTTTGAGAATCCTAATCAAACTTTTATTACTGGACTCAGCTTGGCCATTACTTTTTGGATGGTATGGGGAAGAAAATGAAATGTGTATCCCATATTGCTGACAAAAATCACCAAACTCCTGTGATCTAAAACACATTGCATTATCAACCACAATTGTTTCTGGGCATCCAAATTTGGTGAGGATGTTCTGCATCAAAAAATCAGTTACAACTTTTCTAGTGGCCCTTCTAATAGGGATAGCCTCAACCCACTTAGTAAAATAGTTTGTTGCCACTAGTATGTAAGAGTGTCCACCACTAGATTTGTTTGAAATTTCACCAATAAAATCAATGCCCCATTTCTAGAAAGGAGCCTGAACTGCAATAGGTCTTAGTGGCAAATTTCCATTAAATTTTAACTTCCTAGCAAATCTCTGACATGCATCACATTTTCTTACAAATTGATGTGTATCCCTAAAGATTGTAGGCCACAAAAATCCAGACCTAAGGATCTTATGAGCTATGGTCTTTTCCATATAATGTCCTCCACATACACCTTGATGCATCTCCTTTAACAGAGATTTAGACCTCTCAAAGTCTACACATTTTAGCAATACTCCTTCATTGCTTCTCCACCACAACTCACCATGTATAATGGCATAATTTTTAGATCGCAACTTGATAGTTCTTCTTCTATTTTCATCCATCTCAGTGGGAAGAAATAATTTCTTCACATAACCAATAATGTCTCTGTACCAAACACAATAATCCATATCACAAATATATGGCCTCTCCTCCTCCTCTAACATATTCACATGATTTGCAACCAAATTGATTTGTGCCATTAATTTTGTGAGGCCTAGGCCTCTTACCAACTTTGTAATCTGAATGTCAATATTAAATTCTTGGATTCTATTGATCCATCTACATCTCCTCCCTGAGACTTCTTGTTGCACCAATATATCCTTAACTGCAGCACTAGGAACATAAGCAACCACCTTAGCTCCTACAAGATAACACCTGAAAACCTTAACTACTTTGACTAAGGCATAAGCCTATTTCTCAATAATATCATATTTCAATTTTGCTACCTGTAAAGACTTGCTAAAAAATGATATAGGCTATTCATATCCATCTGAATTCTTTTGCAATAAAACTATTGCAACTGTGTGACAAGAAGCAAAAGAAAATATTTGCATAGGCTTACCATAATCAGGAGTCCTTAGTATTGGAGCATCTTTGATGGCTCTCTTGATATTCCTAAAAGATTCATCTACTTATTCATTCCATTCAATCTTTGCCTCTTTCTTCAACATCCTAGAGATAGGAACACTAATTTCTGCAAAATTTGTAACAAATCTCCTTAGAAAATTTACCTCCCCAAAGAAGGATTGTATGCCTTTAACATTTCTTGGTGGTGAAAGCTTATCTATTTCCATGACCCTTTTAGGATCAATTCTTACTCCCTCTTTAGACACAATATGTCCCAAGAATTTTCCCTCCACAACACCAAATGCACATTTCTTTGGATTTAAGGAGACACCATATTCCAAGGCTCTGATAAAAATCTTCTCAAGATGCTCACAATGCTAATCTTCTTTCTCTGAATATGCTGTGAGATCATCTTGGTATACCACTAAAAACTTGTTTATGAAATCAGCAAAGGCTACATCCATAGCTCTCTGAAAAGTAGCTCCTGCATTAGTCAGACCAAAGGGCATTCTAACATAAACATATGTTCCCTAAGGGGTAGTGAATGCAATCTTAAACTGCTTTGATTCCTTGACCACAACTTGGTTGTATCCAGAGAAACCATCCATCATGGACATTAAATCTGATCTAGTAACCCTCTGTAACATATTCTCCATATTAGGCAAACCATAATTATCTTTCAAAGAATTGACATTCAAATTTCTAAAATCAACACACAACCTGATGTCACCATTCTTTTTTCTGACTAGAACCAAATTTGATATCCAAGTAGAATGTCTGACAGGCTTGATGATCCCAGCATCCATCATCTTTCTCAGTTCATCTTTCATTTTCGGTGCCAAGGTAGGGTTCACGGGCCTTAACTTTTGCCTAAAAGGTTTTGTTCCTTCTTTCAATGGTATCTCATGCTGAAATAAATCTTCTCTATAGGCTTTCAAATCATCATAAGACCATGCAAAAAAATGTCTAAAATTTTTGAGAAGATCAATCAAACTCTTTCTAATTCTTGGAGACAAACATTTACCTATGTAAACATTTTTAGGTTCTTGGCTTGTTTCTAGATTCACTTCCTCTAAATTATTTATCTTGTCAACAATCCTAGAAACACAAGCCCTTTCTTTATTATCAAATGTCCTTTCAAGAGAAAAAAATCCCCTTTGGATCCTATTTGACTTCAATTGCAAAACCTCCCTTCCAAGAACATTTTCTTTTCCATCTCTAATATCAACATAAGTGCTAAAATTCATTTCCTTACCATCAAAGTGAGAATCACACTGCAAGAATCTTAATATATCCTAATCATCAGAAAAAACCTGCCAATTATCAACATTGTCTGGGATAGAAGGCCTAGACATAAATTTGATTTTAGATATCTCAGCAAAGGTAATATCCTCTTGCCTCAATGCTATGTTTTCCAGTAAGTCAGTCATCCTATTTTGGCTTCTATCCACCCAATCAATACCAAAGGCATTGAAACTTTCAATCTCATCCCATACAACATTCCTATACTATTTTAGCCTTTGATACTTAGATGCATACTTTGATCTAATCTGAGAGATTACTAACTCAAAATCACCAATCACCCTAAGATGTTTGATTCCATGTTTCGATGCTTTTCTTAAACCAATTAGTAGGGCTTCATATTCAGTAACATTATTTGTGCAAGAGAATAGTAGAGTGAAAGAAAATTTAAAAGTCTTACCACTTGGGGATATCAATAGCACTCCTACTCCAACACCTTCCTTTGAACTTTCTCCATCAAAATATAGGGTCCATAAGACATCATCTTCTGCCATGTTATCAACATCATTAGGGAAGAAGGGCAGGCTTGACCTTTTCTTGCACCTCTTTCTCCTGAACTTGGAAAGAATGAATATTAGTATCAACAAAACAATTCATGCTATCCTCTACATCCTCCTCAATCATGTGAGGGGTTCTAGCCTCCCTTGAAACTTTCACACTTTCTCCTTCAATTCTAAAAGTAGCAAAAGATAAGTCACATTGAATACTTCCTCCCATAGAAGCACTCCACTTTCTAGTTAACAACATTCCATATTGAGGAGGAATATCAACCACTAGAACACTCATAGTTAGTTGCGTATCAGGAAATGTAGCTAACTTATAAGGAAAAGCCTTAATGGTACCAATAACTAGCACTTCTCTTGATTCCATAGCTTGGCATCTCTGATGAGGTGTATCAACCTTTAGTCCTAATAACTTCATAATCTCTGTAGGCATGACAATGTTTGATGCTCTAGAATCAATCATGCAATTCTTCAACAATTTCCCATTTATCATAAGGGACAAGAAAAAAGGATCAATTGTCCCTGATGCTCCATTTACAACATTTGTATCCAAAAATATTTGAGGAATTTTAGAAACAATTTCTTCACTTTTATTTTCAGGTGTGTCCTACAAGGAAGCCACATGCTTGTCATTTATACTTACCTCTTGGACTTCTATAGAAGAAACACCATTCACCCAATCTAGAGCCTTCACCTTGTGCTCTTCTATTCTCATCATTTCTAACAATGGAACCTTGATAGTTATTTGTGATAGCAATTTTGTCATGTCAATTGGAACATATTTTTGGTCACTTATGTCTCCCTCTTTAATAGTGACAACTTTATCCTTTGTCAGATCAGACTTGTCTTTGTGAAAAGACTCCTCTCTATTTTGAGGAATGGGAACAACTACCTTTGATGTCTTTTCTTTACTCCTAGGTGCTATAGAAAATACAATTTTCTTCTTTACCTTCATTTGATTATTAACCTCTGCACCCCTCCCTTTTTCCTCAGACTGTTGTGCACTATTTTCTATCCTCTTGATAAACATACTGCCTGGTTTACCAACTGCATTTCAAACTGTCATGTTTCTCAAATTGTAAATGCTTCTGACTTGAGTGATCAAGTCTGCAGTAATTTGTGCAATTTCCTCATCAGATGGTCTCCTTAATGAAACATGTTCTTCACCCTTCACTATACCACATCCAAAATCATCATATTCTTCTTCCTCATCATCAGTAGAGTCAAATTCATCCCACGCATGTGAAGAGGTCATTCCACAACCACTCTTATCATATTGCTCATCTTGTTCTTGATTTTTGGACAAATTCAAGGCAATAACACAATGGTCTGGACTATGAGGAGACTAACAAGCAGCACACCAAGGGATGTCATCATTCATGTTAATTGCATTTCTCTATAGAGGATCAAGAATCCTACCATCAGGTTTATCCTACTTGACTGGAAAAATGGGCTTGCCATCTTTCCACTAAGTATTATAAGGGTAATTTTGCATTCTTGGTTGTCTGCTAAATTTATTAGAAGTTGACCTGTCCATAGCCACAACCCTATTGTTTCCCTTTTCACCAGGCTTTAAACCTTCTAAAGCCTTCAAAATCCATTTTAGATTGTCATCCTCCTTGGGCTTAGAGTCAGCAGACCTTCCCATTTCTTTCTTATTTTGCATTTGAGGCCTACAATAATCTCTTCTTCCCAACTTTCTTAATATTCTTCTATTGCTTTCTATGTTGATGGACAACTTGTAAGCCTCCCCAAGATTTCTAGGATTTTTATCCCTTAAGAGATATCCCATCTTTGCATCAAAGGAACTTAAGTATGTCACAAGACACACTCTGTCATCTAATCTGATAACTTGCAAGATCCTATGCATAGCCTTTTGAAATCTTATGTTAAATTTGAGGACCTCTTCATTCTGATTTTTCTTTATGTTATTGAATTCATTCAAGATAAAACCCTCATTAATTTTATCACCATAATGTTCCTTGAAACAGTTCTTGAATTCATTCCATGACCCTATACTGGCATGAGGTAATCCTCTAAACCAATCCCTAGCATCCTCGGTCAAAGATTGCACAAATAACTTCATTATAACATCATCTGGCTCAATATTATAATCATCTATTACATCTATAAAGCTCTTTAGATGTTCCTCACATGTGATGACATTATTTCCAGCAAATTTAGGGAGCTTTTTTCTAATCTCATTAGGAATTGCATTAGGATAACTAGGAATATCAAAGAAGATAAGTTGTTTGTACCTTTCATGAACAAGAACTCCATGTGGCGGGTCCATCCCTTGAGATGTAGATGTCCTTGTGTTTGAACCATCAGGAACTTTAGCAGCACCCGACACACCATTAGTTTGATTTGCATGGTTACCATGATTTCCACCTTGTTCCAAAAATGAAGTAGCAGCATTTGAAGGTCCTGAGGTGTGCTTAAGAAAATCAATCTTTTTTCTGATTTCTACGGCAAAATCCTCCAACTCTTCTTTCTCAAGTTCTTTATCTAATATTTCCTTTTTCCTTCTAGCCATCTCAAGGTCTGCATTTAATCTCAACCCTTGAACTAATGGGTTTTCCACATGAACTTGTTCATTGATTTGAACTCCAATAGCCTTTTGTTTGCCCTTATCTCTAGGCCTAGTTTCCTCATATGTTCTATACACAATAGGCTATTCCTCTTCTCTTTCAAGAACTGGGACAAAATTAATTGCCTCCAAATCTAACAACTACCTCTTTAGCTGATCAGCCCTTATCATGGCTTGTCTTACTCTATCTTCTTTGTCTTTTTCTCTTTGTTTCCTGATAGCAACCTACTCTTGGAGTCTTCTTTCCAATTCATAGACCTCTTCAAAGATCTCTTCTGATTCTAGGAGAGTGGTCTTAGATTCATTATCTCCCACTTGAAATTCATCCTCATACTGATTCAGTCCCAAATCAATAGCCTCTTCATATTTTGAATTATTTTCTTCTTGACTAGGCTTGGTTTGAGCTTCTTGTCTTGTATCTTTTTTTCTTTTCCAAGTATGAGAAACATTTCTTTTCTTTTTTCCTCCCCTTGTCTGACTAGGCCTAAAAGTGCTTGGAATGCCTTCTTCCATTATGTCTTCAAGATACCCCTTTCTCCGAGACCTAGTAGCTCTATAACTCTTTTTTTTTTTTTTTTGAAATCAACTAACTAGCACTGTTGTAGAGATATTTGAGTCACCACCCAAGAATGTTGGGAATCTTACAATACTATTTTCTCACTTTACAAATATCCAAATGAGTTAAATAAGACAAGGGACAAGAATAACTCTATTTTTTCAATGATGACCTACTGGTTATACTAGACTTGTGTAACATATCCCCAGCAGAGTCACCATCTTGTTGGTGTTCAAAATGACGCTTATGCTCTTAGGCTACCAATATACCCTCAGATAGATTTTAGGAGTGGTTAGTTCCAAAATGTATAGGGATCTTGGGGTAACTGGACCAACTATAGGGATAAGACTACCCTCTTTACTTTTGGCTCTACAAAACCAAGGCGGGTGCACCTAACCCAGTGAAAACTATACTTCATACACAAAAGGCTGGGTCTAAATAATAGATAGATTGTAAGAAAGTGCTAAATGCTAACCTCACATTCATTAACTCTCCATTAATATAGGGTAGAACATTACAACCAAAGACTTACAACTTAGGGATGGTTCTTAATTTAATGGTGGGAATGCAACAACCTCAACTAATATATGTTAATAAAAGAAATACTCATATAGGCCAGTGCCTCATCCATTGGGAAAGATCTCTTAGACAAACTATACACACACACCAAACTATATCTAAGATTCAAAGCCATAAACACATTTACAATCTCCTTTACTTCTTATAAAATATCCTTACATAGATAAGAGATAAACCTATGTCCCATCTAGAGCATCATTTCATCTAATCCTAGATTAGAACTCAAGAATGAAGACACATACATAAATTAACATGTAATGAACTAGAAAGTTCAAAATCTACCTGTATTGAAATAAAGGAGAGAGAAGAATCATGTATCTGTATTAAGTATGAAGAATCCTCAAGTGTATACAATCAATCCAAGCAAACCTTGCGTGAAAATTACAGCTTAGACCTGCAACTTTCTTCTTTCATTAACACACATTGAATCAGAAAATATTACAAACCCTTGGGACCAGAACTAAGGACTATCTCTAAACTTTGAAACTGGAACCCCTTCAAAATCAAAATTTCAAAACTATATACCACTGGTTACCTTGGAATCCCAAACAGGTTAGGATGCAACAAGCTACGGGTAACCATGGTTAGGGCTAGGGTTTCCACCCACTAAACAATTCAAACTGATCAGAAATCAATACATTGAATGGAAAACCAAGCAACCCCTGAGCGATCAGACCTAGAAGCAATCCTCATTTATGATAACTCTTCTAGGACTATACTGAAGATCAAGAAACTCCATGCAAATCCATCTGATTTGACCCCTACAACACATCTCAAACACCTTTATTCATTTTCCATAGAAAAACATTCCTTTGCAATCACTCATGGAAACCTAGACTGCACTGCAACCATTGGTGTCACCAAACGAATCAAATCTGGCTGTAAAACATTCAATTCTGGTACTTGTCATGAAAACTATTTGAAAATTTTGAATTTGAACTGCAACGGCTAAAACCATGGCGCCATCAATGTATCAATGGTCAGTATTCAAATATGGGCCAACTTTAAGTCACAACCGTCTGATCTCTTCATTTCGCAGGATTTATGTTTTCAACTGACTGATATCCTGGGTTAGTATTTAGCGAACTGGCGACTGAAGAGTTTCGCTAGTTTATAGAACATTTCTTTCCTTCGCTAAATAACTTAGCGATTATGCAACCTTCCTTCGCTGAATCACCAGTTGATTTGGAGAACCGCAAATTTATTCTGCGAATGATTGAAACCCTTTTTTAAAATTTGTCAGAGCTGCTAAAAATATATCCTTACTGCCAAATGGACTAAGAAACTTTGCTAGGCCCACACAAGAAGATCAGATGGTAGGTGTGATTTCACATACCTTTGACACATCCCTTACGCCTTAGCGACAACCATTGATCAACTATGGATGTCAGGACCCTCTGAAAAGCCAGAAACTAGGTCCCACTAATAATTTCTTAGTCACACAATGTGGACCAATCATAGCTTTCCAACTACGCCTATGTCTCACCTTGGACCCACTACCTTTACTGACAAGAACACCTAGACAATTGGATGGCTGGCGCATGATCGCATGGGCCAGAAAGATTCCATGCAATCACATGACCACTGTTGATTTGGAATCTTTCCAATAGAACCTGGGCCCACCTATAAATCTTCCACCTCAGGCCAATCGGAAGATGCCTCAACACCACCTGCCAATGATCCCCAGCACAGGAAGTAACCGATCGCATGGTTGTATGTCAGAGATTTCTGACATGTGATCATGTGACAACCAATCATTTTAAAACTGGTGGACAAAATGAAATATCAAACCCGAGAACTATAGTCTTAAGGAAAGAAAAAAAAAGGGGAGGGACCCAACATAAACCTTAGTCACATGGTCGCATAGACCAAAAATAGTCTATGTGATCATGTGACTAACACTTTGAACATGCGAAGTGGCCAAAGAAATTTAGCACATGGGTAATTTGGATTTTTAGTGGGTCAAAAAGTAATGCCAAAATAGAAAAGGGCCATGGTTTATGACAATTTTTGAAATTTTTTAACAATGGCTAGATTTTTGAATTTTTCCTAGGGGTTTTTGATAGCCAGAGAGCCAGAAAAAAGTGTAGAGGCCAGGGGAGACCTAGTGGAGCCATGAAATTTTTAACACGTGCTAACAAGAGGCATCAAGATAGGAGGATTTGATAGATAATTCTTGATATGGTCAAAGTTCTTTTCACATTCGTCATTCCATGCAAAGGTCACACCTTTATGTAATGTCTTTGTAAAAGGTTGTGATATGTCAGCAAGCTATGATATGAATCTTCTGATAGATTGCACTCTCCCTTGTAAGGTTCTCATTTGACTAATATTTTTGGGAGATTTCATTTCCATGATAGCTTTGACTTTAGATGGATCAACTTCAATACCTTTCTTTGAAACTATGTATCCCAAGAGTTTTCCAGAAGTGACACCAAAAGCACACTTTTTAGGATTTAGTCAGAGACTAAACTTTTCCATTCTGTCTAGGATCTGCTCAAATCCTTTAGATGTTCAGTTCTGATCATGGATTTAGCTAAAGTGTCATCAACATAATCCTCCATAGTTCGATGCATCATGTCATGGAAAATAGATGTCATTGCTCTTTGATATGTAGCACCAACATTTTTAAGCCCAAATGGCATAACATTCCAAGTGAACGTACCCCATGCATACGTGAAAGAAATTTTCTCTTGATCCTCTGGAGCAATATTGATTTGGTTGTATCCAGAAAAACCACCCATTAAATAATACATCTCAAAACCCACAGTCATGTCCACTATCATATCAATGTTAGGTAGTGGAAAATCATCCTTTGGGCATGCTCTATTCACATCTCTAAAGTCCATGCACACTCTGATTGAACCATTTGGTTTAGAAATAGGTACAATATTAGAGATCCACTCAACATAGTCTATAACATGGATGAATCCAGCTTTTAAGAGTTTCTCTAATTTATCTTTTACCAAGAGTGCAACATGAGGATGCATCTTTCTCAATTTTTGCTTGACAGGTTTTACTCTAGGAGCAATGGATAGATGGTGCATGATAAGATTTGGATCCAACCCCGACATATTTGAATAATTCCATGAAAAGTTGATCTTTTTCTCTATTAAGAATGTGGTAAATTTTTGTCTCTCTTCTTTTGATAGGGATTGTGCTACATGTACCAATTGTGGTTCCTGTGTTGTACCCAAATTGATAGATTGAGTGGGCTCAATTAGAACTAGAGATCTATCCTATAAATGACTTGGAAGGACATCAAATATCTCATCTTTAGGAACCTCAGAGAGGCTTTCACCTTCAGATATGTCTTTTATTTTTACTTTTGTAGGTTCTGAGACTACAACAAAGTGGTTTTCACCCTCAGAACTCTTTTTCTTTTTCTTTTTCTTTTTCTTTTTATTCTTTTGACTATGATACTTGATGTCTGACTTGGTCATGCTAACACTCGGTTCACTGATGGAAGTACTCATAGGCTCAACTACATTGAGGTAACAAGAAAGGGCATAGTCATTGGGAAAGGTGTAAACACCATAGCTTGGATTCGTGGAAGTTTGGTCAAGAAGGTGAGGGTGTTGGATAGTCAAAGTGGGAAAAGCTTGGGAAAGGGTGTTCATGGATATGGATTTGTCATCATTGGCACTGACCTGACACTCAAGTTTGAAGGTGATATTACAACTCAAAATGTTCAATTCATGAATAGGCTCAATGTCATCATGGGAGCCCACTTCAACCATAGGTGGATCAGACACGTTAAGTTCATTATTTCACTCTAGACTTATGTTTGGTTTAGGTGCATATTGGTGAATAACATCAACATAATTTTTTGTGATAAACTCATCTTCCTCTGGAATGGCTCCCCATTCATAGTCATTTGACCTAGCTTTTGATTTAGGATCTCAAGGGAATCTTAGAATATGTGTAAAGTCAAGATGAATACCCCAAAAGGGGTTACCCTCAGTTTCTAATTTGAATTCATATTCATGGGAATCAATTTAAGAATAACTATCACCTTCCTCTTGATCAGTTTGATTGTCTTCAAGATTAGCTAGTTCTTGTGGTGCAACCATCTCTTTCTCTACAGTAGGTTCTTGTGTTTCTACTATGTTGATTCTCTTTATCAGATCATCTTCTGTATCAAGAAGGTCTTTGATTTCTATAGGCACACATTCATAAGGGATAAGCTCTGAGCTGTCTGAATCACTATCTAAGGGTTCTGTTTCTTCCTTCTTAAGAAGGGGTTCTCTTGGTGCAATTTGTTCTATGACATGAGAACAATTGCCTTTGAGGTGATAGGGTTTTGTCTTAAAGCCTAAGCCAATAGTATTTTTGTTTGCTCTACCAGTATGTGAAATGGGTGTCACAAGACCCTTTCCTCTTACTCCTAGAGGTCCTTGACCTAGATATCCCATCTTAGCTATCAATTTTTTTCCTGGACCATATGAATTAGAAGGGATCTTAGGTGTTATAGAGTCACTACTTTGAACAATTTTGGACTTAGATTAATCTTTGTATAGCCATGTGAGCACAGCTTCATCCTCTTCAAATTATTGCTTGGATACTTGCTCCACCACAAAATTTATTTTATATGCTTCAAGAGGTTCCTTAGGTTCTAATTTGGACTGTTTCAAAGATTGTCCATATGACTTAAGTGAGATAGGGAGAGATTTTAGAGATAAGAATGGCTCTATAGTGTATTCTCCCATCCCATTTTCTTTGATATTGACCTCTTTAGCAATGTCTTCCATCCTGGATTTTGAAGCAACATTTAGCTGCTTAATGGAAGATTCTCTATTATTGGGAACAAGCTTATCAACACTTTCCTTTAGTGTATTGCAAGTTGTGGTCAGATCTGCTGGGATAGTAACCTCTAATCCTTCATAGGGAAACTTTAAACATTGATGGTACATAGAAGGAATAGCTTGCATTTCATGTATCCATGATCTCCCCAGAAGGATGTTGTAAGCCAAAAGTAGATCAAGCACCTGACATGTGGTATCTCTAATTACTGGG
The DNA here is from genome assembly GCA_027943335.1 of Chamaecyparis obtusa. Taxonomy (NCBI): domain Eukaryota; kingdom Viridiplantae; phylum Streptophyta; class Pinopsida; order Cupressales; family Cupressaceae; genus Chamaecyparis; species Chamaecyparis obtusa. Next base: position 1,030,028 of record BSBK01006170.1, read on the forward strand.
CCCACTCAGATGGGTAAGAAAATGGTGCCTTTAGAAGATCTTTCTTGTTCATCATAGGCTTTTATGGTTATATTCTTTCAAGGATCAATAGCCATTTATGAGAATCCCAACTATGTGATCAAGCTGTAAGAACAAATGTTTAGGCCAGTGCCCCCATCTATCAACACACACTTGACCCTACTGTTCTAGATCAAGACCTCTATATGAAAAGGTTGATTATGTGGGTGACTCAAGGAGTTGTCATCTTCCTTTGAAAAGGAGATATATTGAGGAGATGTAAGATGTCCAACCATAGTCTGGAACTTGTCTAAATCTAGGTCATCGGGAACATTAGATCCAAGCAAAGCTTTGTCTACGACATCTCTATGAGCTGGAGATATTTGAAGCAATTCAAACATAGAGATTTTGGCATTTGTGTGCTAGAGTTGATGGACAATGCTATAAGATGTAGGCCTTGTATCCTTTGGATTGGAAGATTTGGAAGCAGCCTTCTGTTTGGAAGCAGATGAAAGATTGAAAGGTATCTTAGGGACATTGGATGAATCTGGGATTTGTCCTTCCAGATGTGCCTAACCTTGTGATCGAGTAACTACATTAGCTGAAGAATGATCTCTTTCTCTTTGTACAATAGTGATGACATTGCAACTCTCAGAGAGACATGGTTCAACCATATTGATGACTGTATTATTTCCAGGGTAAGCATAATTGACTTTTTCCCCCATGTTAGGTTGGGAAGATGAAACTCCCTTACCATGTTGCAGAAATGGTTCTATGAATTTTGTGTGATCATTATTACTTTTAGGATTGTCAATCATGATGTCTCCCTTATCGATCAAATATTGAATAGTGTGTTTCAACCATAAATAATTATTAGTTTTGTGACCTTTACCTCGATAGAAATCATAGAATTCATTTTATTTCCACCAATGTGGCTTAAGGTCTGGATCAGATTATCGAATCACTGGAAAAGAGATGATGTTATTAGCCAGTAGGGTTCTCATAGCTGATTCTAAAGATTCTCCAAGAGGAGTTAATTTTTGCTTATTATTAGCAGACCAAGATTTGTATTCTAGCTTCTTTTGAGATGGGTCAGATGACTTATGTTCAGAAGCTTTAATGGCTTGGGTGCCAAGAGTTAGATTGTAGGCTAGTGCCTTTGATAGGGCACAGATAGTGTCAACAATGCCATCTGTGATGATGCCTTTGTTCTTGTTCCAATTTTTATTCTTATCTTTTGAACTAGATCCAGATTCATACTTGTCCTTTTGAAGTGTGATGTCTCCTTTCTTGACAAGTACTTTCTCAATCTTGATCGCATTGTCTACCATTTTATCAAAAGATGTATGATCTTGCATTTGTAATGGGTAGTTGATCTCTGGAACAAGGTTATTGATGAAGATCTCTAGTTTTCAGTCTCTAGAATAGGTCTGGCATACAGAGAGAATTTCTTTCACCACCTCTTGAGGAATGTTAAGAATGGTTCTCCCGGATATTGCTTGAGATTGCAGATATCAATCATGGTGACCAGGTCTTGAATATTGTAGGAGTATTGTTAATAAAATAATTTAATCAACTCCTCAAAATTTTTTATCATAGGAGAAAATCTGGAAAACCAATGAATAGATGCTCCTCCTAGAGATCTAGGAAAGAGACACATCAGATAGGTCAGTTCATGCATGAACTCCATGGATTGTATACAGAACTCTCTGACATGATCTTGAGGATTAGAGTGTCCATTGTACTTATCATACTTTGGCATCTCCACTCTTTTTGGGAATGGTGGCATGTACAAGTCTTTGTTGAACGGAAAAGGACATAGGGCCTCCATGGAGAACTCCTTGGGTTCTATTTCTTTTTCAAGCTTATTCAGTTTGAATTGCATAGCATGCATTTGTTTCATCATAGCCATGATTGGAGTTTCTTCCTCATGTGTAATGATATGTTCAACATTAAATTTAGGAGGAAGTTTAGCTCCTTGATGAGCCAACTCTAGAAAGTATGTTTCTCTATCTTCTTTCAAGAAATGCCTCATTATTTTCTTGAATCCATCATTATTTTGATATCGGGAAATTTCTTCAAGTGTGGGTTCCTAATCTGCACCATGTTGAGATTAAGCTCCTTGAGAGCCATGGTTAATTCCTACTTGAGACATGGTAGGAGTTTTGGGACTCTATAGGATAGATCAAGGAGGAGTTTGTTGATTACCTTCATGAGTTGATGGGGGAGGTGCATAACCATTTTTCAATCGAAAGTTACCGAGACTGTCATCTCCGTAAAGACCAGAATTGATAAGTTACTCAAGAGTTGGACCTTGGGTAGTTGTCAAAGGTAAGGTTTGAGATGTTTCTCCTAATTTCTTATGTGAGGAAGCACTGGTTTCCACCATTAACCTTGGATGAAATAGAAGAAAAGGATGAAGACCACCGAAGAATGATTTGATTCGAGAAAATTGAATGATGCAACCTTGTCAAGATTATAATTGATTTGAAGATTCAATTAGACATGGGTGAAGGATACTATTCCCTGGATGTATGGGTAGACCCCCAAAAGATAGCGGACACGAGTTCTCAACACTTAGTCTATTTTTGAAGATTGATTGAGGATTGATAGATCTGACAAGGTATTGACACGAGATGAAAATGACTCAAATCAATTAAATAGAAGGCTGGATCAGATTCAAAAGATCACTTTAGGAAAATGATTGGATTCTCAATAGCTACTGCTCTTTTCTTGACACAGTGATTTGTTTGACAGATTCTGAAACTAGGTTGAAAACATTGGGTATCTGGCAATTCTAACAACTTTCTGACAACTGTCCAAAATTTTCCAAATGACTTTTTGCAGGCTTGTACGACAGTGGGTATGCTATGAAACAACAGTTTGAAAAATATATACGATAGTTGCAAAAACTCGCACGATAGTTGCTAGCAGGATTTGACTTTTTGAATTGGACTGGTAGAAAGACTCGTATGACACTGGGTTCTTGATCATACGACAGTTGGGTAGTTCTAAAATGATACTTGCTCAAGACTCGTACAACTTTCTGACTCTCTGGGATGAATTTTGACTCTAGAAAGGAATTTCACTTCAATTTTTACAAATTTAGGGTTTTTAGTTTTGGATTGTTTGCAAATTGTACTATCCAGATTTAAGGATTATACCAAATTTATTTATTCTTAGTAACCAGATAGATAAGAAAGCACACAAAATAGCAAGCAAGTGATTTCAAGCACATTTGAAAATAATGAACAAGGGAAATAGCAACCTTGTGCATGAACAATCAAGTGACTACATTTGTGCTAATCCCTGAGAGTGCTAATAGTGTATGTTCCAAAAGGTTTTGCAATAACACACATATCCCTGAAAATTAAAATTTGGCCTCTCTAGGGTTTTTAATAATGGTCTGACTCTGCAAATTTTATGATCCAAAGGGTGAACTCCAATCCTGGCGCACCAGGGTTTTGACACAGTCTGAGAATTTAATTAATTAGGAGATACTAGGGAGATCTGACAACCCAATAATGAACCACACTTGTGAAGATTTCTTCCACAAGGACATTTATATAGCGGTTGTCACTACCATGGTGAAAATGGCTATTACCGCTTGCGGTTCTATCAACGTGGTTGGCCCAATTAAGGGAATGTCTACTACGGTTAACCCTCTCTAAAGGTGACTCATAGAATATGCCACATGGGGACTAGTTCCAGATTCAAGGATCTAAGTTTCTGATACTACCCAAAAAGGGAGTAGAGCATAGTCCTCTAGCCTTTTCACTTTTAACCAAAATAAAGCAGACAGATAAATCCGACATGCTAAGACTAAGATTATCTCACAAAAATCTATGATTCCAACCCCTCGTGATCTATCAACCTCTTCGGAGAGAGAATGTATCAATCAAAAGTTGAGGACATGCAAATCTAGTATAATGTGAGACTCTCAAAGTACCCTCCCCACCTATAAGGGATCCTTCATTCAAAAGAGTTTCACTGGAAACCCACTCTCTCAAGATCCACAAATAGTGTTCATGGGGCCTAATTACTATATGTAACAAAGATGTTGAAAGCAAACTATGTTCATTTTTTTATAGCCCAAATCAAGTCTGTGATAGGAAAGCAATAAAAGTCACTCAAGCTAGACACACAAGATGTTTGTTTTAAGTCCAAAATCGAAGTCTTATTAGTTGAGAAGATTACCTAAATTCCTTGCTATGTGCTTAGTAGATTTTTACCTATTTTTAACAATTCTTGCACTTCTTCCAATTAAAACCAGCAGGAGTCAATCAAAAATAGAGAATTTCAATTGTTAAGATTAGCTATTAGTCCAAATCTAGAAATCAAATCTGACAAAATTCCTTGAAAAGTGAAACGATAATGAAAACCTGGTGCCAAAACTTGTACGACAGTGGGTATGCTTCCAAACAACAGTCCAGAGACTCGTGCAACATCGGGTGTCAGATCATACAACTTTCTAACTTTCAAATGACAGTGTGTATAGTCTGAAATGACTCTCGATCAAATACACTGTCGTACGATAGTGGGTATAGTCTGGTATGACTTTTTTCAGAAACTCATACAAAAATTGTATGGACAGAATTTAAAAATCATAGTTTTGGCTCAGAAAATGACAAGAAAAAGATAGAATTTGATAGAATTGAATTGAAAACCCGTATCAGTGCCCCACAGTGGGTGCCAGAAATGTGTGTGTGAATTTTGTACCTGATCTGTGGACACAACACTTCAGTAAAACATTAGAGGTTAGCAAAATCAAAATCATGCAATGAATTGAAACTAAACTAACCAAGTGATTTACTACCTTCTAATAGGTGCAAGTGTGATGTTCTCATATTAGAATCAAGATCAGTGACCTTGATAACACCTAAATGACGGATTTGAATGCAAAATCTAGATATGAATCAAATGAAAATAAATCTATATTTTTTATTTTTCTATGCAATTAGGCTGAAAACTTAATATACAATCTAAACTAGAATTAATGAAAACAAGATTGATCTCACAATAATGTTGATTTGCAAGAAGCTTTGATTCCTTCAATTTCAATTCTCCAGTGTGATTGTACAACTCTTGAATTGATTTTGGCAGCATAAGTATGCAAATTTCTGAGATGATTTGTGAATAGGTGAGCCTTATTTTTATAGAAATCCAGGGCTTTGGAGGTGCATGGGAAAAGCCATAAATCACTCTTGATAAAATCAGGTTGATTTTCACGTTATCAGGAATAAAAGAGATAATTAACTCACAAAAATCATGCAAAAGTAAAGTTCAACTCGAATTATAAGTTTAGATCAACTTTGAACTCAAAAAGGATGTTGAGTTTCCAAAAGTTAACAACTTGCATTGATTTTCCAATTTTGAGTTTAACTAGTCCTTTGATGTGCACATGGATAATTATGAATTAATAATTAAATAAAGTGATTTATTCTCATCTTAACTGATTTTTGAAATAAAATAATTGATTTATGGGTTAATCAATCATTTAATCAAACTTTTATCCAAAATTACATTATTAAATATGACAACTTGCTTTAATCAATTAAATAAGAATTTAATCAATTAATGATAGGAATTTTTGATTTATTGTCAAATTTAAATAATACAATTTAGGAATAAATGTAATTAGGTTCAATTTAAATAATTAAGTGGCAAAATCAAATCTAATTAATTAAATATTTAGAATATTCAATTAATCAAATTTGAGGATAAATAAGATTTATCACCAAATAATCATTAAATTAAAGATAATTAAGATAATTAGGAATATTTCTAGGAATATTCCTTGATGCAGAATTTAGGATAATCAATTAGGATTCGATAATGTGCAGATGTGCCTTAGGTTAGGACTTCGATGTCGATTTCATTCGATTTGGAGATGTAGGAGGTTAATGAACCTATAGCCCATTTTTGGGGTATTACAAATAGAAGTTAAGGCCCTATTTTCCCTTAATTCGACATATAACCTTGATTATGTTAATTCGACTCCCGATCATTAACATAAACCCCAAAAATTCAATAAAATCAATCAAATCCTAAATCAAGCATTTATCACCAAGGTTTCAAGCAAAACAATCAAGTCAATTAACTTTGGGCCTATTTAATTAATTCAATCCCACCAAAATGCGTGGCTAAGAGTTATTAATTAAAAGAAAATAATAAATACCTCTTAAATCAACAAACACAACAAACACACCCTAATCATTGAGAGGCTCTCACATGGATCAAGGATCAAGCCAAGATGCATCTCAACCACTCCTCACGAATGCATCTCGATCATTCAATTCCTTCTACAATCTATAAAAGAGAATTTTCAAAAGCTTCTAGCTCTCTAGGTCTTCTCAATGTTTTGAAATTTTAGCTCATTGATATTGTGAATTCTTCCTAATGCTTGGATCTTGAGGCTTCTTAATCTTTGGATTATGAAATCTCTTGCTTAATGCTTTGAATTTGATAGTTGTTTTTAGACTTTCATGCTTAATTTCATACTTTAGCTAATTAGAAAAGACCTCAATTCAGTTTATAATGGAAAGAACTCATGGTTTCATGCTTAATTGAGAAGTGTTTTCTAGATTTAGCTTAGTTTCATGCAATTCATTTGAATCTCTCATTTTAGTGTAGATTGTCATTGTTTAAGGGTCAAATCTGAGAGCTACTAACTCTTATTTCATACTTGCACTAACTAGAGAGCAATAGGATGATTTCACTTTGTTAGTTTCTCTAATATTGATTTGAATTTCTTGCTAACAAATGATATAATGTCTTATTGAAGTGTTGTGTTGTAGGCCTACACACACAGTAAGAACCTTCAAGTTGAATGACATGAACCTTCAAGATGTAGGTACACGTGTTCATAACAGATATCCATGATTATTCTAGTTTAAATGAAAAGACAAATTGGATTTGGTGTTTGAGGCCGATGATGATGATGTCAATGTCTTGTAGCATGTGAAATGTATCTTCAAGGGTTGAAGGGTGAGAAGAGGTGAGAAGTAAGGTTGTCAATTAGGTTGTTAATATGTTCTTAAGTCATGTAGCATATGGATTCATTCAAGTACTCATATCCTTAAAAGTTATAGGTTCTATTTTTATTATATTGTTATGAGTTGTTCAAGCCCAAAGTATTCTTGTCATTAGGGTTTCATAAGGATATGTCATTAACTTTTTGTAGACAAATATATGATTTATCTCATATTATCATGGTCTACTTCATCAAAGATTTTATGCTTTGGGATATTTGAAATTATTTTATAAGTGTCAAGATGGAGTTAAAAGACTATATTGATTAATAAAAAATGATGTGTTGGAAAAGCCACATTGAAATACTTAAATTTTTATAAACATGTTGCAAAGTTGCCTTGGATACAACAATTGACAATTGATTATGATGTGTTGTTATCAGGAAATTATTATGAATGAATAAAGGTGTATTTTTTAGCAATAAAAATGCACCGACACAACTGGGGGGGGGGGTGAATCAGTTGTGTGCCAAATCTATAACTTAAATCCTTTTAATCTGATTACTTTAAACAAACTGAAACAATAATATAACTATAAGAATACCACAAAATCATAACACCATAAAAAAATGATTTATTGTTGAGGAAAACCATGTTAAGGGAAAACCCTGGCGGGGATGGAACCCACAAATAATGCAATAGAAATATTATGTCTCTGTGAGGAGAACTGGCTCTATTAGGAGCTGATTATTAAATCTAGTACATGTCCCTATTAAAGGACAGACCCTATTAGGAGTCTTACCAACCATGTTAGGAGTTGAGTACAAAGGTAGGATCACGGCCTGAGCATACTACCCAAAGTGAAGGTTAAATCCACCTTTTGAAGGTTAAACCCACCTTTTGGATCCACTCTCCAAATAAATGTATAAGAGTATCCAATAACGATAATGAAGCATCTTACAACAACTAACCTTGCCTATATAGTTGCAATGAAGTTCTCAATGAATGATCTCTTCTCTACATCCAATAGACCTCACAATAAAAAGGTCATAACCCCATAAAAATGTCAATACAAAACTCCAAGAAATGACATTCCTTTATACAAGTTACAACAAGCAATTAGGTCATTGTGTTAGGACTTCCCCAATGCACAAATGAATACATAGACCCTTTCTAAGATACACACGGTATCTTAAACAAGTATGCAACAAATAAAAATCATCAAATGCATGCCAAGATCTGCAATCCATGCTAGAAACCCTCCAAACATGTTATCTCTTATAGTCAGCCCCAAATAGGTCTTCACAAGAGCACACACCACATTTGACGTCACCACGATCCTAGTGACCCAAGAATCTCATAGAATTTTCTCCCATGTGTCTTCTATGAAGCCTCAAACTTGCATACTATAATACATGCTTGCATCCAAGCTATACTGAAAACTCAGAGACCATCTTTGTCATAATCTTTTGTTACTACACTGTTACTAATCTTCACCAAATCAACCATAACTCATGCAAAAAAATAGATAATGATATGTGATGTTAGACATAAGGTCTACACATCTCCTGCTTCACAAATCTAATCTCATGCACCTTGGAAAGTTGTACACTATTTGTACTACCCTATCAGACTTACATGTTCCTACCATAACCAGTTTGTCTGAGAATCAACTAAAACATATGTTGACATCAATGACAAACCATCAATGTAAACACCTCAAAAAACAACAATTCCAACAATATCCATGTTGGAAGGAAGTTTTTGGTCGTTATATAAGTTTGTTGAAAAATACTTTTGTCAACAATTTGGGATTGCGCTGTAGAAATAATTTGTATCAATTGTCTTCTGTGTTGTGGTTTTTATACATAGAACATTTTTATAGACATATAAGGGTAAAAGTGAAAAGTTGTGTCACACTTTTATAAAGGAAAAGGTCAACAACATGTACAAACTTTTTAACTTTAATGATATAAAAATGGCATTTATGTTTAGAATTCGGAGGGGATGTAAACTAATGAAATGTGTAAAAGTGGATTAAGTTTATGCCTATAATTTTTTAAAAAAATTGAACAATAATTCACATAGTTTTTTAATTTTTGAAGTCCATTTTTTACTCATTGAAAAATGGTGAAAAACGAGGGTCTTGTTCCCACCAAAATAGTATATGCAAATTTTTTCCTTTCATTTTAGAATATGTTATAGATGAAATGTATAGCTAGTGCAGAAAAGAAGAAAATTTAGTTTTCAATGTATATTTTCTCTATTATCTTTACTCAAAGTCAAACATACCTAAAATCAATAGTTTTAATCTCCCACCAAATTTCCCCTATCAAATCTACACCATTTCCAAAAAAAATTACACATTCTTGAAGAGAAATCTCTCCTCTAGTGTTAAATATAAAATTTAAATTTTTTTGATAAGCTTTACTATTTTTTTTCTATTTTTGAAGCAGCTTGTTCTCGAATGTTAAAATTGTTAAAATCATTTAAAACAACAGAGAGGGGGGGTGAATCAGTTGTTCTTAGGTCCAAATGTACCAATTGAGCTTTCTAGCACTTCATCAATCTTAGAGCTAATCAGCTATTGAACTTGGTCTCTATAACATATATCAGAAACAAATAACATGCAGTCCACTATCCAAAAGTAATTAACTTGTAAAATATAACAACATTCACATCAAAACATTCACACAAGTATAACACCAAGATTTATAGTTGAAACCCAACTTGGGAAAAACCATTTTGTAAGATGCTACTAATATTTCACTCTTCTGAAGTGAGCTCTATGAAAAGCTAACCCTGTTAAAGACTTACAAACACACTTCTATATGTGACCCTGTTAAAGGATTTAAAAACTCTGTCAAAAGTGACCTGGTTAAAGGATTTAAGAATGCCACCTCAATTAAAGGATTTAATAATTCCATTAGAATGCCACCTCGATTAAAGAATTTATACAATGACTGTTAGGTCAACCTTGATTAAAGGATTTAGACTAATAAATGGTTAGAAAGAAATAATAGTTTCTTATTTGAAAAATATACAACTCACTTTGTAAATACAAATCCACTTTGCACATATATGTTGATTTACTGACTGACCTTTATTTCCATCTCCATCACCAATCTACTCGGAATTCACTTCAAGCAATCGCAACTCTATTCAACTCCATAATTTCACCTTCAGCATTCTTCTTAGACTTATCAATCAATAACATCAACCACTTCAGCTCATGTTGTAACCTCACAATTAGGTTTTCCTTTATACCTCTTCGATTAGGTAGATCTATCTTTTGTCGCTTAATCTCCTATGTAGATCTTATGTTTAGGTTAGATTCATCGATTCCTTCCATCATTATGTTCTTCATCATTCCTTCTAGATACATCTCCAAACTTCTCTTTGAATCTATGTACTAGAATTTGTACCTTCATAGGGTTAGTATTGACAATAAACTCAAATAACAATTAAATTACCACAAATAGCAATCTATTTAAACTAAAAATTGACAATTAAGCACTCTATGGATCTCTAGCCAGGGATGCTAATGATGAAGCTCTCAACAAGCCTCCATTAGTGATAGTCCTAGAATGAGAATTGATATGATAAAGCAAATAACAAAGTTAATTCTAAATTGAATACAATATTTAGCTCTAAATTGCCTTTCTAGCTAAAAATTGCAAGAGGTTTAATGCTATTCTCATATTTGTGGATGATAATTGATTGATTTTAGCCTTGCTTTTATAGATTTAGGCAAGGGTAGGGGGTGTAGTTGAGTTGATCATGATTAGGCTTGAGTTGAGTCCTTGGTTCCACTTTTGGAGACAATTTAACTATTATGTCCTCAAAGCTTGGGACAAGAAGACAAGACAAGTAGACAAGATGCTCTTTTGGAATGAGAGATTGAGATTGAATTTTGGCTTGATGCTTGTGAGCTTAATCCTCAATTCCTATTGGTTGATTGATTTTTCTCCCATTTGGTGGTTGAGAGAAAACAGGAATTAATTAATTGAATTTAATTGATTTATTTAGTCATGTGTACCCCTTAAATGGGTTTATTTGATTTAAATTGAACTATGTAATTAATTGGATTAATTACACAGTTAATTGATTTAATGGCTTTTGATTTTCACTTGATTATGGATTAAGGTTTAATTGTAATTATCATTGATTTAATCTTCATTTGATTTAATTGAATTGAATTGCCTTGATTTTCATTGATTTCTCAATAAAATGATCTTGTCCTTTTTTTGGTGATTATAAATGGCCCTCTTTGAGTTAACATGCGAAGCGTGTTGATTCAAAGAATGTCTTGATTCAATTGATGGAAGGTCCTGATTCCGTCAATGGTCAGTTTGGATGTTCAATAGAAGATGTAGCTATGATGATGTTTGATATAATTTTAATTGATTTGAAGTTCTTGATGGTCGATTTGATGATAGATCTTTGATGTGATACCTGATTTGATATGATTCAATGTTTGATGCTCCTTTCGATTGATAAGAGAAATTTTTTCTAATAAAAGATTACAGTTTGATTTGATGGTCGTTCCCTTGATTTGATGATGTTGATGTCATTCTGATTATCCAAGTGTATGCCCCCTCGAAAATGAAATAAAATTTGATAGATGTTTGAAATTTTTTACGGTTTAGGTCATTTTACGTTGATTAGGTCATTTTATAGTAAATTTTGATTTCATTTCCGATAATGTTTTCGCATATGTGTGATGATAAATGCCCTTGATTTAGCAAAATTGGTGAAAAATTTGGGTCTCGGGCCTTCTTTGGTCAAAGATTCCCTTTGTAGCTCAAAGATACCCTTCTTAGGTCAAAAGGGCCTATATAAAGGGGTAAAAAGTCATTTTTACTGGTTGACTTTTGCTCTGACTCTTTTGTGATGGTGATCCCAAATATGAGCATAGGTTTGACTGCGCCCACCGATATCAGTGGCCACTCGGCTATGGTCCTCTGGTAAGTTCCTGAACCTCTCAATTTTTCAATTTATGCATTTGATTTCAAAAAAATTGAATTTTTTTGGTAAAAACCCTATTTTTTTGCTTTTGTAAATTGAAATAGTTCTTTTACCATTTTTAATAGCGCGTTTACAATTTTTTAGCGCTTCCACGAAGTGGAATTATGTGTTTACACGCCTGTTCGAGGGCATAAACCGCATTTGGATTTTTGAATAGCGCGTTTAATTTTAATTTCTCTTTTGCTTTATAAAATAGCGCTTTTGAGTTTTAAAATGGTGCTTCTACAAAATTTTAGTTCATATTCTGTGATTTTGTGCTTTTGAAATTTTAAGTAGCGCGTTTAAACTTTTAAATAGCGCATTTAATTTTTAGCTCTTTTAAAGCCTGAAATAGCACTTTCACCCTGATAGGAATTTTTTGAAATTATCGTAGTCAGTTTTTCAAACTTTTCAATGTCATCGATCAAATGATTGGTTTAGGTAACAAACTTGATGTTATAACGAGTCATAAGATGTCAGTATGAGTTAGTCATAGTTTGAATGTTTGATCATCAATCTAAATTTAGACGATGGATGATGATGAATTTTCTATCCTCTCTAGTGGAATCAGGAAAATTGATTGTGGTTTGATATTTGTAAATATTTGATTGACTTAGGATAATCCAAATGATAACTAATTTCAAAATTGATGTAATTGAACTTGCTTTTTTGTAGGCGGTGCTTAAGTCATTAGCCGTCCATGATTTGTACCCATTCCTAATGAGTATGATCGATGACTTGAGTGCATTCAATTAGAGACATGTCATCCTTTGTTGATTGTCTTTCTTACTTGCTTTACCATGATTCTGAGTGAGTCAGGGTTTGATTACTACTATGGCCGAGAGATGGCACTCAGACCATAATACCTTTCATTTTCCTATGGGTGAGATGATGATCACCCTGGAGGATGTGTATTGTATCCTTCACTTACCTACCTGAGGAGAGCTGGTATATTATGATTCTATTTATGATGGAGCAGTGTGTCGATGGGTCTTCCAAGATTTGACCATTAGATATGATCACATCTAGTGGTCACAGTTTCATTCTTTTCCAGTGTTGCTAGCAGTATTAGGCACTTTGATCGGTGGGTTCCTTGTTCCAGAAAGATGAGGGCATGGGTTTGTAGTCAAATGGGGTCCTATTCTGGAGGACTTGAAGGCTCATCCTCGATGATTTGATTAGGGATCATGTGTGTTAGCTCAATTGTATCATGAGCTACATATAGTTGTTTATAGATAGTCTTCCACACTCACTACAAGAGCTACTCTCTTACAGCTTTGGACTTAGGAGCATATCCCAGTGACACAGCCCACTACATCATGACAACGAGATTTGGGTTGGTCATTTTCTCGGATGTACGAGGGTATGGTGATACAGACCCATATGGGTAAGCTAGATTACTGGTGTCATGTTATCGACAATATGGATGTGGTGGTTTGGAGGCTGTATTTGGGATGTGAGGCTTGGCTTGAGGATATCACTGAGTTTCCCTACATGTTCTATCCTGGTGGATGATTGGGCGTACCCCATATATCATTGAGAGATTTTTCTTCAGGAGGGTATTGTGTCAATATGGGTGCACATAGGGTATGCCCTAGGGTGTTGCTATGTATGCTTAGGTTCAGGCCAAGAGATCTTTGTGGGGCCCCTGTGTGGATTTCAAGACAGCTTACTAGGAGGTATGAGACCTTGGGCCTTTACCATGGTCTATGAGAGAGCATGTCATTGATGCTGGAGTTACAGATGAGTACGTAGATTGGTTTTCTTGGAACCCATTTATGAGGTTTAAAAATCCTGCTAAGAGAGTTCTTGGTATTGATGATGAGTCAGATGGTGATGGCAGTGATGATGCTGATGATGGTGATGATGGTGATGATGGGAGGGGTGGGGGTAAAGTTAGAGCACATCATGGATGATGGGGTAATCATGCAGCTAGAGTAGGCATGGTCCATATTCTAGTTATTGCTGCTACTCCTATTCCCCCTAGGGGTGGTGGTTATCATGCTAGACATGGTGCAAATAGAGCACTTCATCAGGTTGTCAGGGATCTAGCTGTTAGACATGGCCAAATGAGAGCCAGGCGGTAGAGAGAGGTTGATACATAGGTTGCATAGGTTTTATTGGATCAGGCACAGGGTCCTCCTACTCAGCAGGTGATACCACTAGTCATTCCAAGGGCTTCCTCTTCTCAGGCTCCTACTTCTGCTTCAATGCCATCATCTTCTTCATGTCCATCTTCTTCCAGATTTGTTCCATCATTGTCAAATCCATCTTCTTCCATGCCTCCACCTCAAAATTATGTGTCACAGGCTCCTAGTGCAGTTGCACCAGAGGTTCAAGCATTACATTTAGATGTTTCTGAGATCAGACAGGAGGTTAGCCATTTGAGTTCTATGATGTAGGCCTTTATGGTAGCAATGAGTCAGTAGGGATTACAGGCGAGCTCGAGTCAGCCTCTAGATAGTGCTCCTGGTCCTGATGGTGGAGATGGTGCTAGCGGTTCAGCCAGTTGACCTATGATTTGAGATGTTTTAGATTCTTTGTATTTGATGATATACACGATCTCATTCTTTTGTTGATATTGAGACATTGGACTCTATTGTATCATTTGTTTGATCTATGTTGTTTATGCTGATACTATGATGGTTTGATGGACTTTGGTATCTAGATATTGCATTTATGATCATCTGATAGACTCTGATATTCTTGGTTTGATAGCTTTACTTTATATGATGTCATGATGTGTTGGATCTCCTTTTCAGGTGTTTTAGCATGATATGTAGATCTAGATGGTTCTATCTCCTATATGATTTATTTTACACTTTTCAGATGCAATTTTTGATATGTATGCACATGTTCTATTAATACTTAAAATGGTTGTCTTATGTATGACATAGAATAGATGAATGTAATGTAATATGATGTGTATTTAATGATTAAGGCTATGATTATGCACTTATAGATGTAATGATATATAGATGTGTTAGATGGATTTAATGAATAATGCAATGAAATGATTTTATTTTGGTAATATGGATGCATGTAATGTAATGGTTTCATGTGATGCGATGTGTATGTGTAATGATTAATGATTTTAGATGTGAATGATGATGCGATACAATGCTTTTGATGGATTTATATGCATGATGCAATGTTTCTAAGATGACTTAAATGATGTGCACCTAATGATGATTTTATGATGTTCTATTTGACATGCAATGATTTAATGGATATAATGATGTAATGATTTGGATCTAATGCATGCAATGGTAAATGCACTTAATGGATGTAACAATGCAATGATTTCTTTTGTAAAAGAATGATGCAATCTAATGCACGTAATGATTTGAAGTGATTAATGAATGCAACCTAATGTAATTAATGGATTTAAAATGATGAATGCAATCTAATGCAACTTAATGCAAATAATTCTAATGATAATGATTAAGGCTAATTTATGTAATACACTTAATGATTTAAATGATCAAAATGCTTAAATGAATGTAAGATAACATGCATCTAATGATAATGATTTTAATGATTTAATGCAACTTAATGTAATGATGTTAAATGAACCTAACAAATGCAAGTGAACTAATGGAATGCACTTTGTTTTTTATTTTGGATTTCCAACACACTCGATCACATATAGTTTTTGATGATCCTTTGATTTTTGATTTGACTACACCCCCTTTTTGTATCAATTTCCCTCTTGCAATTTAAATGCTAAAACTAAGGAAAGAAAAATACAATAAATGCATTTAATCTAGGATGTATGCAGCTAACTTCCACCATTCACAAATTTGGAGCTTATATTCATCATTGACCAATTTTTAGAATTCTGATTTTTAGTACAACCATCACTAGTTCAACCATGATGATATGAATACTTTTTGCACCTCTTGTTTTGCTTTCCCATCCTTTCTAGGTATGACTATCACTGATTGAAATCAATCATGAGAGTACGAATATTGATTTTTTTAGATTCTATGTTGCAAGTGGATTTTGGTATTATGATATTGAACATCAAAATATCCAAGGTATCCTTTTGCGTAAACAAACAAAGATCTCAGTTTTATCCTATGTACAAGTCCTCAATGATTCTTTGATGATCACATCCTTAGACAAATAATACATGATTTAGAACTTTGATCTTAAGATAGTCATTTAGAAATCAATAAATCACCCTTTCATCATATCTTATCTCATTTAAAAACTTTCATCGATTTTCTAGAAAGAGATGATTACCTCAATCAAGTTAACACTTAGTAAAATTTTGCAATGTTTTTAAAATCCATATTTCAAGTATAGTTCCATCCATTTCATACTTTTAATCCTGATAAAGGTAAGGTCATGTGAGATCTTGGATCAATTTTGTGTTGGTTCAAATTGGATTACAATTTGGATTTGATTGAGCGTTGTTACTTGTGCTTTTGATGAATTGATTTGGTGTTTGATTGAAATTTTATTTTGATGAATCCTTTCTCCTTTCGAGTAGATTGTCCCCAACTTGATATGATTATGTTTGTGGGACTTAGGACAATTTTCAGATTAGGTGACCAAAATCTTTAGGTACTTGCAAATGTAACTGTGGGGTTTTATTATGAAATATATACAAATACTGGTGAATGCAGTATCTGCAAGGATTAACACTAGGCATGCGACTAACTTGGAGTCTCAATGGTGCCTATTTACCTAGTTTTCACTGATTGAATGGATCTTTCTTTCTTTTTCTATTTTTAAAGCTTTTTCTCTTTTTTTTTTCTACCAAGGTGCCCGTTTGCTAGGTTTTCACCAAGATACTTTTTCTCTTTTCTGATTTTTTTTGTATTTTCTCTTTTTTCAATTTTTTTATTTTCATATCATCAAGGGGCCTATTTGCTAGGTTTTCACTAAGACAACATCTTTTGAGGATCATTTTTTAATGTTTTTGGCTTTCTCAATGCTCAATTTTCCACTATTTTTTTTGTCTTTTCTACTTTTCTGATTTGTTTGGTCTTTTCTACTTTTCAATGTTTTTGGTATTTTTTAGGATCTCTTTTGACTATATATAATAAATAGGATGCTTTCCATCTAATTTTTGGATACTCTTTATACTCTTTCATCTGTCTCATGTGTAGAACCTATTTAGATGAATGTTATTGATAGGTTCTTGTAGCTCTTCTCCATCACAATCAACTAGTTTATAGGTGTCTATGCCAAAAGATGAGGTGATCACAAAAGGCCCTAACTAGTTTGCTTCCCATTTTCCTTTCTTTTCTCTTTCTGCTTGATTTTTGGGATGCTCTTGCAAAACTAGGTCACCTATTTGGAATGTCCTTGATTTGATATGTTTATTATAGGTCCTTGACACCCTATTTCGATATACTTTCAAATTATCAAATGCTTGTTGTTGTTTCTCATCTAGCAGTTCTAGTTCATGCAACCTAGCAACCCTATAGTCCTCTTCAGTTATCAACCCATGTAGCGATACTCTTAAGGATGGAATCTCTACCTCTAATGGTAAAACTACCTCTACTCTAAAGACTAATGAAAATGCTATAGCCCCTATTGGTGTTCTAATGCTAGTTTTATAAGCCCGTAGAGTTAGGTTTATTTTGACGTGCCAATCCCTACCTGAGTTATCCACAGTTCTCTTTAATATTTTTAGGATATTCTTATTCATTTCTTATGTTTGTCCATTACCTTGGGGGTAATAGATTGAAGAGGAATGATGTATCACGTGAAACTTCTTACATAGCTCTTTTAGATCCTTATTTTTAAAGTGTTTAGCATTATCTATGATGATGGCATGAGGTGCACCATATCTAAAAATTATATGATTCGGAATGAACAAGAATATTTGTTTACCCATGGCAGTTGATAAGGGTATAGCTTCCACCCATTTAGTGAAGTATTTTGTAGTAGCAATGATAAATTTATGACCATTGGAAGATGGTGGATAAATCATCCCTATTAAGTCTAACCCCCATTGATAGAATGACTAAGGTGTTTTCATTAGATGAAGCTCTTGGGCTGGTACATGAATCAAGTTTCCATGAAATTGACACTTTCGACACGTCTTAGCAAAATGAAAAGCATCTTTCTCCATTGTAGGCCAAAAATATCCTATCCTAAGAAGTTTCTTAGCTAGGGTTAATCCATTTGAATGTGACCCACAAATTCCCTCATGGATTTCTCGCAAGGCTACATTTGACTCCTCTTTCTCTAGTCATCTAAGAAGCATTCCGTCTAGACTCTTATGATACAATGTGTCAGATATTAAGGTATATCGAGAGGCTTGGTGGATGAAGCTTTTCTTTTGGTTCCCGGTTTGGTCCATTGGTAAGATTTGGTCTTTGAGGTAAGTATAAATGGCTCCATACCAAGGTGATTCATGTCCGGTTAATAAGCAATTGGTATGAGGATGGGTAGGGTCAAATGCGGGTTGTTCCACTTCTTCTACCAAGAATTCATATATGGCACTTTGATCTGGTGTTTGTAGAAGTGATGCCAAAGTTTCCATTGCATCTACTACTTTGTTCTTTTCTCTTGGCACTTTCTCAAATGTAATAAGAGTAAAATACTTCTTAAGATTTTCAACTATGTTTTTATAAGGCACCAACTTGTCATCTTTGGTCTGATATTCATCATTAATCTGATTGATAACTAGTTGGGAGTCTCCATAAATTTGTAGCTCTGTCACCTTCCATTCCAATGCCAACTTTATGCCAATGACCAAGGCTTCATATTATTCTATGTTATTGGTAGATGGAAATAGAAATTTATATGACTTTGGAATTGTAGATCCTTGAGGAGTAATCAAGGGTATGCCTGCTCCTAATCCATGTTGGGTGTAGGAACCATCAAAGTATAGTTGCCATGTTTTTGCCTCTACATTCACAATCTCAAAATCTAGGAATTCTACTTGAATTGGGTGATCATCTTGTAATGGTGATTCTGCTAATTGGTTAGCAATGACTTTCCCTTTGATAGATTTGTAGTCTATATACTCGATGTCAAATTCACTCAACACCATGACCTATTTGGCTAGCCTACCATTTAATGTTTTTTTTCTAAGAAGATACTTTAAAGGATTGATCTTTGCAATGAGCCTTATCTTATGAGATAGCATATAGTGACGTAGTTTTTGAGAAGAAAAAACCACAAAAAAACATGCCCTTTCGATGAAAGTATAGTTTAACTCATATTTCACCAGAGTTCTACTTATGTAATATGTTGCCTTTTCTTTACCTGATTCATCTTCTTGTGCCAAGAGTGCCCCCATGGAATTTTCAATTGCTAAAATATATAGGATCAAGGGTTTGCCTCTGATTGGTGGCATCAAATTTTGAGGATTCATGAGGTATTTCTTTAACATGTTGAAGGCTTCTTCACACTTCTCATCCAGTTTGAAAATTGTGTCTTTATGGAGAAGTTGAGTAAAGTTATGGCATTTTCCACCAATTGGGATATAAATCTTTTGATGGATTGAATTTTGCCCTGTAGTGACCTCATTTCTCTTATGTTTTGAGGTTCTTCCATCTCCATGATGGCTTTGACTTTAGTGGGATCTACCTCTGTTCCTTTTGCTGATACAATGTAGCCTAGTAGCTTCCCTGATTGGACCCCAAATGCACACTTTTTTGGATTGAGTGTTACTTTTAATTGCTCTAATCTGACAAAGATTTTCTCTAGAATTGGTAGATGCTCCTCTCTTGAATGATATTTTTCTAGTATGTCATCTATGTAGTCCTCCATGAACTTATGCATCATGTCATGGAATATAGTGGTCATTGCTCTTTGATAGGTTGCTCTAGCATTATTCAAACCAAAAGGCATAACATTCCAACAGAATATCCCCCATGCACACATGAATGTTGTCTTATGTTGATCCTCAGGTGCTACCTTTATCTGGTTATAGCCATGAAACCCATCCATAAGTGAGAATATTAAATGTCATGTTATTAGATCTACAATGGCGTCTATGCAAAGTAGAGGAAAGTCATCCTTAGGACATGCTAGATTTAGATCTCTAAAATCTATGCAAATCCTAATGGACTTATCTACTTTTGCAGTTGGCATGATGTTTGAAATCCATTGAGCATAATAAATGGCCCTGATAAATCCCACTTTTAGAAATTTCTCCAATTCCACTTTTACAAGCAAGGCTATATGCGGGTGCATCTTTCTTAGCTTTTGTTTGACTAGTTTGGATCCTTCTTTGATGTTCAAGTGATGCATAATCAAGTTTGGATCTAATCCCGACATATCATCATATGACCATGTGAAGTTGATTTTTTTTCCTTGAAGAATTTGATGAATTCTTTTCTCTCTTCATTAGATAGAGATGCTACTAGGTGTATGATCTTTGGCTCTGATTTTGACCCAATGTTTATCTTCTTTGTAGACTCGATCAAGATGGGAGATCTCTCTTCATAGTGTTCAGGTAAAGTATCCAAACTTCCTTCCTTAGGTACCTCAATTGGGTTTTCACCTTCAAAAACATCCTTTATTCCTTTCTCTTTTTGATCTAATACTGCCACCATGTGGTTTTCAACTTTAGATTCTTTTCCTTTTTTACTTTTTTTTTTTTCATTTTTAAGTGAATTGAAAGTTTGGATACTCCCCTCTGCCACTTCCTCTTGATATTCTTGTTGGAAATTTGGCTAAGGTATGTACATAGATGTTGTCATTATGGAAACATATGTTCCCTATGAAGATTGCATAAGCTAGAAAGTTAGTATGGAAGATTGCAGACTAAAATTGTCTAAGTATTAAACAGTGATTTTGACAGAGCACCTAAGATAGTTTGTTTTGGTGACGTTCACTGGAGCATGATTAGAGTTTTTGAAGTTGAACTTAGACTCTAGGATGTCTAAGGATACCCCATCTCAGTGTGAAATTTTTTTCAGACAGTATAGACAAAGTTATGAAGGTTTTACCGATGACAGTGTATAGCTGACAGAGCAGTTTTGAAGAAAGAACTAGTAAATGAATTAAGGAATTATTTTGCTTGTCAAAATAGTGACTTAATATTATAAAGAGCTGATATTATAGATGTTTACTCTTGGATTATGATGTGAAAACCAAATTGAGAAAGATATTATGTTTGTACCTTGTATAAAGTTGTGAAGTTGTAATGACCAAACACACTTGAAATGTAACTTGCAATAGTTGTATATTGTGATAGCAGTGAAAGCTGTTGATGTGAAGTTGTAAGTAGTACCTTATTGTAATCAGTAAACATTTGTATTACTTGTTTGGGTAGTGGGCTCATCTGGTAATCAGGTTTTTTATCTACAAATCCTAATAGGGTTGAGGCTTCTAACAAGGCCTATAGTCCCTTAACCAGGACTGATACACTATATGATTGTAATTGGCTCCTAACAGGGTCAACATCCTTAATAGGATATCTTTTGATTAGTGGATCTTTGTGGGTACCATCCCCAATAGGGTTTTCCCTTGGCTAGGGTTTCCTCGAGAACATATCATGTGTTATGAGTTCTTTACATTTACTGCTATGTATGCTATTTAGTTTCTTATGCTTTGTATGCACTAAAGTAATCTGTTATATCCATAAGTGGGCAAAAGTAAAAGTTTGTGAAATATTGATTCACCCCCCCCTCTCATTATTTCCTATTTCTAACAATTGGTATCAAA
The DNA here is from genome assembly GCA_027943335.1 of Chamaecyparis obtusa. Lineage (NCBI taxonomy): Eukaryota > Viridiplantae > Streptophyta > Pinopsida > Cupressales > Cupressaceae > Chamaecyparis > Chamaecyparis obtusa. The sequence continues at coordinate 1,051,645 of BSBK01006170.1, forward strand.
TCTTAGTTACTCGGAGAAGGAACATTCAAGGAAAGCCTAGCAGCTTGAGTAAGATCTCTATGGATATGGATCAATTACAGAAGAATCTTGAAGAAGCTCTTGAGTAGATTGATACACTTACTAATGAAAGAAACACTCTGAAGAAAATTTATGATGATGCAAAGAATCTTATTGAAAAATTGAAAGGTAAGATAGAAGATCTAAAGTCTGAAAAGCAATCTAAAATTCTTATTGAAGATTGTGATGATTTGGAAAAAGAAAATGTGATCCTTAAACATGAATTGAAGATAGAAAATCTAAAGCTTAGCTTGAAAGATGGAAATGACAATCTGAGATCTGAGAATGAAAGTTTAAAGAATGAGAATGAAGATCTAAAATCTAAACTTGGCAAGGTAACATTCGAATTTGATAAAGTCAAACTGCAGTATGATGAACTTGAGAAGTACAACAAGATAGTGAAAGGTGAATTGACTCAATCTAAACAACTTGAGAGACTATATTCAAATAGTGAGAAGATTGATGAGAAAGTATCTTATGGGAAACCATTCTATGAGAAAACTGGTCTTGGATTTAGCACATTTAGTGAAAGCAAGAAACCAGATCTGAATGAATGTGAAAGCAGTAAAGAAAAGAAGTTAGATGAGAACAAATATGAAGAATCACCTAAAGAAGAAGAACCACCGAGGCAAGAAGAACCACCTAAAGGTATGCAAAGAGAATTCAAAGGTAGATGTTTTTCTTGTAATATAATTGGTCATATGAAAAGAGAATATACAAGTAAGCAATTCAAACCTCTTAATGGATATTGTTATAATTGTCATGGTTTTGGACATAGAGCTATTGAATGTAAAAGATCTAGAGTTATTGAGAATAATTATAATAGTAGAATGCCTAGGAATACTAACAATGTAGATCAGAGATCAACTGAAGACATGAAAAGAGGAAATGGAATAGTATGTTACAGATGCAACAAGATTGGACATATTGCTAGAAATTGTAGGACTCAAATCAATCAGCAAGTGCCTAGATATGGAACAAATGGAATCATATGTTAGCTATGTAACAAGATTAGACACACAACAAGATTTTGTAGAATGAACAATGGAGGTTATCATCATAACCCTAACCCTAGAAACTATGGAAGAAGGAATGAGAATGTAGGAAATAAAGAGAAAGGAAGTTGTAGCAATGAAAATGAAGTAAAGTTTGTTAAAGGCACAAATCAAGGAGACATATTCAGCACTACAAGTAATCAGGAAGGTAATGTATCTAATGGTAAGAATGAATCTTTACCTAACCCTTCTTTAAGTACTTAAATTATGTAAATTTCTGTAGTTTAGGAACTTAGAATTAGTGTAGAATTAGATTTTGAAAGACTTAAGTTTTGCGTAGTTAGATGAAGGTTTGTTATGTTATACTAATGCTATGGTTAAGTGCACAAAAAGAAATATTGTGTTTTTCAAGGTCGCAAGAAGATTTATGGTTGCAGGTTTACAAATTCAGTTTTTTGGCATTTTAGCGACAAATGAATTAATGCGATGTCAGATCGAGTAAATGTTAAGTGTTAACAGATTGAAATCAAAGTTATTATGATTATCAAGCAATTAGAAGTGATTTGCAGAAGTTTGAAGCACCGATCAAGCGAAGCCCTAATTTTGTGAATTTGAGGTATTTATCCGGTCAAGATCTTAAATCAGTACTTGAAATCAGTTGTACACATGGATGTGTCATTGATTCACAATATTAAGGATAAGAATAGACCTATAATCAAGAAAGATCTAGTAGAACCCTCAGAAAGAGATGATAGTTTAGCTTTGTCATCTATACCAGATGGAGTTCTTCATATTGAGAATGTTAAGAGTTATCTTGGATGCAAATATGAAACCCTAAGGGAGAGTGAATTTAATGAAGAATATGAGACATTGTACAACAAATATATGATAGTAAAACAAGGTTATGAGCACCTAGAAAACAATGAAATCATCAACTACTCTATGAAATATGAATTTGATGATGAGGAGTGTACAAAGATCATTTTGAGCAGGATTCATAATGGTAAATTTTGGCTAGAAGACAGAGTCATAGATATTATCATAGACCTTATTCATGATGTGACTAGATTATCAAAAGTTGGTGCAATTCCACTTAATGAGAAAAACATGAGAAAGATTGTAATTGACAACACCGGTTTAGTATATAATGGCAGAGGTATAGTAAAATCAAGCAAGATGATGTAAGATACCTATGTAAGATTTTGACAACAAAATTCTGTGGAAGCTCTAGAGAAGATGATATGGCAGTAGGTATGATACACATTTCCTATTTGATGTGTGTGGAGAAGAAACCAGTAGACTTATGTGAGATTTTGAGGATACAGTTGTTTGAGAACCTTGAGAAGATAAAGAAGGCTAAATACACTCACTTTAGATTTTCATCACTAATCACTTATATGTTTTTCCACTTTTTAAGAAGATTTCCTTACACTATTGAATGGAATGATGGTGAGAATACTATGCAAAGAATCAATAAAGTTTACATGAAACATCTTTATGAGAAGGTTAATGATAGCGTGAAGTTGGTATTGAAAACTTTTTAGAACATTGTGGCAATTAGGTCAAGAATCCCTCCATCCCTAGTTGAGAAATATAAGGAAGATATATGTTTTATGGTTGATACTGATTTCACTTATATTGAAGCAGTAGAACCTAGACATGAATTCATAGACCCTCTTGGCTATGAAATCTCTAAAGTTGAAATAGAAGGATATGTTAGTAGATTATTGAAAAGTAAAGTTGATGCTCATGGAAACAAATTTGGAACATATGATGAAAACTTTGATTCAACAAAAACTCTTAAAGATGAGAAACAGTCTAAGAAGAGAGTGGAGACTACAATTAAGAAAATTTTGAAAGATGCTGGAATGAGTGAGAAAGAATATGATATTGCAAAGAAAACTATAGAGGCAATTAGACAAAGTGAAGTTCTATCAGTCCCACCTTTGGCATCCAGTGCAGACCATGTAGAACCAATTCAAGTTAAAGTCAAGGTTGAAGAACCTGAGAAGGAGCAAGAGAAACCTAGAAAAAGGATGAAAGCAAGTGCATCAGGACCTAGCAAGAGACAAAAAGTAATTGTTCCACCAGTACCTAGAAGAGTTGAAGAGATTAAAAATGATGAAGTTACAGCAAAGAAGAAATCATGGAAACCAAGGATAGAAAGAGTTAATGAAGACATAACGCAGCATGGAGACTTTACTAAGATGAACAAGTATTATGATTTATATGGATCATCTGATAGATTAAATCTAGAGAATGCAATGGTTAAACATATGATTTTGGTAGATAAGAAATTTAATACCATTCATGGAAAGATACCAGAAGACTTGTACAACAGACTTGTGAATTGAAAGATGAGAGCACAAGATGAAGATAACAAAATGAGAGAAAATGTGATTAAGAAATTTTGTGACATTAGAGATGATGATCATCTTAAGAAGATCCTCAAGCCACTTGGAACTCTCTTGAGAACCAAAAGGAGGACAATACAAATCATGGGAGGTTAGTATGAGCAAGTGAAAACTGAAACTAAGCAAGTAGTAGTGAAAGTGGTAGTAGACTTGGTAGTAGGAAAAGATCAATTAGTTGTAGTAGAGGAACAAAGGATAGATCAAGCACAATCAGAGGTAGCAAAAGAAGAAGTTAAAGCTAAAGAAGTACCCTCTTCTTCACCTATCAATATTGGCACTGAGTCAATGGACATTGAAGGAACCAAAGTCACCCTAGATTTAGATGATGCAGTATTCAATGATTTGGATAGAATTGTTGACAATTTGGCTATGGGAGAGAAAGAAAAGAATATTGAGACAAAGACTACACAAGTAGTAGAGCAAATGGAAATGGAAACAGAGGCCCCTACTCCTAATGAACCATAAGAAGACATTAGTCTTACTCCTAAGACTGGAAAGGAGAAAGGAATAGGATCATTGATTGAAGATTTAAGCAAGGAAGTTGATGATGATGATCAATTAGAATTGATCACCTCTTTAAACAAGATAACTGGAAAGAACAAAAAGGTTAAGAATTTGGAAGGCAGTCTAAAAGATTTGACTGAGAAACTTCAAAGTGTAATATCTACAAAGGTATTTGATTCGGATCCACTTGAAAGAGAAAAGATGGTAATAAATTCTTTTGATGTTGAGTTTACAAATTTGAAAGATATAGCTAAGGTTAAGGCTCAGACAGCTTATGAAGCTGAGATGTTGCAGAACATTAGTTAGAATATCAAGAATGACATTGGCAGTCTTGATATACTTATTAAGAACTTGAGAAAACACCTTGAGACTGGAAAATGTTTGTACATTTAGTGTACAAAATCTGAGAATTTGATAGTTGAGGAAGAAAAGAAGATAAAGGAGAAGCAAGATGTAATTATAGCAGAGACAAATTCTTTGTCTGGCCCTAATGTAAAGATAAGTTCAGTTGAAAAGAAAGTCAGAAATTTGAATGATGAGATAAGGATTTTGAATGATAAAAAGGACAGGAAGATTATCAGGATGAACATCTTGAGAGAGCATGTCTCAATCAAGTTAGCTATTGTAGAAGAGTAGCTAGAAGAATGTCTTACTACTAGGACATCATTTCAGAAGTTCAATTTTGAATCCCTTCAAGCTTGTCAAATTGCAGCATATGGATTGAGTAATTTACTCAATGTAGCTGAATCGATTAAGAAGACTTGGGAGAAAGGTTTTGAGGCTTGGAAATCTGATTTTGTAGAATGTATAGTAAGCCTATTGGCTTTGCAATAAGATATTAAGGTAAAAAGTTTTGGCACAATTTTGTATATCCCTTTCTGCCTTTTATTTTGTCATTGTTGTCAAAGGGGGAGAGATACTTAGTAGAAAATTGTCTATCTAATGAGGAAGGATACTCATAGGGGGAGTTCTATGGAGTATTATGTAGTTGTATAGTATATTTTGAGGAGATATAAGGATAATATTCTATGGCCACAATTTTGATGCAATTTTCAAGATTTTGTCTTGTATACTTAGCCAATTTTTCCATATGTTGCCACCAATGACAAAGGGGGAGATTCTTGGCAATTTGGCTGAGGTATGTACATAGATGTTGTCATTATGGAAACATATGTTCCCTATGAAGATCGCATAATCTGGAAAGTTAGTATGGAAGATCGCAGACTAAAATTGTCTAAGTATGAAACAGTGATTTTGACAAAGCACCCAAGATAGTTTGTTTTGGCGACATTCACTGGAGCATGATCAGAGTTTTTGTAGTTGAACTTAGACTCTAGGATGTCTAAGGATACCCCATCTCAGTGTGCAAATTTTTTTGGATAGTATAGACAAAGTTATGAAGGTTTTAATGATGACAGTGTATAGCCAACAGAGCAGTTTTGAAGATAGAACTAGTAAATGAATTAAGGGATTATTTTGCTTGTCAAAATAATGACTTAATATTATAAAGAGCTGACATTATAGATTTTCACTCTTGGATTATGATGTACAAGCTGACTTGAGAAAGATATTATGTTTGTACCTTGTATAAACTTGTGAAGTTGTAATGACCAAACACACTTGAAATGTAACTTGCAATAGTTGTATATTGTGATAGCAGCGAAAGTTGTTGATGCAAAGTTTTAAGTAGTACCTTATTGTAATCAATAAAAATTTGTATTACTTGTTTGGGCAGTGGGCTCATATGGTAATCAGGTTTTTTATCTAAAACTCCTAACAGGGTTGAGGCTTATAACAAGGCCTATAGTCCCTTAACCAGGACTGATACACTATATTATTGTAATCAGCTCCTACCAGGGTCAACATCCTTAATAGGATATCTTTTGATTAGTGGATCTTTGTGGGTACCATCCCCACTGAGGTTTTCCCTTGGCCAGGGTTTCCTCAAGAACATCTCATGTGTTATGAGTTCTATACATTCACTGCTATGTATGCTATTTAGTTTCTTATGCTTTGTATGCACTAAAGTAATCTATTATATCCATAAGTGGGAAAAAGTAAAAGTTTTTGAAATACTGGTTCACCCCCCTCTCAGTATTTCCTATTTCTAACAATTCTGTATTAGAAGAAGGTTCAACTACATTGAGGTATTGGGACACCACATTGTCATTTAAAAAGGTTGTGAGGATGTTTGGTTCAATGGAATCCCATTCGATTAATTCTGGGTATATGAGGGTTAAGGGATCAATGCTTTGGTTTGGTTCAATGGGGTTTAGGGATAAGACCTCATTTGATGGTTTGTACATTGTATCATTCAAGTTTATGACATGTGCATCTTCTAAATGTTCTAAATAAGTAGGGTCAAAGTCCTCCTCACTAGAATCCTCTAAGGTTACCATTAGATAAAAGTCTTGTAGATTAAACCTAACATTAGATCCCTCTATCCAAATTTACATATCCCAAGAATTCAACTATGCTAGTTGGGAATTTGAATTCTTTATCCAAATGTAAATTACTGACACTCGGTCAATACTGTGTTCTTCTCCTTAGTCATCACTACGTAACTCAATCATCTCTACAAATTGTCTTCCTCGGCAAACAATGTCTTTGCATGGTAATTTCTTGTCGCTCAACATATACTGATGTTTGGTCAACACTAAATTTTCTTAGCATATACTAGCACTCAATCGACACTAACATCACTCAGCTTAAACTATATTTCTTCACTTTTTCTCAGTTAAGCCTACCTCTTCATTCTTTCTTCTTAATTAGATAAACAATACATTATCTCATCAATGTGCCAACTAATCAAGTACCCATTGAAGTATCAAATAACTCAACCTTTCCTTAGGTTCTCTTGTTATGTCCTTCCCCTAATCCTCTTCATCAATCAATAGATATGGTACTATCCTAGATAGCGATTATCTTACCAATTAAGGTTTGATGTTAATGACAATATAAAAATTATTTCAATTGCAGTTTCCAATAATCTCCCTCTTTGGCATTGATGGCAACACCACATGAATTTAACACATGATTTACCAGACAACCCAAAAACCTATGTGCATCAGAATTTTATAATATCCTTAGCTTCATTCTAATTCATAACTACTTTGCCTTCCCTAACCGCATACATAGTTACTCCATCTGAATCCTTTATGCATCTCTCTGAATCTCTCCCTCTTTTTCTTCTGAATCTCTGAATCTCTCCCTCTTTGACAACAATGCCAAAGTAGTATCTATGACTTACATCTTCCATATGTAGATGTCTTCATGTCAGTTCAGTATGCTATATTTCTCCCTCTGTCATCTTGGTTATGACTGATTATCATCTCTGATTTACTTCTCACAGCTCTAGGCAACTCCTAAAGTGTGACCTTTTCTGCATCAATTTGTCAAATATTCTATGTAGCACATTTGATGCAGTGCTCCTAGTTGACTAGGAAGCCTCAGTTAGGGGAATCACCCCTAGTTTACGTCTAATATATTCATGAGTATCCTTAGGTAAATCTTTTTTGAATATGTTTTCTAATTGTTCTTTTGTATTCACATATTCCCTTCTCACTTCTTTGTCTTGTACTAGCTCTCTCAAGTAATGATACTTGATATCAATATGCTTAGTCTTTGTGTGTGTCACTAGATTTTTTGATATATTGATAGCACTTGTGTTATCATAGAAAATAACAACCGGCTCAATGATTTCCTCTTTCATTCCTTTTCACAATTGCTTGTTCCACACTAAATTTGAACAATTCACTGCAGTTGCTACATACTCAGCTTATGTTGTAGATTGGGAAAAGCAGTTTTGTTTCTTGTTGGTCTAGGAGACTAATCTCTTTACTAGAAAGAATGCTCCACCACTTCTACTTTTTTTATCATCAACATTTCCATCCCAATCTGCATCAATGTAAACTCTCAGTTCAAACTTTTCATTCTTCTTGCAGTATAATCCATAATCCTCTGTCCCTTTCAGATATCTCAGTATTTTCTTTACCACCATCATATGATTTTCCTTAGGATTAGCAGAAAATCTTGCCACAATCCCAACTATTAGGTAAATATTTTATCTAATGTGGACAACATATTGTAGGTTTCCAATCATAGATCTATACAAGGTTTGATTCACTTTAGCAGTACCATCAGTTTTACATAGTTTCTGTCTAGTAGCCATATGAGTACTTCCTAATCTAGAATCCTCCATACCAAAAGTTTTCAATATCTCTTTAACATATTTAGATTGAGTAATAAAGATACCTTTCTCCATCTGATAAAATTGTAACCAACAAAGAATTTTATTTCACCAAACATAGACATTTCAAACTCAGTTTGCATCTCATTTAAAAATTTCTGACATAGGGCATCTTGTCCTCTAAATATGATATCATCAACAAAAATTTTAGCTAACAAAATCCCTTTACCTTCTTCAATTTTCATATACAGATTGTTGTTGTCATTTTTTCTTGCAAATCCAATCTTTATGAAATAATTGTGCAGTCTCTCATACCATGCTCTGGGGGCTTGTTTCAATCCATACAACACCTTTTTCAACTTGCAAACCATATTTTTCTTTCTCGGGTCAACAAATCCTTCAAGTTGTTCAATGTATACTTCTTCTAATATACCATTCAAAAATGCAGATTTGGCATCCATCTGATATACTTTGAAATTTTTATATCCATCATATGCAAGTAGAGTCCTCACTCCTAATCTTTCTACCGAGGAAAATGTTTCCCCATAGTCTATTCCTTCTTCTTATGCATAACCCTTGCATACCAATCTTTCCTTGTTTCTTGTGACTTGTCCATGTTCATTTAGCTTGTTTTTGAATACCCATTTTGTTCTAATAACATTCTTATCTTCTGGTCTTAGCACCAGAGTCCAGGTATCATCCTTTTCTATCTGAATAATTTCTTTATTCATGTCTTGAATCCAGTCATCATTCTCTAAAGCATATTTTACTGTCTTAGACTCAAACTCATATAGTAAACATGTAGGGTCTTTCAACTTACTTCTTGTAAGGACTCCAGATTCTTTATCTCCAATGATTTTCTTAGGCTTATGATGTCTTCTTACATATTGTGCCAATGTAGGTTTAGATTTCTTTTCTCCTTGATCTTGATCTTTAGGTTCATTATGAAAATTATCAACTTCTTCTTCTGATTGCTCGACAACAACCTCCTGATGCTTGACATTGCTTATTCATGACTTTGCATCTGGTTCAAGTGTATTACTTGCCTCTCCTTCCATGTGAACAAAATATCTATAATCTTTAGGTTCTTGTTTGCCTTCTAATTCATTCTTTTCTTCATATTCATCAACTCTAACATTTGCACTTTCCACAACTTTGTTAGTGTTATAATTCAAAATCTTATAAGCTTTTCTCTTAGTGGAATAACCTAGGAACATGCCTTCATCACTTTTTGTATCAAATTTTCCATTCCTATTATCTTTCAGTATATAGCATTTACTCCCAAAGATTCTAAAATACTTCACATTAGGTACATAACCATACCATAACTCATAAGGTGTAACGTTTGTACCTTTCTTGATTTGTACTCAGTTTAAGGTATAAACAATTGTACTTACAACTTCTCTCCATTATTTTTGTGCAACATTCTTCTCAATCATCAGTGTTCTTGCACAATCCATAATTGACCTATTTCTTCTCTCTACTATGCCATTTTGTAGAAGTGCTCTTGGTGCAGATATCTATCTCTTGATTCCTCTATCATTGAAAAATGGATTTCACTCATTTGATATAAACTCTCCACCTCAGTCAGATCTCAAACATTTCAGGCTTCTACCTATTTCTTTTTCAACTTTTTCCAAATACCACTTAAACAATTGAAATGCATCAAATTTCTCTTTCAAAATCATTACAATCATCATCCTAGTGTAGTCATCAACAAAAAGACTAAAATACTTATCACCACAATAACTTTGTACACCCATAGGTCCACAAAGGTCAGTATGAACCAATTCCAAAATATTTTCAAAAGTATATGTGTTGCTCTTAAAACTAGACATTGTCATTTTTCCCAATTGACATTGTTTACACATCACATTATCAGGTTTCTTCAATCTCAACAAACATTTAACTTTCTTCTTTTTACTAATATTTACCAGATTGTCAAAATTCACATGACACTACCTCTTATGCCATAACCATACATCATCAAATTGTGCAAACAAACATGTTTCTTTAGATAGGTCTAGATAGAACAAGTTACCTTTTGTTTGTTCTCCACTTCCAATTAGTTCTTCAATATTATCAAATATTTTATCCTTCCTGTGATGAAATTCCACTCGCTAACCAGTACTGTTCAACTATGCAACACTCAAAAAATGATAGTTAAGACCTTCAACCCAATAAGCATTTTCACATGTGATCTTATCAGTCAGCCTAATTGACCCTTTACCTCTCACAAGGCATGGTGCATCATTACCAAACTTAACACTTCTACCTTTGTAATGATCTAGGGTTTCAAATTTACTTTTATCACCAGTCATGTGATGTGAGAAACCACTATCAATAATTCATTTATCACCTTTACTCACATAAGAGATAAGTGTAGTTTTCTCATCTTCATCAGAGTCATAATTCATAGCAACATAAACTACTTCAATATCACATTCATCATATTCACTAGTGTCACTGTCAGTTTCCTCTTCAGTAATATAGCAAGATTTCTTACCATTTTCTTTGTAGTCTTTGTACCTTCAATGATCTCTATCATTTCTCTTATCCTTGTACTTGCTTTCTTTTCTCTCATCCTTCTTAGTCCTATCAAGGCATCTTGCTACAATATGGCCAACTTTGTTACAAGAAAAATAGATTATAGGAATTTAACCTTTATATTTCCCTTTTTCTCTTTGTAGTCTTCTAGCCATGAGTGCCTTAAGATCATCTAGTTCCTCATCAAAATTGTCACTTTCACTGTCACTGTCACTATCACTTTTCACACATTTTCTTTTTCCTTCTTAGACTTATGCAAAACCATTTGTGACTTGAATGCAAATTCAACATTAGGAACAATGTAGTTATCATAGTTAGATAGCTCAAAAGCAGTAAGCTTACCAACAAGACTTTCCAGAGTTAGAACATTACTAGGGTTATATATTGATTCTTGAATTGTATAAATTCTTATAGCATAGATAGGAAGCAAGGTTCTCAATACCTTACCAATAATAGTCTCATCATCAATGATTTCATTAGCTCCTCTTATAACATTCACTACCTCCTTAATTCTACCACAGTACTAAGCAATTTTTTCTCCTTTCATTTTTATTTCATCAAAATTACCTCTCAAACTTTTAGATTTTTCTCTCAATACATTAGTATCTCCACCATAGATAGCTATAAGAGTATCCCACATTTGATTTGCAGTAGTGGAGTCTTTGATATCTTCAAATTCAGGATAGCTTAAGGAAGATGCAATCTCCAACATTGCTTTATTATGTTCTTGTTTTAATTTCATCTCCTTGACAGTCAAAGGTGTAGCAGGTATAACATAGTCATGTTCCACATAGTACTTCACTGAATCACTAATACCAACTAGATGCAATTTCATCAGACTTTACCATGCAGGGAAGTTCTCTTTGTTCAACTTCGGTACCTCCTTTTTATACATAGTGATAAGTTTGTATTAAAGCCAATGATTTGAAAGAATATGCAAAAACCATGTTACTTGAAGATAGTCAAAGTCAAGATAGATATGTAATGAAAGGATCATAGCATCAAGAAACCAAAAATTAGAACATGAAAATAAATCTTAAAGAAATAAAGATGGTCATAGGTCATCAATAAAAGAGGTTTCAATTAAAAAAGGGCTCATTGAATATGTAGATATAAACATTGTTCTTGAAGCTATGTCATGAAGAATCAATTGAACAATATTGATCAAATAGTGAGAAAGATGATGTGTAGAGGATAGTAACAATAGAAAACAAATTCAAAGCATGGATTTAGGAAATAATCATGTAGATCATACCGGTGTTGAGAATAAAGCTTCCATGAAAGAGACCATGAGGGTCAAAAAACATTTGTTCAGAGAAATGTTTAAGATATAAAAAATGTTAAACATAGATATATAATAAGAACAATGAAAAATGTTCAAAAAAATGAGGACAACAAATGAAGATAGTGGACACAATGAAAATGCGGTAATTTTAAGGGACTCATGGTGACACAATGTGGCCAAGGTTTTACAACAGTTACTCTTATTGTCAAAGAATAGAGATATAGAAGATTAATGGTAGGATAAACTTCCAAGAAAGTTATGAGTTGTTATAGTCATATGGGACAATGATTACGTTAATGAGCCACAACCTTTGAAGAATAGAGTAAGGACAATAATAAGATGAAGAAGTAATGGGTAAAAGATCAAGGGCATTATTATAGAACAAAGGTACAATAATCAGACATTTAATTTGGAATTGAAGTTAGAAGTTGTCATAAGGTTTGTAGATTGCTAGTTAGTCTACATAAGATTATTTGTAGGAGGTATTTAATGTTATGAAGAGAAACATTAGACAAAACCTGTGATTATGATTATGATTTGAATTTTTTTTTTAAATAAAATTGGTAGTAGACCCCTAGAGCATGGTACTCTAGATTGGATATGCACCAATTCAAATGGTAATCTACTATTTGTTGGTAGTTTTTTGTTAAATGAAATTAATAGGTTTTTATTGGTAAGGTATAAGTTGTGCCAAGGTTAATATATGGAGATGAAAAAATGAAGTCTTTAATCTATTAACACTAGTTTGATGTAAAGATCTTAGAGAGAAGCTCATATCTCTTCATGATGAGAAATATCCTTGAGATATAAGACACAATTTTAGGATCAAAGGAGTAGATGACAGTAGTTCTTAAAGAGGAAATATTTATTTTCAAGAAAGGACCCACAAAGGAAGGTAGGGTTTCAATTTTATATAAACCCTACTTTGCATGAATGATTCCATTATTATTCATTCAAGGTTCTCTCAAGAGGAACAATGTTATTTAAGCTATATTTTTTTAAAAGAACATGAGGATTGTTCTAGCAATTTTCTCTTGATTATGATTATCATTGTCTATTATTGGACATCACTGCTTTCATAGGATATACCATTTATTTGGATTGTCATTAAAACTTTTGAAACCTTCTATAATAACATTGTATTTGAGCAAAATAATAATGATTCTGATTATTATTGTCTCTACATTCAATACCATTTTTTCTCCTTAATTTGATCATTTTTTTAAAGCCTTGTCAATCTCTATTTTAGTTCATTGGACATCTAATTTTCTCCTTGTCACTACTACTACAAGACTTTTAAATTCCCTATCATTTTTTGTTCACTATATCTTGAATCCATGCCATCTCCTTACTGTCCTTTGAAATATTTTTGACTTAGTAACATCAAAGCATATTTGTACTGTTCTCCTAATTATGTTATCCATGACAATGGATAGATCCTAGCTTTCTAAAATGATGAATGCGTCCCATTGATATCCTTGAGAACTTACATCATGACAATAAAAAAACACCCATTCAAAAGTAGAAAAGCCTATGATAAGGAGATCCAAAGAGACCCCTTCACTATTTACTTTCCTTTTGATAAAAAGAGGGATGTTTTAGATCATCTAAAGAAGTGTATTATCTAGCTTCCTTAAGACTATTCATTAAGGTGAAGTAACATAGGATAGTTAAGAGGTTTATCTCTATCCTCGTGATTAATAGGCACCAAAGGATTAAGGCGGTTTATGCTAAAATTTGAATAAGAAAACCACATGAAATATTGATAAATATCTTGAAACATGCTTTATAAGGAAGGAAGATATTTGAAACTCTCATAATGTCATGTGCAAGAACACCATGAAGGAGTAGAAACACCATAAAATGCAAGAAAGTATTATCCATTCAATGTGATTGATAAAAAGAGGTAAGGAGAAATATAACAACATAAGTTATCACACACCAATCTAACTTAGTAAACTCCATGATGAAAAATGAAAGTTGCCCAAATTGGATCTAAGGATACAATGTATATGAAATGAGATCTAGATGTCAAATTAAAAGTGAAAGTGTTGTGCATTAGGTTCACGAAAATGTACAACAAGGAAAGGAAAGTAATGTAATGCAAGGAGAATTGTCCTCCTTTCTCTATTGCACAATCAGAAGGAAGAGGACTCAATAGGCTCAAGTATGACTTAAGTACTAAATAAGTCAATGATCTTTCACAATAATGAATTTAGGTAAGTTAGATTTGAGGGGATATGAAAGGGTGATGTAAGACATAAGGCTAAAAATGAAAATATGACAAGTTACAACAAACACAGACTGGTAGAGAATAAACAAGAAACTGCAATGACTTAAAACAATAACTAAATAATAGTACTAACATGTGGTTTGAATCTGAGGCTTATTTGGAGGATACAGAATGCCTAGTGCATTCTATTCCCAAGTATAGACAACCTGGGGCATTGTATACCCCATATTTTTTCCCTAAAACTTTCACAGACAATTTGATAGATCTCACACTTTTTGAATTGTCCCAATAGATCCACCACCATTTCTTGCACACAAAAAAATGGGGAAAATGTTGTGGAAGGGGTTTTCCCTAGTCAAACCCCTGTTTGGAATCAACCTTGAAATAAAATAAAGTAAATGAGAGTGTGTTGTCATATAACAAAGACTAGATCTACAAAAATGAAGTATATCATACCTTGGCGATGCAAATGCTTCTTTGAAAGTGATCAAATATGTTGATGCAATAACTTTGACTTAAGACAAAAACCCAAAAAGAAATTGTGAAAGACAAAACCTTGTGTAATGGATGTTATAGTTTACCACAATGTTTTATAGGGAAAAGAGAGAGAAGGGTGACTTGAAGAAGTTAGACACTTGGAATGAATGTAGGTCTTCCCTAATGGTTTCCTCCTTTGCTAAGCCTTCAATGAGGGAAAGATGCTTAGTCCATGGAGAAGATTACCCCTAAAACACTTTGAAATGCTTGAGAACTTGTTTGAGACTATATGGATGTGAAATTGTAGGAGAGATCTTGAAATCTTGATCATGCTTACTAAAATGAGGAGAGATGGTCCATTTATATACTTCTCACAATATTTCAGGGGTTAAAACTCAAAGAGTCAACCACAAATCCAAATACCCCACTAAATTACCAAGACGAGCCCTCAATTCAAATCTCAACCCAAAACCTGAGCTATAGAATGTCTGGGCATTCTATACCCACTAATTAGAGCTCAAATTTAAACCCTAGACCCTAGATAACTAAAGGATGCAAAATTACAAAGCATAACTAATTTCAAGGTCAAGACAAAATACAAATGTCGCAAATGATGACAGAGGGCCTATGTGGTCAAATAAATTATTGGATTGGAGAAAAAATAAAGGAGCACTCTTGAAAATAAAGGCTTGCCTCAATTTTAAACAAAATTGAAACAACATAGGACCCTTGTTTGAATTTAGGTGTCTATCATGCACACACACTAAGGTGGGTGCTAAAGAATCATGAAATTTTACACACTGATAAGGTGCTTACAATTTACAAAGGTACAATTATTAAGATGTACTATCATTTGAATATAAAGGCATAGAACAAAATAAGTAGTCCTAGAAAAATCATGAAAAAGGCATATAAATCTAGATATTATAAGTAAATACTACAGTTCTAGAAAAATATAATTATTGTCTATCATAACTAATATATCTATCTAGTTGAAAATACTTGAAATAAGTACAAATGCAAATGAATATGTCCCACAATGAGATGGATACATTCCAAGATGTTGAGATTGTTGATGTTGTGGCATAAGCGTCCTTAGTGCCCCAACTTGGTATTATCTTCTCATCTTTAAGCTTAGACTTATATTGGTGGAAGAAAGATGAGAATCACAAGAAGACTAAACGAAGAAAAAAACTACTATAGAGGTGATTGTAGAGACAAGAAGGTAACAAATACCAAAAAATAGAGCTAATACTATAAGAATACCTATAAAAAGGGATGAACTTATGATGTAATTCTCTTGAATAAGCATCTAAATTTGCTAGTATGACTATGAAGAGAATTAATTAATGTAGACATAAAGTACTTATTTATTTACATTAATTCAATTAAACTAAATTTTAAAAAGGACAATCATTTTTCTTTTTTAATAAGTTTTAAAAAAAATCATAACTCAACTTATCTCACAATGATTTCTACATTAAAATATTCAAACTTTCAAGATCCCTTCCTTATGATTTGTATTTTTTTATAACACTACTAGAAAGATAATTGTTGGTTTTGAATAAAAACACTAAAAGAAAGACAAAATTGATTCAACACATCACAAATTAGAATCAAAATATAACATGATCTAGAATTTTAATAATTAATAAATTAGGCCATATATATATGCACTCCTTTCCTTATTAGATCATCATTGTAAGTACACTTTATTTGTTTTTTAATGATCCAATAATCAATAAATTCTTGGAACCTCTGTCACATCCATCAGTGTCCATATCATTCCGTAATCATTAAAATGACAAAAACAAGGCATAGAACACATATCTAGAAGACAAAAAAGATGTGTCCGGCCCACCTAGTAAAAAATGTTGTAATCTCATAAAGGTGAAAAATGTTGTAATCTCATAGATGTGTCCGGCCCACCTAGGAAATTATGCAGGTATAATGATAGAGATGTTAGGGCGGAGAAACTAATAGTCGAATTAATAATTTTATATAAAAAATTTAAATTATTTTAAATTGTTTATAGCAGTTTATTTGGTAAGTCTTTTGTTTATAAAATATAGTATCATATCAATATTTTTTAGGTATTCAAAAAGACTTAAAAGAATAGTTGTGGCTAAATATTTTATTTGTATGCTAATGCAGCCTCACATTATTTGTTATTATGTAGACTTGAGAAATATATTTCATTCAATTATCATTATCAACACTAATAATTTTAAAGTCACAACTATTGGTACAATATTGACCATTAAGTCCACAAGTACTATAACAACTATTGAAGGAAGTTCAACTACCACTATTCATATCCATATCCATGTTTGTTTGTTCCTCTACAATACGCACAAAATTATTAGTTCATACGTCCACCAATCAAATTTTATAATGTCTTTTTGTCATATCAAATTCTAATATTTGATAAAGTAAAATGTACAATATTTACCTTTTCTAATTTATAAAATTATTTATCGTTCATTTGATTGGTTTAAAGAAATTTGAGTTTTTGCATAAGGCTATAGAACTATAAGAATTCTAATTAAACTAATCAATTTTAACCAATGAGATGTTATATATGAGCCCTTTTTTTTGGCCCTTCCCATAGTTCCATATGAACCTTTTTTTCAAAAATATTTGCCCATTCCCATAGTTCCATATGAGCCATTTTTTAAGAAAATATTTGCCTCTTCCCATAGTTCAGGCTCAATAAAAAATTTAAATTTAAATTTTTATTATTTTTTATTATTTAATTTTAATTTTTAATATTTATTTTATTTATAAATATAATTGAAAATTTTAAATAATATTTAATATACTTAAAATTATTAAATTAATATAATATTGAAATAATTAATTATATGTATAATATTTTTTAAAAAAATTATTGTTATGATATGTTAATATTATAATATTATTTTATAATATGTTATAAAAAATAATAATATTATTTTTTTACTAAAGTCCCGGGCCAGAAGTTTTCTTCCCCGTTCTTTCCTACCAGTGCCCGCACGAATGGAGGAAAATGTAAAAAGATAAATTTTAAATAAATAAAATCAAGGCTTCGGCCGTTTACTGATAAAAAAAATAAATAAATTATTTTTTAATTTTATAAAAATATGTAAGTAAATAATTATATATTTTATTTATATATTTTTAATAAATTATAAATTAATATTTTTAATAGGTTTCATTATATTCAATAAAAGTTGTCCTTCATACATGGAAATACCTATTTTAATTAATAATTTTAAGACATAAATCTACATAAATAAATCATAGTATAATTTTTTTATTTACTAAAGGATTATTATTTTTTAAATAGAATTATTATTAAAAATATACTACGGATCTAAATACATTTATGAAAGTTAAGATATTTATTAAAAATATAAAACATCAAATACAAAAGAACAATATATTGTAGCATCTAAAAAAATTACTTTAATATTTCATATAAACATTAATTATAACCACTTTTATAATGAAACTATTTGATTGTAATTATTAAAGACAAGACAATATATATTTGAAACATAAACTTTTTTTGGGAGGAACTTTGCTGTTCTGCAGCCTTGTTAAATTAAGAAGATTACAAAGATACATATAACAATGTGCAAATTTAATCAACCCTTTTTGTATATATTGAAGAAAATTAAAGAGATTACAGTGAAAAAAACAGCAATCTTGATATCCCATTGTACGAAAAGATAATAAAAAAACTACATTCTAGAAATCACATAACCAACCAAGTCTTACACTTAACAACTTTCCATACATTACAACACTTGAGAAGTATAAATAACCACATCCGATTCCATGACTACACAAAAACTCTAGACTACAAGAAAGCAAAAAGAAAATAGATGTCAGTGTTGTTTCCAATCAACCCATTTTGTAAAAGACCATTACTACATTAAAAAGAAATGAAAAAAGAAAGAAAGACATATGAAATGGCCATGTCCCTAGCAATCAGAATACTAAATAATAGGTTTGGTAAAAATAATTGGACTTTGGCTTGAAGCTCATCTGAATGTGATGATTAAATGAAACGTAATTTCATTAAAATTGTCATTCAATGGAAACTGAGAAATCCTAAAACAATCAGAAACAGGAAAATTCATAAGAGAATCCCAGGACAATTAGAAACATGAATTCATAAGGTGATCAAGAAGCGTGATCATTTAGAGTCATTAACTATATCAGATGACTACAAAAAGATATCATTAAACAGAGATTGGCAGATAACATATATGCTCAGATCTACCATCAATTTAGAATCAACCAGACCTGTAAAACGGTCTTAGTACAAAAAGATTCGAGGTTCTATGGAGTAGCCCTGGGCATCAGAAACTAAAAATAAGAGTATCACATTTAATTCGATCTGGCTTCTGAATCTCATCAGAAATGAATCCTTAAATCGTAACAGGGGACTTATAAAGTAATCAATCAGAGGAAACAGAGGAATCCTAAAACAATCAGAAATTCATAAGTTAATCAAAAAAACTTGAGAACTTGTAGCATAATCATTAAACAAAAATGGACGACTTCACAGAATTATCATTAAACAGAGTATGAGATTGCACAAATCCACCATTAGAACTAGAAACAGTCAATCAATAAAATGCCCTTACTGAGATAATGGTTGACCGTTCAAGCATGTGTTGGCTAACACATTTTGGAATGATGTCATCATGAAAGAGGGGAAGGTATGCTTGGGTTGCAAGTAGGACATATATTTTTAGTAACATTAAAATTTCTTTCTTTTTTACGTAACATTAAGCTTGACGATCTCATTAATCTTGCTTTCAAAGTGATCTTGCAAAGGACTCAAAAAGCTCACACCTTTGCTCTATCTCTTAACAATGTGATGAATGAAAGATAGTCCATAATCTTAACAATAATCTTTAGAATTTTCCTAGCAATGATGCACAAAAAAATCACAACATTCAAATTCATATATTATTGTGATACAAAATGGATTTTCTTAAATGATGAATAAAGCATAAGTTGTTACTGGCTTAGTGGCCATTATACCATCACCTAAACATGACAAAATGTAATGTATTTCAAATTTCGTCTGACTATAAGTTACCTAACTATAGGAAGGTTTATAAAAGAATTATCATCTAGTTTTAAATCTATCAAACACATGCATGCATTCCACATTTGGAACTGCATGTCTTCCAGTTTTTGTAATAGTAGCATAGGAACGTGCAAGACGATTGAACACTTGTTGACCATTAGATTTCCCTGCCATTTTATCCTCCTATCTTGTCATTTTCTTTTCTCACCCACTTTAAATGGTCCCACTATAGTAGACGATATCAACCCAAAAAAGTAGAAACTGGCATCATATTAGACATGTGGACGTGCTTGGGCCTGCAGATAGTGGCCAAACTCCATCATATTTTGTTGGTGGCTTTCAATACATCACTTGTTTCCACCTTTTCCATCCAATACTCCTATCCCAAGCTTGTTTGCCTTGGGATTTTTCCTTCCAATGGTATAATAACTTACATGGTTCTTTTATATATAGTTTGATGATATACCTCTTATCTAAACTGATTTGTATTTTTTGATGTTGAAGGTATTTCAAAGAAGGATACGATACAAAATTATCTGAACCCTCTATTGTATTGCTGAAATTTGCTCATATAGTGCCATTAATTTCTAGAGGAGAATTCTTGTTTAAGCACAAGATTCACATGGGAAAAGAAGCGACGAAGATCAAATGGATGTTGTTCAACACATTCTACAAGCTAGAACCTGATGTAGTTGATGATTTGTCCAAAGAAGTGGGTGTCTATCCCACCAGTCTCTTAATCTCGTATGAGCTTGTGGATGACAACAAAAAGATATCCACCATGGCAAATCTAAGTATTTGGGAAGCTGACTTGAAATATTTGGATTCAACTTTCAAACTGTTTCAATTTGTTTGTTGCCTATGCTTTAATATATATTTATAAATAAATTACAAATTATAAGCTTATTTATATTTATGTTATATATGTTTTTAATAAAATTACAATCACAAAATAATTTAAAAACTCATCTAATATTGAATTGTTCAAAACTTAAATCCCGGACTGTTTATATGTAATCAACATTCTTTTATATTCTTTAATCCAAAACAATGAAAATTGACAAGCAAAGACATGTATTTTTTTATGTCAATTTTATGATGTGCCAATTAAAGTCATTTTCTTTATATTCGAACAATGTCCGTTCTTGTAGATAGCTCATCTTTAGAAACTGGTCATGCATGGGCTTGTTGTATTAGCAAATGGTTTCCTTGACACACAAGGTGGTGGAAAAGTGACTTGTGAAATCTAACTATCTACCCAAATGTCATTTTAGAGGATTTCTCAGCTAGGTGCTCTGGAAAAACTCATGGAATCTAAGACTATTGGACTATTGGTCAAATATGCTTTTCGAGGATGTCTGAGCTAGTATTACTCAAAACAAATTTTCATTGAGTGTCTCTCCTTACATGATCGAGTAAGTTGCCCACAGTTTAGTGTCAATCCTTATTTTGTACACGGTGGGTTATTTTGCAAATGTAACTAATTGTACATTTTCAAAAGACCACGTTAACAGATAGATTGAGGCTTGTAGGGCTCAATAATTTTGGGCGATTGACTCAATACATCTATGAATTACTATGCATATTGGTAGCAGGTAATGGATCGATCACTAAAATATTTCTTATGTGAAAAATTGCTTTTGAAGGTTGATTTTATGATTTATCCTATCTTTGTTCTCTTGAATGAGTTCGAATCCAAACCTGGCATCTTGTAGTTCTTCAACATAGACACCGATATGTTCAAGTCTTCAAGGCATACCAATGGGATGTGTAAGAGAGAGGGGGACAAGCGTTGAGAGGAGAGATAATGAGATAGAGTTGGATATAGATAAATAGAGCGAGATGGGTAGAAAGAGAAAGAGATATATTGCAAAGAAGAAAGATATGGAGAGAGAGGGGGGGATAGCAAGAGATAGAGATAGAAAGAGGGAGAGATGCAAAGGGAAGAGCAAGAAAGAAAAGAGATATAATAGAAGTTCTTTCTAATATTGACTCTGACAACTGAAAGTTTTGAAGCGTTAAAAGTTTAAGAGCTTTGGCTAATATTGAACAATAGAATCAAATCAGTTTGTAAAAGATAGGGTGCCAAAAACAATTAAAACTATCATTACATAATTTATGACTAAAAACGAACAGTTTAATCAACAAATGAAACATCACCCCAAATAGGAATACATTTTGTATTATGAAATTAAATAAAAATGTAATAGAATATCAATACAAAAAGGTAGGCTTTTGAAGAGACACCTATCTAAATATGTTATAAAAAAAAGTTGAGGTCCTTATCATGAATGTCGAAGATGTTTGGAAGGTCTATTAGAAAAGTCTTTTTTGTATACGATTTTGTAGTTAATAAGATCAATTGGTATAATAATTAGAGAATGGTGGTTTTGTGTGAAAAGTGGTTCAATTGGAAAATCATAAGTATCAATTATGCACACCAAAACCTTTAAAACTCTGCATAAGACATACACACATATAGTTTAATACTTATATATAGACATATACATACATACATACATACAAACATATGTACTATGTATGTATGCATGTATGAATTTATTTCGGTCCTCTTGTGAAAACAGACAAATACAGTAATAGTAAATATTTTTTACCTTTTAAATAGATCTATGTTTATTTTTTAAATATTAAATATATTTTATTTTAAAATATATTGAAAAAATTAATATATAAAATTAGTTTTTTAGTTTTTTTTGATACTTTAATTAAAATATTTTTCAATGATATATTTTTTCAAAATATTGTATTATAATTTAAATTAATTATAAATTAAACAATTAACTGCAATAAATTTTATTTAGTATTTTATATCATTTTTTATTTAATATAAATTATATTTTAAATAGATATTATTCTTTTAATTGTATGCTTGCCATGGTAGGAAACTATTGTGAAGGCTTGTGCAGTTAATTAGTGATTAAAATTGTTGGCTTTTCCAATCAGAAATCAGCTTTCAATTTTTGTTTATATGAACTCTAAAGATTAGAGATATAAAGGTGCTCACAAGATAACTAAGAATACATTCAATGTTTTATTATTGGCCATTGCTGAATGGAGCAGAGACTTGTAGTCTCACGATGCAAGAAAAGGCGGGACTTTCAAAATATACAATAAATTTTGTCTGCAAGTTTGGAGAGCTCTGTATTCTTGAAACAATTTTATAATATTTTTTATTTATTAAACAAGATCAGCACACGTCTAGATCATGGAGTGTAGGAGTAGTTCAACGTAGCATTATATAAAAGAGTTTACGTGCCTCATCTACGCTTTTATGTTTTCCAACAATCAATTTTGGCAGGCTATCGTTGGATGATGCAAAGGTGTTTCAATCTCCTATACAAGAGAACTCATGAATACCGAGGTAGGCCCGACAAAACATAGGTGTTTGCAGGTGGCTGCTCATAAAAAATCAACATGTAGAATGACACATAGCTTGCAATTTTTTTGGTGGTAGAAACACGATTTGCATGGATATTGATGTAGGAGCATCCTGGGTGTAAGAGCGATCTTGCATCACCCAAAAATATTTCTGTTTTTGAATTCAATAAGGGCTATCTTGTGTGGGGTTGCTATTTTTGGAAACTTGCTATTTTTAGTAAGTTGGTCATATGAACTCATAATGTTCTGATTTCACATGTGGAGGTTCATCTCAGTCGTATCAATCTGCCGGTAAAGTTTCATGGCTAGATCAGGTCTAGTTTTGAAGATATTGAAGATTTTTGGTATTGGCAACAGGGTACAGAAACTTTGAACTCAGTTTTGAAGGCTTTAGAGGCCCCGAATGAGGTCAAAAATTTGGGCAACAAGCACTTTGCACTAGCCAAGCTTGTAGAGTGCTTCGTGGCGTTTCCAGAATGGGGTTATAATAGTCAATCGGGTCAACTGGCGATGACTTATGGTCTTCGGAAGTTGGGTCACCTGAAATGGCGGAAAATAATTTTCCTTCAAAATTTATGTTTGGGTTTCAAAAGTCATTTTGAGTTGACTTTGATGTAATAAATTGTAAAATAAAATAATTTTAAGTTTGGTCAGCCCTAAGGGAAAAATTTCTGGAACCTTCTCGGGCGGTGGAAATTGCCTATATAAAGAAGGCCCGTAGTGTTGTCTAGGGCAGTTCTGGGTAGATCTAGGTAATAATTTGAGACTTTGTCCTGCAGAATATTGTAAGGGAATGCCCATGTGGCTTTGCATATTGTAATTCTGAAAGTTTGTAATTCCACATTTGTGGAGATAATAAGAAGCCAAATTTCTGTTCTTGCATATTGTTGTTGTTTCTTTGTTTCTATTATGTGTTTGTGGTATTAAGGGGAGCACCCTTCATCAAGTGGTATCAGAGTGGTTGGCCCTTCATTAGATATTATAAACAGTCCACATACCTTGTTTATGTTTCCACATTCTCCATACAAATCAAGCATGCTCCGCCTCTTTCTCGCTTGAAATTTTCTGCTACTTTTGTGCTTTGAGGATTTGGGTATGGAAGATGCTGTCATGAAGTATGTTTCTTAGGCATGGAAGGCTTCTGAGATGTACTCGCCTGACAGGATTCCTGCGGAGAAACAGAGTATGCCTTGTGTTGTGAAGAGGAAGTTTGATAACTTGGAGGGGATTGTGGGAGTGAGGGAATGTGATCGGGTGGGGGTGATTGAGCTGGAGTGCTTGTGCGAGGATCATCCGGAGCCTGTGAGGTTAAGATGGGAGGTCAGACCATATCCTGATGCGTGCCTCTACCATGGTGTTTATTATAGACTGTATCGAGTATCTTGAAACTTATGTGGGCATGTGCTTATTTGTTTTCTTATAACGATGAACAAAAAAAAGATTGATTAATTTTAATGATAACCTATGAGATCATATAGTCTAATGGGACAAAATTCAAAGTCACGGGTTAGCTTCGATCAAATTCTTTTAGATGTTGGATCTTTTATCTTCAACCTTGAGTAGGAAGCTACTAGTCTTGCTAGTCCTTGCTTTCTCAAACAATGAACAAAGAAATTGTATTAGAAATGAGTTTAACCATTGAATCTATTATTATGTCAAGAGCTTTCTTTGTTTAACTAGGAAATTCCATCCACAAGGTACTAGGGGGTTTTGTTAGTTTAAATTTTATTAGATAATTTTTCATTTGCGGTATGCTTTGCAAGATGAACAATTCTATTTTCGAGCTATTAAATTCAGGTTTGAAAGTGCTCTGGACCTTAGATGCAGTAAGGATGTAATTTTTCATGTTTTTTGTTGTTGTTTACTCTTAGGTTATTGACGTTATTTATGGTTCAAGTTTCAAAAGTTGTAGAAATTCTTGGATGCCACATTCCAGGTGATAATTATTTTCCATCCCCTTTTATGTTACGTTTGTTGACTGATGGAGAGGAACTCTTTTGTTTAACATTTTCTGGAAAAATCCTAGAATTGGTGATTTGAAAGGAAACACTAAACATAGTTATGGAAGGGGAATGACCAAATATAAAAAAATGGATTGTATTTTATCCCATATATATAAACTCCAAGAAGACAATGTCAGAGGGTCGACACATTAATGCAAGTAAAGCTTGTGAGAACCCAACTTGTATTGAAGTTACAGATTCTTGCACATATCTGAAACTTCCTTGTGTTATAGAGGTATGCTTTTCCGCTGGATTTTTATATCTAAAAGAAATTATTTCCTACACGGAGTTTTTTATTTTTATTTTTTGTTGTCAACATGAAAATGAAGTATCCATGATGCTATTATTATTAATTCACTTTGACATCTATCATTTGACACTTACAGTCAAGTAAAGATATCTGATGCTGCAGACGTGGCATGGGTATTACATGTATTGCTACAAATTTCCTTAAAGTAAGTCCAAACTCCTCTGTCATGTCCAACTGCTTAGAGCTCATCCCATCTGGAAGTATTGACTCAAATAAATGAACCAGATTACTTGCCAGTTAAATCATCAGGCAAATTATTCTTGCTAATCCAAATGGAACAAGCTCAAAATTTTGTCCCCTTTTGTCCTTCTAGCCATTCTCACCGTCAAATAATTCTCATGTAGAATTCTAAACCTATGGGCCATTATATTGGACCTTGCAATTGGAAAAATCCACGTGTAAAGTGGCAGAACAAAAATTTAACGTTCCAGATGACTTCAATTGTAGTCATTTTGGCTAGAAGATCTACAACCGTTGGATGAATTGTTTTGCTTGAACCCTTTCATAGGGAAACGCCTATGATGTAACAACAAGAGTTTTAAGTCTATCAAAAGATATTTGGTTTAATGACACAAAGTCGTCAAAGAAATGGGCCATCTTTGAACCTCACCAAAATCGACCCCTCAATACAATCTTTCTTCAACACCATTAGACAACTTCATTATATGTTCTTTGAATACTCGAAGCTTTGCATTGCATCAACAAGAAATAGCCAATGACCACGATTTGCTTCGAGCAACTGTAATTTGTCTTCAAGAAACAAGACTTCCAACTCATGACTATGGTACCTTCCTCAAAGCTCATTTCAACTCGTATTCTACATTGGCTATTCATGGATTTCTTACCCATTGCAGAAAAACAACTACTTTACTAAAAACAAAAACTTTTGCAACAAAACATTTAGAATCAATAACTACCAATCTCCTACATCTAGGCAATCCTCTACGCATCACAAACTTATACATAACACCAGGTGCTCCTCTTGACGACCTTTTCAACCTAATAGAAACTATCAGTAGCACATTTCTACTCAATGAAAAAGTCATTGTTCTTGGAGAAATTAACATTGACATGTTACAACCCACAAAATCGCAAACAACACTTCTAGAATTCATGCATGAACACAAATTTTCTCTGGCTGCTGACAAGCTGGCAACACAAGGTGGAAATTTTTTAGATCATATTTGGATCTGTAATATTGATATTGCTTATGCTAAATTCACTGTACTGGATACATATTGTACATACCATTTTCTAGTATCCTTAGAACTCCTCTTCAACCCTGTGTAAGAGCGATCAACCCATACATCAAAGATAGAATTGTTCAACAATCTATCTCGTATGCACTTCTTGTAATATGAAGTAGTCTTAACATCTCGAATATAGGCCAATATCTTGTGCTCATCTCTATTTTTGCACTTTTGTGAACAAATTTAAGAATAGCTATAGATACGTTACACACCTACGAATTTGAAGCTTTGTATAGCCAAACAAACACTACAATAGACAAAAGCCTCTTGCAAAAGACAATGTACAAACTATTTCTTGCAAAATAGAAAAATTGTAAAACCATTCAATAGCCCATGAACACAACTCCCAATAATAACCAGTATGCTACCCAAGCACTGCAAACAAAAACCTATTTTCTATTATTCTCTATTATCTTTTGGTTGTAAAAAGTTAAAATTAAAATATAGTGTTCTACAATCTTTACAATTTCAAATAATAGACATTATAATATTTTTTATTATGGTAAAAATAGGTTTTGAATGGGCGCCAAAACCATAAACATCCAATTTTTGAAGGGAACTATAACCACCGTAAAATAGGAAGAATTAGCTTAGATCTAAGTCGAATAGCTAGGGGAAAAAGAAAAACCTTACAGCGCCCCCCCCCCAGCACATAATGCCAGTAGAACTACCAGCAACACAATTCCAGGAAAACAATAATAGCCAAATGAAAGATACATAGAAAGACTCAAACTATTGAAGCCAAACGTGTAAAACCAATGCTTTACAACAACATCCAATAGTTAGGGTAAGCATGCACCCTAAACAATCCTAGGATTTTCCTTTGCCTCCCTTCTTCTAGGAGTGGAGAGTCATATCAAAATGTAGAGGGGACATTTTATTATGTTTACCTATAACATTAGTCCATCCCTCCTCTACCAAAGAAGCTTTCTCCTGCCAGTCAAAGGCCGGAGAGGAGCCAACCACAATAGAACCAGCATGAGAAGTTTGGACAGAACTTGCAGTGGCCACATAGCTAGTGCTAGACTTCCCAGCACCAGCAGGAGCTTCCAAATAGAATTGGATGGAAGGAGGCCAACAGACCCAACAGCCTCAACAAACAATCCAGCACCAATGCTACCAACAGAAGGAACGATACACCTAGTAGAACTAGAAGTAACTAGGGGAACACCAGCACCAAAAGTAATACTTCCAACAAGAACAGAACCAGTAGTGAAACTAGTAGAAATAGAGTCCCCAGAAAGAACAGAACTAGCTGGAGCAACCTGAACATCAAATGAGTTGCTGGTAGAAAAACTAGCAGTTCCAACAGAAGATCCACCAACAAACAAAGTAGGAGAAGGAACAGGAACATCCATAGGACTAGAAATAGGGTCTGCAACCTG
Organism: Chamaecyparis obtusa; assembly: GCA_027943335.1. NCBI lineage: Eukaryota > Viridiplantae > Streptophyta > Pinopsida > Cupressales > Cupressaceae > Chamaecyparis > Chamaecyparis obtusa. The sequence continues at coordinate 1,079,782 of BSBK01006170.1, forward strand.
CTCAACCAAATGCGTGAAGCTCCAAACCTTCTCCACCGTGTAGTGCTGAGAAGAGGCCCCCTTCCACCACAAAGTAGGCTTATTATGTCTCTGAAGATCACATTGAGAGGTAACATGACTAGTCTTAAAGCATCTTCTACATCTGAAGGGGATGCCTTCATAGTCCAATTGCTGAATCCAGCTTCTACCCTCAGGAGAAAAAAGTTTTATCTCCAAAGGCAAGCCTTTAGAGGTATCAATATCCACCAGGATACGAGCATAAGTAGAGTGGAATAAATCTAAAGATTTCTCATCCACCATTAACATTTCCCCTAAAGCATCCCCCATAATCTCCAGAGTGGAGTTAATCCAAAGATGGAGGGGAAGATTAAGAAGCCTAACCCAGATAGGTTGCAAATCAAATGATTCGGAAGATGGAGAAAAATTAGAATGCCATGGCTTTAGCAATAGCATGAAATGATCCTCCTAGCTAAAGAAGTTTTCACACAAAATAATGTTTCTATCCTCAGCATTATCAAATTTAGCCACAAAAAAGCCTTTAGCAATAGGGAAGATATGGACTGTACTAGAGATTAGAGGTTCCCAATGACTAGAAATCCAAGAATGGAGATCAGGTAAAGAGGGCCAAAAACCCTTGAATCTGCAAATCAACCCATGCTCAGAAAAAATAGAGGCTATCGCGTCAATCTCAGAGAAAGTATCCTCATCCAGCTCAACGAAAATATGGGGGCTAACTAGAAAGGCACTATGAGGAATAGTAGCCTTTCGAGCAGTAGTAGCCCCCCAAACATTGACTATTGCAAAAGCCCTAGCTGGAGTAACTAGTGTCACCCCAACAACACCAGCCAACTGCGAACCCCTAGCAAAAGAACCAACAACTAATGATCCCACAGTGACCAACATCTCCTTAGTATCTAGCAAAACCCTAGAGCCACCAGCAACCTTTGGGGCCTACAACTTCTCGGGGACACCTCCAATAGGAGACAAAACCCTAGCTGAGACAACCGATGACCCACCAGCAGAAAGAAAAGCACCAAAAACCTGCAAACCCCTAGCAGAAGCACCAGCACCTGAAGAACCTCCAGCAACCATCGAGCCCCTAGTAGAAGCACCAGTGACCTTCGAACCTCCACTACCTAATGAACCTCCAATGACCTGTGTTGCCCTAGCGCTAGCGACCAACAAGCCCCCAGCAGAAGCACTAGTGACCTTTGGACCTCTAGTGCCTAGCGTCGACCCAACACCAGCGACCTTAGAGCCCCCAGCAGAAACACCAGAGACCTTCAGACCTCCAACGCCCAAGGAACCTCCAGCAACTAGCATAGCCCCAGCACCAGCCGATGAACCCCCAGCACCCAGTGTCGCCCCAACACCCGCAACCATTCCAGCAAGCCCCCAATGTTGAAATGGGTAATATATAGACATTATAATGTTGATTTCTCCTTTACTTTCTAATTTATTTATAAATATTTCAATTGTTTTTCTAAACTTGCAAAATCTCCAAATCTTTACACAAAAAAATATTAATATTTTGAGTGCAAAAAACATTGTTGTAACCTACCAAAAAAAAAAAAAATTTATAGGCCCTAATATTTACATTTTTTCCTTTGTTTCACTTATTTCCTTTTACCATTCTCTCTTATACATCTTGAGTACCACAAATAAATCTGGTGGTGTGATTTAGCTTCAATAGATAATTTGTCATAATGGTTACAATTTTTGCCTTTCCAAAAAAATGATTTGTTTCACATTATGAACCCGCAGGCAATCACAAATATACTAATAACTAGTACGTGTCTTTTAAAGAATTTGTTTTTAACAACAAATTAAGTGAAATGCTTGACTTTGGTACATGACAACTAACCAGTCTACGAAATTTGGATATCTTTGAAATCCTCTTTCAAGACACTATTATTGTTGCAGCTAAGATAGAGCATAGTTCCGCAAATAGAAAATGGCCACATACTGCAACAAGGTATTGCTATTATGAATTTGCATCCACCTATATCCTTTCTCTATACACTATATATCATCTCCATAAATAATTATTTCTCATACAACTATAATACTAAATCCTATCTCTCACACCTTTCAGCTCCTTAAACAGAAGCACTAGTGGAACTAAAAATGGCCCCTATGACAGTCAAGAACAAAAAAGGTAAGCACTACACTTAAACATCTTAATTATCTCCATCAACTTTACTACATCTTTACTATTACCACTAACTTTTCTATCACTTGACAATCTCACATACTTCTTATTTCCTATGTGTAGAACAAAGGCAGACCCACAACACATATCTACTATACTTGAAATCTGTATAATGCAAAGTGGAGCCGCTTTCGAAGGTGATGTACTAGCTGTCACATACAACCTTGAATTTGCTAAGAACCAAGTCAATCCACCAAGAGCACAAATAGTCCACATTGACATGCTAGATAGTCAAGGGAAAATGACTATCACATGTAATATTACCAATACCTTAATTGATGAATTCCTTCCTAAGCTCCAAACAGGCACAAGCATGCGGTTAACAAACTTCATAGTAAAGAAAAAAACTCAAATATGAAAGAGGAGACACTGACTACTACCTACAACTAACTTCCAACAAAACTATTGAGACTATTCAAAAAGTCTACAAACAACAAAGACTCATGCCTGACATAATAATACATGAGCTTCTCAGCTCACCAAACAACTACTTGGTTGGAACATTGGGTGTCATTGTTACAGGATACATCCAAGCACAAAATGAATACCACCTACATGTATGAGATAGACAATGCATATCTGATTTAGCAATAGTAAGCTAACTCTTCCTTAAATCATTGCAAATTCTAATCATTACATAGTACAATTACAACTCCATATTGACTAATGCATAATCCTTGTACACAGGTCATTGTCCCAGACTACCACATTACTGCATGCGCTTTACTAAAACAAATCCTTGCCAAAGCAAGAACACCACTAGTACTGCTTAAGAATGTCTCCCGCAGTAGTATGAAATATAGGAAATGTTAGGTCAACCCTAGCAACGTTCATAGACGATCTCAATGATGAAAGTAGTAAAGCTCTACTTGTAGAAATTATTTCATCCACATTTAAGGTAAGAAAAAGAAACTATTCAACAATGTAAACACAACAAATAGTAAAGCATGCACTTATCAATAAGATTGAACTTTCTTTATTAAATATTGTACTCACTGTACAGGTCACCGACACATTGAGATCCAAGAATGCTCGTTTACCACCATATCAACTTCTTTGCACTATCTTCCACCAACCAACAACCGTCTCCCACCCTTCTGCCACCAACACTTTCCAATGCTTGGCATGTGCAACAATAATGCCCTTTGCATATGAACCCTTTATGCAATGTGTAATAGAAATTGTGGATGGCAATATCGAATGCAATATGCACAACAAAATATTGCAAGAGAAAATTCCTAAACTTGGAAAGATAACTTTTGAAAATTACAAAGAAAACATGTCAACAATTGTCTACCTCCTACAACATTTCAACATTCATGCCACATTTTTAACTTCTATGAACAATAACATAACCTCCATTGCCAAAGACTCCAACATTGTAAGTTTATTCTAACTTCAACATAACATATATTATATTACATATTTTCTTACCATTAGATCTCTCAGATGTACTACACATTTTCTTAGCCTTACTTCTACATGCTAACATTCAATGCCCCTTCAATGTGACCTTCAGAAATATGGACTGTAACTACCCCTTTCAGTCAAGCACTATAGGTTTTCATAACAAAAAGTAAGCTACAATGCTCTCTAATTTCATAATATCTGAATTCTACATTATTAGTACCTTTTATTTTTAGCTCGATAAAAAACAAAATAATCACATTGTCATCACTATTATTTGTTAGATATTTCCTTTTCTCTTCAACTCTTTTCTCTTTGTTTTACCCTTACTACTCCCATCAACTTCTAACACAACTAAATTTCTTACCACTTTATGTTCAGGTTGACTATAAGACAATGCTAGAAACTACAGATAGTTTTAACTTCATCATTTTCATCAGCAGACATGCAGCTATAATTTTCTTCTACAATAAAAGTTGACATAATCAAACACATAAATTTTGTTATCTAACTGGATTCATGTACATGAATACTTGCAAAGGTTACAATTTTCTTTATATTTGGTTATCTATGTCCATTCATGTACAACACTACTTAATATGTACTACCTATAACCAACATACTCTACTACAGTCCTTTATATTTCTCTTTTATCTATACCTTCATTATTGCTACTTGTACAACTCTTTGCTATACCTTCATTATTATAGTTTTTGATCGCATACTTGTAAAACTCCTTCTGTAATGGTCTTTAGTTTGGATTTTTGTGTTTCTCCACTAGCCCATATTCTATGTGAATTGGTCCACTTGTTTCCTTCGATTGCTTCCTCTTTGTTTGAACTGTTACTAAATTTGATGGTAGTTATATGATCACAGTTATTTGCATGCATTACCTTTTATATGATTAAAGTCAGGTACATGATTATTTAATTCATTTATGTATCAATGTGTTTTGGATCGTAGTCCATGAATCTTCATTATATTATACTGTATCTGATGATGGAGCATAGAACGTAAGCAAAAATGCACTAGTTAACACATTTGCACTGGATCATGAAACACTACCCAAAATGCAATAGTCATCTGACGGTCAAATGCTTCTTGCTTTGAATTGTTACATTATTTTGAAATAAAAAACATAATAGAATATATTTCTATTTTGAATTGTTATGACAATATAATGTTTAAAAAATAGATACTTTTAAGGCTTTGGATTAAAAAAATACCCATTGCAAAGGATGACTTCAAAAAATTAGTTGGGACAACAGTTCTAGAAATTTTTTGCCTTGGACAATGAATTTTGTTACTGATTTTAATGTGATCTCTCAATCATGATAAGATTCCACACGCGTTAAGTGTTGGTGGCTTGTATGAGCACTGCATGTTAACCTTAACCATTAGTAGGTAACATACTGGGAAGTTTCCAGAGGAGTGTCTTTTTCTCCAGGGAAGTTTCTAGAGCGACAATGGAGCAAGTTGAAGGTGTCTAAAGAAATGGGGCGGGTTGAAGGTGTGTGATTATTCCCACAGAGAATGATCTTCAGCGAGGCTTATTCTGAGTATTTGGATGTTGGGGATGATAGTTTTCTTCAGATATGCCAACATCTTGAGTCTGAAGAAGTGCAACCATGTCGTTGAAGATCCTGATCACATTGACAATGAAATGCATGCCAATGCATGTTGTCAATTGTAAGGATAGAAAAATATAGGGAATGACTGATAGGCTATTATTGCACTAAGCCTTCAGAATGGAGATTTGTGAAATTTACCATGATTCTCGCATTTATAAAGAGATATTGTTATTAGAAAATTTTGGAAGTCATTTGAGATGTACATTTTTTTTTCATAGTTTGGTGGTTATTTAAAAAATGTTTGGTTAAATTATAGTTTGATTCTTTGTACAGTATATTTTGAATAGCGTCAAGTGCAAAAGTGTACACATAAAATATGGTTGTGAGCTCATTAATGTTTGAACTTAAGTTATTTATATGGTGAGATAACAATCTGGCACAATGGCCTTGCAATATCTTTTATTATTTAGGCTTTACTTTTCATGGTTTTAGAATTTATTCCATGAAAATGTGGTTTTTCATAGTTTCCTAAATAATCATTGCAATCAAATTAATGCTAAGCTAATTTTGTGAAATAAGTATATAGTGGATTCTGACCATGGGTTAGAACTGTATGCCGATTGGTTCTACTTCTTTCTGCTTAACCCAAAGATGCAAAAGTTTCTGATATGCACTATGTATGTTTGTAGCTGATGTCTATAATCTGCAACAGTCACCTTCTGGGTGTTCTTCCTACCACCCCGGTTTTGCCCCCTCCCTCACAAATTTCATCACTACATGAATCTGAAAGTTTTAGCTAGTATTGGCATATATTTTTTAACAATCAAGATGTGAACTGCGAGAGTAAGACTCTCAAGTCTGTATGAAACGAAGTTGAGATTCAAAACACTCTTTTACTGATAGCTTCTCCTAAACTTTTGATTTATGGCCTCAAATGCACTGGTTCTTTCTTTGACAAGTCCGTAAATCAATTTTTTTGTTAGACCATATTCCTCATTATCCTCACTTGCCGATATGGAGTTCAAATAGGCAAATTTTTTACTTATTGAATGATAGTTGTATAGATGTCCTACTTCCATATACTTTTTATGCCAACTTTTATCCTCTTCTCCTTTGTTAATATTTCAATTGCTCAAATTAGAAGAGAGAATCCAGAGCTCCTTTTCAATCTTACTACATTCTATTCTTTCATGGAGGAGACTTTCGTGCCTTTCCAAGGAATCAAGAATGATCTGAACGGACAACTTCTATGTTACAAACAAGACAAAATGCCAGGCAAATCAACCTCGACCAATAGAAGCTTTCTTATCTGTACAAATTAGTGCAAGTCAAAGAAAATGAATTACCGAATTCTTGCAAAGCCATACGCCACCTCCTTGCTACTACCCTACAAAAAGTAGGGATTTTGTAGGGACTCGAGCTGCACACAGCCCTTGTTTCTTAATTAATTATTAACTCTATCTTGATATTTATAATTCAGATGTTTTTATAAAATTAAAATATATATTTTTAATTAAACACTTTCTTATTTCAATTTTAGGATAACTATTATGTAATATTTAAAGAAGGATTTTATATTATCTATAAGATCATTTTGTTATTTAACAAATACCACGTAATGGTCATACTTGTCTTTAGTTTTGTAATTAATTATAACTATAATTTATATTGCGAATAATATTTTTAAAATAGAATAAAATGTAGGATATAACAAATTATTTCAAATTTATGAAATTTAGAAAAATATAATAATTATAATTTTTTTGTTGTACATATTAAAATTTGTTGTACATATATAATTTTATAATCTATAATAAAAAATCTAAATAATTTAAATTTAAAATAAATATTTTTAGTAATAATTATATTTTTAACATGATAAAAAATTATTTACTTGAGTTTGGTGTGATGAGAGCAGTAGATCAATCTCATTTGTTGAGAATAAATTTTTAATGCACAATTTTTTCCTAAAATAAAGTAATGTGGAAGAGAAATAGAATTCCAGAAATTTCATGTATAAGAGCTCAAATGACTTGGCCAATCAAATTATCAATAAATAATATTTACATATTATAAACTTAAAAATATTGCAATTTCATTATACATATGAAATATATAATAAAATAACAAATATCCTAATTTCTAATTGGTCCATACACATTATTTTAATTACTAGTTATACAAAGAAATCTAAAACTCATTACAATAGTAATGAGTTAGACTGAAATATCTTCAACTAAGAGCTACAGTTGAGGGTTAGATTTTACTAAAATCACCTCGAATACATTTAGCAAGTTAAACCTCATAAATTCATTCAAAATCATTCCAATATGTAAAATTTCCCAAAAATTGGGTGTTAGTCCTTTGTAATAAACATTTTTTCTTGATCGTCTTTGAGAGAAGTAACCTAGTCAATGATAGTTTGATCATGTTTTCCTTTTTAAATTTTAAATTTACTTCAATTTTGGATGACAAACTTCTTCTGGGAATATTTCTTAAAAGGTGTGCTTTATTTTAAAGTTTATATGCACACAAAAAATTACAAGAGAAAAGGACAATCAAGAAACTACCCAAAAATAAGTGCCACCAAAGTACTTAAGGTCGTCCAAACAACATAGAAAGCCTTCAAATTAAAACTAAAATTATTTCCAGCCAAAGGCTTTGTACCAAAGTTTTTCAAGATTATATAACGAGATAAATCACAATATAAATTTTTAAAAACTTTGCAACTATCTACAACAAATGACCTTATGTATAACCCTATGAGACATGTCATTTTATATAATCTCATTATTAAAATGACCCTGTCATATGTTTTTTTTATTGAAATATGCACACAAAAAATTACAAGAGAAAAGGGCAATCAATAAACTACCCAAAAATAAGTGCCACCAAAGTACTTAAGGTTGTCCAAACAACATAGAAAGCCTTCAAATTAAAACTAAAATTATTTCCAGCCAAATGCTTTGTACCAAAGTTTTTCAAGATTATATAACGAGATAAATCACAATATGAATTTTAAAAAACTTTGCAACAAATGGCCTTATGTATAACCCTATGAGACATGCCATTTTATATAATCTCATTATTAAAATGACCCTATGCATAATCATGTGAGACAATTTTAATAAGTCACTTCTTTAGCAAGACTATCACGCCTAAGGCATCTGTATGCATGATAATTTTGATACTCCTAAAGAGTTATTTTGTCATAATTTTGATAATCGTTCGTCAAAAAATGGGTCGAATGTGTTAGTGGACACAACATATGTATAGTTGTAAATTTTTGCACTATAGAAGAATCTTCTTTCCTTTGCATATTTACTCTTAATTCATTTTTAAGGTTGTCGATTCGAACTTTCGACGAAAAAGATGTCAGAAATGCGACAACAAAGTAATTGTTCATTGAATGTTCGACACATATACGTCATAATTTCTACAATCGTTTGTCAGAAAATGGGTCCAAACGTGTTAGTCTAGACAACATATGTATGTGTATGTGTATCTTCTTTCATTATTTATCGTTCTTGAAATACTCAACTTTTAGCCTTTGCATAATTACTCTTAATTCATTTTTGAGGTTGTGCCTTTGTTGCCTTTCTCTTCTTCTTAACTGGAGTGGCTAGGCTAAAAGGTGGGTTGGCTAGGCTACCATCACTATCAATTGGAAATGCTTCTACAGAAGTCACCTTTGTTAGATCATGCTAAATCTTAAAAGGCGTGCTTTCTTTCTGATTCAAGGGAGATAAATCTATATAAACATAGCCTTTACATCTTGCTTACGTGGGAAAGAAATGGATCATGTGGCTTCTCTACTCTTCCATTCTTCTTTTGTTTAAGGGATAGACTATGGCATATAAGGTTTGTATCCCTAGATAGTAGGCTAATCAAGGATGAGTACTCGTAATGGGCCTTGTTGCTTCATCGTTGCTCTCTTTGAGAGAATCATGACCTTTCATAATTACCATCCTTTGGTAGAGTCATAACCCTTCAAGAAGGTCACAAGCTCCCACAATTACCACTTTGGAAGAGTCACAACCCCTCAGCATTTCTGCCCTTAGAGAGAGTCACAACCTTTCATAATTACCACCCTTTGGAAGAGTTACAACCTTTCATCATTGTTGCCCTTTAAAATTAAAAGAGTCACTTCCTTGTTTTCTTCTAATTCCTTTTTTCTTCCATTAATCCTTCCTCATTTTCTTCTAATTCCTTTCTTCTTCCGGTAATCCTTCAAGAAAGTCACAAGCTCTCATAATTATCACTGTTTGGAAGAGTCACAACCCTTTACCACTTCTGCCTTTTGAAAGAGTCATTTCCTTATTTTCTTTCTTCCTTCCTCCCTATCTCATTTATTTATTGTTTATTTCTATATTTTAATTTTATTATTATTATTTATTACTAAATCCTTCTTCCATATCTCCTTTATGCCTAGCACACTTTGTTTGCATATTTTCATATCATCATTTGATATCAGTGCGACTCCTAACTCATTATTAATTTTCTCATTAACCTTAGTGAGCCCATGCATTGCCTATAGAAACCCACTTTGGCACATGCTTCATAGTCTGTCAATGGCTCAGCTATTATAGGTTATAACACATCTGTCTTCATGCTGATAGCTTTTATTTATGCAGCACTAATAATGTTGAAGCTAAACTGATTTCAATTCCTGCACAAGGATCTGTCTCTTCAACCAATTTAATCTTCTTCCAAGGCAAATCCAGATTCATAACTAACTTGCAATCAACATCATGTAAGAATCAGTGTAAAAGCAAGGGTAAAAGAATACTTCTCCATTCACAGTTCAAACAACACATTAGATGATAAGAAAGCCTAGAGGAGGCTAACCAGTGAAGGTAAATTAAATGAGCAGCAGATAGGTTAAAAACATTACTTATTACGCCAGCCAAAAAGACACTTTTCAGTGAGACATTGACTTCCTTTTGCACAACATTGTCCCTCGCCAGGTGAGAAATCCGTCAGAGCCATTTACAGCTTCTCCAAGTGGGCGAGGGGACTCGCCTGCCCATATATAAGGGCTTTTCTTTTACAGTAATACTAGCTTTATTCCATTTAACAAATTAATTTTTAAAAAGGATAAAAACAAAAGAAACTTAAAACATTACTCTACACTTACATAGCAAACGTCAATCCCTGTTTAGTAAGAAGCATTCCAATAGCAGAAACATTATGATCTTTATCAGGAAATAAATTTCCATACCCATTCAAACATAACGACTGACTGTCAGCATACCAGTGATTAAAATCAGCCAAACTAATATCAAATCAAAACATATACAATGATTCTGAAATATGGTATGACAAGTTGACCAGGGAAAGAGCAGCAATGACAATTGATAACAAGATCCTGCCACTATTGATTGTCCAAACTTCAAAGCACGATGTCACAGAAATCATCCAAACTTCAAAGTATGATGTCACAAAAACAAAAAGTTCCAGAGAAAATTTCAAATGTGAAGCTTAATTCTGATCATAGCTTAAATGAAAAACAAAAGGAAACCCAACATAGAAATCACATCTGAGATATTACTTGCTCAACAAAAATTCAATCTGACCAACCCTATGGCAAAATTCAAGACTAATAATTAGTTTTCATGTCCCTCCAATAATAAACTCAACCTCCAAGCAGCCCAAAAAGTGAAATTTGCCAAAGCAGCATTACAACACTTACTGAAAACTACATAAGACCACAAGTAAGAATTTTACAAAAATTTTGAAAATATGTTGAAGGAAAAACATAAAAACAAGAAGAATCCACTTGTTGAGGGACAATGATGCAGATTCTGGTTTTTCCTATGATTCTTCTTAAGTTTTCATAAAAGTTATAAATAATAATAAGCTTGGAGAACAGTGAGAATTCCCTAAATGCTACAGAAATAGGAGAAAAATCTATTCTTATTAGGACATTAGATGCCTTCAATATATCATGTTGTCAGCAATCTTTAAGTGCCTTGGTTGGACTCTTAATTGAAACTATTCAAGATAAAAGTGAGAGGCCTCAATTTAATTATTCATTTTTATCATAAGAGAACAAATATTAGAAGTACCTAACCAGGTGGCTTGAATTTGATGACTAAAAAGAGTAGAATTGTATTTACAAAGCCTCAAACAAAGAGTCAAATTCCATCTATAAGTAAGGAAATGAAATGGGTAAAAGAAAGCATGAAAATTCTGTTTTAGAAGTAGAATGTGCTGCTAAGTCAATACCAGATTTGAGCAATAGGCAGTAAATCAATATTCAAACACATACTTCACACTAAAATATAAATAAAATCCTAAAATTAAAATACTTTAAACAAATATGTTTAGATCACAAAGTATTTATAACACAACAGTTATTATTTAATGTTACCAAATCACATTATAACTAAGAAATATTGCGAGTATTAAATAACTATACTTCAACAAAAATTTCAAATCATTAAATGTGATGAGTAAAATTTCAAATCATTAAATGTGATGAGTAAAGTAAAATAAATAAAAAGTAAGTTTAATTTTTTTCAATATAAGAATTGGCAAGAAACATTAGACTGAAAAGAATGATCATGGCCAGTGACCATTCCCTCCAATCTTAAGGAGGGGGCAAATTCAACCCCTCCTAAGTAAAACATTTGCATTAAACAATAAATTCATTTACATATGGATTTACAAATAAGTTGATCAATTTCAACTGTTGATTCAAAAGTATAACAGTAAAATTAAAATTTTCTCTGTATTGACTGCAATTGCAACTGAGACACCCTAGACAAACATGGCAAATATATTTATGACTATACTGTCACCATACCCAGAACTGCATTAATTGTCCATGGCCAGAGCGGATAGAGGCTTTCCCATTGCATACCAGAGCTGTAAAAAGACAACTGTAGTTTAACAAAAATGAAGAATTAAAAAAAAATGTAATTCTAATTGACAAAATCCATAGTTGCATCTTAGCATTATCCCAAATTTTCAAATATGAAGCTTACATAATTATTCTCATTGTTATTTTGCCTATAAGATTTATTGCATAATTGACTATTGCAGTCAGTCAAGAAACATTTGAAGATTTGAAACTAGATAGACTTGTCCGCTCCATATAAGAAAATTAAGACTCCAATAGAAGAATAATTTATAACAAAAATTATGAGAAGACAAGAAAATATGATATATAGATAAAAAACTCAACAATGTAAAGATTTGACAAGTACTTGATAAAATTCTGTCAACTAAAACATACAACTATAATTCACATCCTCTGAGCAAAGCAGGTAGGAACCTAGGATTTTAATTTATAAATTACAAATCTGTAAAACAATGAACAAAATGAAAGGAAGCTTATAGAAACTATGACAAAACATTTAAACAGACACGAGTTGTGAGGACATCACGGGAAGCCTGTAAATTGCATACAAGTTAAAAATTATGAGTTTTTAAGCATTTCTAAGTTTCTTCCATGTTGTAGTCTGACTAGGCAGTTCCAACATTCTTTCATCATCATTTGCATTCCACAGTTCTGAAATTCCTTTAACATTTTTTATGGGGTGTGCCAAGCTGTCAGTTTACAAGCAAACTACTCAGCGATTTTACAAACTAAGTGTGCAACAATAAGGCATACGCCGTACAACTCCTATATAGCTGTGGTCCAAATGAAAATAATAGAAAGGTATTGTAATAAGGGGAAACGGCCTACATAGGGAACTATGTTGAAGATATCCAATAATGTCATAGCTGCATAGAAATTGTAATAAGGAGAAACGACCTACATAGGGAACTATGTAGAAGATATCCGGTCATGTCATAGCTGCATAGATTATGTGATTTGCAAATGTTGAAATAAATCAACATTGGGGAAACCTAGTGAGATTATTAACCAAATTTGAGGCTTGTGTTTGTATTAAGGGAGCATGGTAATCTCTCTGACCACATCAGATCATTTTTATTCATCTTTTGTTCACTATAGATTATTTTACTTTTATGACCTTTAACAGCCCAACTACAAGGATTTTGAGATCGAATAGAAATCTTTATAGTGAACAAAATACACTCTAAAATTCAAAAGATTTCTTTAACACCAAGAAATCTTTGAATAAAGTACACCCTAAAATCTTGCGAAAAGCTCACCATTCAAATAATATTGATCAAACTTGATAGAAGACAATATGAAAGGTAATAATTCTTATTAATGAAATTATGGTATGCTGAAATTGAAACAGAATCGCAACAGTTTACAATAAGATCACAGACAACAAAAGATAGCCATGGATAAAATTAAAGAACAAAAGCTTCCATTTGGCTAATACCAACATTATTTTTTCAGAATGAAATAAAACAGGTTTCTAAAATAAAATTATGTGAAAACCATGGCAAGAAATTTACCTGGAATTTCTGCACAATACCAATGCTCCGCGGAACATCCGCAAGCCGACCAATCCCACAAATCATCAAATGCACAACATTTTGTTTAGTTAGTTCAGCCTCATTTGGCCCCAGGGCAGAACTCAGGAGCCGCACTGTGAGCACACGCTCAATTGGCCACACCAATTTGCAGAAGCACATCATCTCCTACACTGCAACCTCAAATCGGAAATAGGGCTTAGGTTTTTCAAAGATGCACCACATTTCCTCGCTTGAAGAAACCTCATCTCACATTTCCAACTATCCGGAGGAGAAATAGTGTTGGCCCAGAGCTCATCTGCTTCTGCTACCTGCTAGACTTGTTAATCCACCATCAAAACAGGGGACTGAAAATCAGGGGACGAGAGGAAAATCCCGCACCAGATGAGAAATCTCTCTGATCTTCTCCAGATGGACGAGGGGACTCACATGGCCACAAACAAATTAAACCGGTCATATATAGTGGTTTTTCTCTGACGGTTATACTTCTTTTTTTCTCCAATAAAAACAAGAGAGTCGTTGCACTGGACAGAGGAAAAAAAAAATTAGTTTTTTTTCCAATAAAAACAGTCGTGGAGCAAGAGAGCCGTTGCACTGGACATAGGAAAAAAATTAGATCGGTTATAAGGGATTTTTTTTAATAGTAATATTGCTTTTATCAATGGTAATACTATTTTTTTTCCAATGAAAACAGTGGCAGTAGCAGTTGCATTGAACAGAAGAAAAAAACACACATTTTCTTCAGAGCCGTTGCAACGGACGGGATGAACCCCAAAAAACAAACTCATTTACTTTCACAAGATTTATCACAAATTTTGGAAAAAATTTACTTTGCAAATTCGCACCTTGAAATTTTGTATTTTGTAATGAATACTGTGGGAACTTCTTGGTATAGAACACATCCTTTTATTGTTGGGACTCGGGAGGATTGGGGTAAATTTAATAGCATAATAGTTCTGTTGTAAATTATTTTTTTATATATATATTGTAAGATATAATAAATCAATTAAGAATGATTTCTAGAGGATCATATTTGTATATACATATGTACAATTTATGTTTTGTTTTTAATTGTGATATGCTAACTTAATAGATTTCACATTTTGCATATAAAATATGTCGAGAATATCCTTCTAGAACAATAGTTCTATAGTATTAGTATATAATAAAATTAATAGTTCTATAATATTATTATCTTGATATACTAGTGTGATTGGTGACGTCATCTGTGGCGTGTACTCTAAGGAAGATTTATTTGGAAGGCGACCCAGGAGTGGTAGCGTATTCTTGAATAATTAAGCATGGATTAATGTTGTGGCTGACTATTTCATGATTTGTAATTGTTGTAATATTGTTAACGATGTTGAGTTTATCCACAAATCGGTCTACATAATATTTTTTTTATAGGAGAGGTCGTATAATGGTTGACCTAGGAATTGTGTTTTTAACTTGTATATAAGGAAGTCTTTCCTTGTAGTTGTAAGGGTTTGAAGGGTGTGGATTATTGTGCGAGCTTTTGGGTTGCAAGGACTACTGATGTAGAGAAGAGGATTGTGCATTAAGGCACAAGGTTGGAACTATTTTGATAGTGAATCCTGAAGGTGGATGTAACCTTCTCTTGTATTTCAGTCAGTGACTAGTTATAATGTCTTTAACGGGGTTTCGACTCCTAACAAGGTTTGTCCTTTAATAGGGACTCCACTATTGTAATAATTAGCTCCTAATAGGATATAACTCTTTACTAGGTTACTATATTCATAGTACTAATTTGTGGGCATCATTCCCACTAGGGTTTTTCCCTTAACATGATTTTCCTCAAAAACAAATATTAGTGTTATTGTGTTCTTATGTGTTATGGTTGTCTTGCATTCAATTGTGTATAAGCTCATAATTGGAATTAAGATTAATAAGTTTGGCATCAACTGATTCACCCCCCCCTCCTCTCAGTTGATTGGGACATTGTTATTCTAACATAGAACATCTCTCATAGTTCTTTTTATTGTTGGGGGATGTGGAAACTCTAATAGATTAATAGTTCTTTGGTAAATGTTTTTTCTTACATGTATTGCAAGATATAATAAATCAATTAAAAATGATTTCTAGAGGATTATATATGTGTATATACGTGTGTAACAATTATGTTTTATTTTTTATTGTGATATGCTAACTTAATTGATAATTTTGAATAAATAACTAAAAATTTAGGGTCTAGACCTTTACATTTATCTATTGTATTATATATTCTAATAACTCTTAATTATTTTTAAATAAATAAAATAACGAGGTTATTTTATTGTGCCAAATGTTCTAACTACAAAGGGTATTGTATAGTATTTGTAGTATTCTTACTTAGTGTCATCTTCTTCATATGATTTCAAACTAATTATTTGGGTTATTTAGTGAAACTAATTTCGGTATGTTTATAGAAACAATTTGTAGTTTCTTGAGTTGGGGAAAAATCAAAAGGATTCTTACCAAATAGATACCATATGTGCTTCCATGAAGTTTTCTACACTGTTAATTAAACCCATCCTTCCGTCAAAGAATAATGTTCGCGTTCTATACTAGAAGCTTTGGATGAGGAAGGGTGTGAAGAAAAAATTTAGACCATATAAAAAGAGTCCAATAGTTTATGAAATGATTAAAAAATAATTAATTCTTATAATGTTGCAATACCCAATTGATGTCGTCGAGTAATTTATAAGTTGTATATGTTTAGACCTACTCTATTATTATGGAAGAGGGTTCACTACAAGGTCCTCATATTCTTGATGCATGAGCATCTAGGAGGAGGAAGCCTCAATAAGCCTATACATTTTAGTTTGTAATTTAACTAGTCTAGAGTATAGATATTTTCATATGTTGGCAAAATGGTCAGCGCTCTCCTCAGGATTCATGACATGGCTTAACTGCCTCTTGTGTCTTCTATAAGCCTAGTGGTTGTATCAAGCATTAACAAGTCGATCTTTTGGTGCAACAACAATTGCTACTTGTAACAAGTGGTATCCAAGCTTGGTCATAGATTTGAATCCCCTCGGGTAATGCTGAGGGGGAGATTATTGGAAAAATGGTTAGCGCTCCCCTCAGGATTCGTTACATGGCTTAACCACCTCCTGTGTCTTCTATTAGTCTAGTGGTTGTATCGGGCATTAATAGGTCAATCTTTTGGTGCAACGAAAACTGCTACTTGTAACATCATATCTTATTTTATTTGTTGTTCTTTATTTAGAAGATAAGTGCACTAAAAGTTCACTCCAATTTTAGACATCACGGGCTCAATCATTTACATACTTGGACACAAAGTGTTAATGGAGTAGAAAAAATCCCTTATTATTTTGGAGACAAAATACATATTAAACTAAAGAGGCCAGTCAATTGTAAATCAAATGCAAATTCAAGCCATTGACTTAAGGAAGAAGTCAAAATGATAGAAATAGGAAACATAAAATTGGAAAAAAAGGAAGTATGTGAGGTGAGCACGCAAAGCTAAAAATAGCATGCAAGAAAGTGCATACAAGGTAAGAAGATAGATGGGTGCAGACATAAAAGATAGAAATTTAAAAATTGAAATAATCAAGAGAGTTGGAAGGAGGCATATGGGAACAAATAAGGAGGTGCACTGAGAGGAAAGGGGCGCCAAAATAAAGTGAATGGGAGGAAGATAAAAAGTTGATTGTTGATTACAAAGTGAGGGAGCTACATTGAGAAAGATGCAGGTGTGAGAGTTGTAGGCGTGTGGGTGCATTACAATACACCAAAAGGGCACATGAAATAAAAGTTTGAAATAAATTGACAATAAACCAAGGATAACACAAAAAAATAAAATAGTTTGTAAAGGGTTGCACAAGGAAAAGAAAAAAATGAGTTATGTATGAAGGAATATTTGCATGAAGAGGATAAAATAGCTTCAACAATAAATAAATAAATAAATAAATAAGCATTGCATCACCAAGGTTAGAGAGGATAGAAGAATGCGAAGGGAAATCATATATAGGGCTCAAGGAGAATTAAAGCATTAAGTCATCTTCAACTGAGAGGTTAAAACTTGTAGATTTAATATTATGCACAAAAAGCATGATGTGTTGAAGTTGCAAATGGAAAAATACAAAAAAGATGGATGTTTGGATCCCAT
>BSBK01006170.1:1102500-1364609 GCA_027943335.1 Chamaecyparis obtusa
CTCCACTTCTTTAATGCTTGAACTATAGCATAAAATTCCTAATCATAAACATAATACTTTCTCTTGGCATCATTTAACTTCTCACTAAAATAAGCAATAGGTTTACCTTCTTGGCTCATAACAGCTCCTATTGCAGTACCACTAGCATCACAATCTACTTGAAACACATTATTAAAATCTGGAAGTGCTAAAATAGGTTGTTCTGTAACTTTTTGTTTCAACAATTGAAAACTCTTTTCTGCCCCATTAGTCCACTTAAACTCTTTTATATCCCCTCTCATTGTTTCAGTCAAGGGTCCACAAATACTGCTAAAATTTTTGATAAACTTTCTGTAAAATCTAGCCAAACCATGAAAAGATCTTACCTCAGTAGCACTCCTTAGAGTAGACCATTCAAGGATGGTCTGTACCTTCTCTGAGTCCATTTTTAGACCTTCTGCTGAAACTACAAATCTCAAATACACTAACTCTTTCTTCACAAAACTGCACTTCTTCAAATTAATCAACAATTTCTCTTCTCTCAGCTTCTCAAATACCATACAAATATGCATCATATGCTCCTCCAATTTCTTACTAAAGATCAAAATATCATCTAGGTAAACAATGACAAACTTACCCAGAAATTCTTTCAAAACCTCATTCATGAGCCACATGAAAGTGCTCGGTGCATTGGTTAGCCCAAAAGGCATGACTAACCACTCATACAATCCTTCCTTTGTCTTGAAGGCAGTCTTCCATTCATCTCCTTCCCTGATCTGTATCTGATGATATCCACTCTTCATATCTATCTTTGAGAAATACATAGCTCCACTCAAACAGTCCATAATATCATCCATTCATGGCAACAGAAACCTGTACTTGATTGTGTTCTTGTTTATTGCTCTAGAATTTGTACACATCCTCAACTCTCCATTCTTCTTTTGTGTTAATATCATTGGTACAACACAGGGACTCAGACTCTCACGGATCAATCCTTTCTGCAACAACTCATGTACTTGTCTGTTCAATTCCTCACTTTCTGCAAGTGTCATTATGTGTGCTGCCTTATTCAAAAAACTCGCTCCTGGGATCAAGTCCATCTGATGACTAATCTTCCTGACTGGTGGTAATCCATCAAGCATATTATTGGATACAATATCCTGAAATTCATTCAACAAATCTGCAACTTCTACAAGAACATCTTCCTCCTTACCAGCTTTTAGAATTAAAGAAAAACACACATGCTCATGCCTCATACCATCTAGGAACTTTCTTCCATCAACAAAATTTATTCTTGCACTACCACATACCTTTTCTTATGTGTCATTCAATGGCTTTAGCTAATGTCGCATTCCATCCTTTGTCATGGAATAGGTATTTGCACGACCATCATGTACAACACATCTGTCAAACTGCCATGGTCTACCCAACAACATATGACATACATCCATAGATATGATATCACACAGTACCTCATCTTGGTACCCACCAATCTTGAACTTCACTAGGCATTGTTCATTGACCATGACCTTGTGGTCATCCTTTACCCAGGCAATCTAATATGGATGTGGGTGCTTCTATCTCTTGAGCTTCATCTTTGTCACCATCTCTTCTAACACCAAATTGTCAATGCTTCCACTATCAGTAATCACATCACAACACTTACCCTCACACTTGCACCTAGTGTGAAACAAGCTCCTCCTTTGTTCAGGTTCATTCTCACCACTTAGCAGGACTCTTTTGTTAATTAGTGTTTCTCCTCTTTCAGCATCTTCAGAATGTGATGATCTGGCATCTTCATCTACATGTGCAATTCTGGCTTGGCCTTCATTTCTCCTATCTGTCCTTCCTTGGCGTTGAGGACATTCAAATGCCCTATGACCTTCTTCTCCACAATGAAAACATGTTCCACAGAAGCCTCCTCTTCCAGATCCTTGTCCTCTTCCTCTTCCTCTCTGATCTCTATTACTCTGATCCTGGAAGTGATTGGAATTATTTCCTCTCTAATTATGGCTGCTATTGGCCTCATCCTTCTTTTTCGAATCTTCATTTCGGCCACCATATGACCGTCCACTAGATCTTCCACCACGACCTCTTCCATTTTGTCTGCTCTCAAACTTCTTGTTCCGCTTTTCCTCTACTTTTAGGGCAAACTAGTATGCCTCCTCAATACTATTCATTCAAACCAGATTCAACTCCTCTTGAATGCTTGGCCTTAACCCATTAAGGTATTAGGCCACTTTCTCCTTATCAGCTTCTACATGGCCTGTTCTAATGAGGAGTCAATAGAACTGCTCTGTATACTCCTAAATAGATCTTCCTACTTGCTTCAAACTTTGCATTTTCTTTAGTAGGTCAAGCTCATAATCAACAGGAATGAACAGTCGCTTCAATTTATCCACCATCCGATCCCATCTTGTGATTTTATCTTTCCCTCTTCTATTTCACTCCAATTGAATTTCTTGCCACCAGATCTTCGCATGACCTTTCAGTCTAGCCTTCACAAATTTGACCCTATTAGGATCCTCAACATCTTCATATTCAAAATATTCCTCACATTCATTGATCCAGTCAATCAATTCTTCTAGTTTAAGATGTTTAGAAAATGTAGGAACCTCAATCTTAGGTCTTTTCCCAATCTTGGAAATGGCCTGAAAAAGTCTTTCTTCCTCCTGGTTCACAATTTCGACTTCTCCTTCTTGATATTCTTCTTTGGCTTCATCCTCGCTTTCATCTCTGACATTAATATTTATTCCTCTATGAATCTCTTCTTACAATGCTCACACTTGTCTTTGTAGCTCTCTAACCTCAGGTGTCACAGCACCAGTCTTCCGCCACGTTCTCTTCGTGGAGGCATTTTCGTGATGCGCGTTGAAACCCTAACCATGGTCCTAGTGCAAACTACCTCACAGTTGGCAGTCTGTTTACACACTCAGGAACTCCTACTCTGATACCACTTGATGAAGGGTGCTCCCCTTAATACCACAAACATATAATAGAAACAGAGAAACAACAACAATATGCAAGAACAGAAAACTAGCTTCTTATTATCTCCACAAATGTGGAATTACAAACTTTTAGAATTACAATATGCAAAGCCACATGGGCATTCCCTTACAATATTCTGTAGGACAGCCTCGAATCATTACCCCAAATCTACCTAGAACTGCCCTAGACAACACTACGAGCCTTCTTTATATAGGCAATTTCCACTGCCCGAGAAGGTTCCAAAAATTTAGCCCTTAGGGCTAACCAAACTTAGAATTATTTATTATTACATCAAAGTTGGCTCAAAATGACTTTTGAAACCCAAACAAAAATTTTGAAGGAAAATTATTTTCCACCATTTTAGGTGACCCAACTTTCAAAGACCATAAGTCATCACCGGTTGACTCGATTGACTATTATGACCTCATTCTGGAAACGCCACAAAGTGCTCTACAAGCTTAACCTATGCAAGCACTTGTCACCCAAATTTTTGACCACATTCGGGGCCTCTAAAGCCTTCAAAATTGAGTCTGAAGTTTCTATACCCTGCTGCCAATACCAAAAATTTTCAATATCTTCAAAACTAGACCTGATCTAGCCATGAACTTTACCGGCAGGTTGATACAACTGAGATGAACCTCCACATGTGAAATCAGAACATTTCGAGATCGTATGGCCAACTTACTAAAAATAGAAAGTTTCCATAAATAGCAGCCCTACACAAGATAGCACTTATTGAATTCAAAAACAGAAATATTTTTGGGTGATGCAAGATTGCTCTTACACCTAGGATGCTCCTACATCATATATATATATATATATATATATATATATATATATATATATATATATATATATATATATATATATATATATATATATATATATATATATAGTTTTATGCACTAATAAACACAAGTACATTTATCTATATGTGTATATATAATAGAATGTATGATAATCTTATGTGTACACTTTACGTATGTTTCGTACCTTCATACATTCATGCGTATACTTTGTGTTTTTTAGTGTATGCTACTTGATGGGCTATATATTACTAGTTATCAATATATTTACACTTTGAGTTTGAAATGCAAATTATATCAACAAAGTATTAGTGAGATGCATTAAAAAAATACAAAAACCCAAAAAAAGTCAGTCTTTTTGACAGTTACTTAGGGTAAGAAAACCCTAATCTGAAGCATACATATTTTCACTTTTCATGTTGCATCTTTTGATGCTCTCTACAAAAAAAAAATGACTGTTAGGAGAGTTTCAGGGATTTCGTAGAAGTTCGATGGTTTCTTGAGATGGTTTTATTACAGGTCCTAGCTCATCTACAACTAGGCAACATCCTTTTTTTTTTAGGGGAATAAATCCTCCACCCATAAAAAATGTATCTGGGACTCACATCCACATTCTTCAATATATCTTACTATACAAATAATGTATCTGGGACTCACATCCACATTCTTCAATATATCTTACTATACAAATATCTATTCATTCTTCAATATATCTTACTATACAAATATCTATTTGGGGGTATTTGGGGGGGGGGGGGGGGTTTAAATTTATTTATTTATTTATTTTGGGGGGGGAGGGGGGGCTGGAGGCGAGGGGGTTAGTCATTTGAGGATGGTAGTCACGAGCAGCTAGAGGGATCAGTTATGAACTTGGTTCCCCAAACTTTCCTCAGGAAAGAAAGTGGTCAAAAAGTCTCTGTTGAGGATGTGGAAAAAAGTACTTGGATCATTGTGAGGGAAAGAGGAAGAAAAATGAGAGGTTACAATTTGAGAAGGAGATCTTCAATTTCAAGTTGGATTTCACTTTGTTAAAACCTTGATACCTAGTTAGTGATCCAAAATATTAAACATTGCACATTACAACCTCAAGAGTTATAAGTTCTAATCGCCATTAAATGATAGTTGTAAACCACATAACATATCATGAAATTGTTGTATTATCCACACCTCTTATGGAAATATTAGATGCCTCAACAAGGGTTTCTATATTATAATGTGTCAAACTTTTGTCATAGAATAGATAATAATGGAGTAAGCTAGAAACAAGGTATCTCCTTGCTATTTCAAATTTAATTTTAGAATTTATTTACTCAAGGAACATGAGAAATAAATTGACACTTTTTTTTTGTAGGTAATGCAATAAAGAGATCAAGACATCTCTACATTTTACAGCATTAGAATTAAGAACCTTAATCTAGTTTTTCAAGCCCTTGATTCCAACAAAGAGCATGTTAGTCTTGTATAAAACACAACTATAAAGTAATGTGAAATGTCACTCAATCAACATATGAAACATGGAGTCAAATAATTGTTTCAAAATTTCAAATATAAAGCCGCGGTCTTGCTGGCAATACACATCAAATAATATAAATATGCAAGATTTGAAGGATATTGACAATTAAAAAAATCTTGCCTTTTGAGTTTGAATATAGATAATATTAGGAGATAATCTATCATATTTCCTTCTCGAACAAACATGAATAATTTAATAGAACAAGTGTTGCACTGTTGCAACTGCAATCCCTGCCATTTGTTAAAGGAAGATAGATTTGTAAAATTAATCCCATGGTTTATGTTTCGTGTTGTAGATGCCTCGTATAGTAGCATTCTTACCTCTTTGCTCCTGCAAAGTCTGCACCTTGTTTGTATCTTCAGTTCTCTATTTTCTATGTAAATATTAACATTATTGTTGTTTGTGTTGTAAATTATTTGACATAATGAAGAGGAGATGCCATCTACCACATTCAAGGCCTCTTCTTCGTTGTCCTTGCTACGTAATATTGTTGAAGTTTGATGAGTTGATAGATGAGATGTAAAGTGTGGGAAACATAGGATTGCTGGTGCATGCTGAAAGGATTTTCCATAAGGCCTTCCATGGAGACAAGTTTAATCAGCTCATATGATCTGCAAAGCAATATCTTGTTTTTATTTTTAGAAATTCAAATGTTTGTGTTAAGTTCCACCATTGATGGATGAAAAGGCTCACATGTTGTCATCCAAAAGAGTGACTAATCACTTTAATGACAACTAATAGAAAGATATGATATAAATTTAAGTTCCAAACCTGATATGGTATCAAGTAAAGGACTGAAAACATAAGTCTTTGGACCTTTTCCTTAACAAGCTTTACAGTTGAATTAACTTCTTACCAATGGACCATTTTCAGCAATATCATTGTATGTGATACTGAATTTTTCAGAAGTAAGCAATTCCATAAAAACCCGACAAGTGTCATATAATTTTTTTGCATTGCATATTTAAGACCTGTAATCGGTACTCAGAAAGGACCCATGAACTACCCAATAATCACATCCCAAGGCTGACCTAAGTGAGTAAAATTATAAAACCAATAGCTTGTGGATATGCATTAGCAAGACAACAAAATGTCCCAATTTGCAATTTTAGATATTGTTTTTCCTATAGTAGGTGCATTTTTAATTTTCTCTAGTAAATATATTTTGCATTTTCTATTGATAAATAGTGTGTGTGTCAAATATACAGAAGCATCAATAGCCAATTGTACCACATAGCATGCCTTCAGAAAATGTAGAAATAATCGAGAAAAGGAGAAACACCTCCAGAAAATGAATTCAGTAGATTTTTATAGTTAAAAATCTAATTGCCTGTCAGCCATAACTTGATGATAGCAATTTGAAATAAAAAATATATAAGTTCCTCAAAGGAGAGATACCGTTTGGTCGTGGCATCTCAGCCAAAAAGCTACACCAAGAAAATAAATTATTAATAAAAAATTTCTAACCAAAAATAGGCGAATTCTTCTCTGAACATCAATTATTACAAAGTTTGGTGCACTTTAATGAACTTGAATTCAATTTTAACCCTCACAACCCCAATTTGGCCAGAATATCTACCAAAGTATAATAAAAACCAAAAAGAGGATAATAATGTGTAGGAAATAGTTAATTAAATTTTGCACCTCTTATTAGGCTACTCCTCGCTCTAAGATAACATCACGAAGATTAGTTTCAAAAGAAATAACTCATCAGATGACTTATAATTCATGATCCATGATCCAATTATTTATTATTCTAATAATGGATCATAGAATGTAATCCGAAACAATGATACATAACATAATAGAATGTGATATATTAAAAACAAAAGTATTAAATGGCTAAATAGATCTGTGAATGAATATGATTACTTTCCATAAAAGAGGACATGGGAGACAGTTGCAGCAAGAGTTGCAAAACTCAGACCATATGTGATAGCGAAGAATCCGCTCATGTTGAGATTTTTTTATTGGTTATAGGCATCCTCGTCGAATGTGAAATCGCTCTTCAGCACCCTGGTGGTGTTATATAACTGGCTGTCGTCTGAGAAAACATGGGAAGAAATAAGTGGGAATTTTTGGGCATCATAAAAATTTGTCCTATATGTGATTGGGAGGATGATGTAGACAATGATGATGAAACCAACCATAGTGTTGGCTATGGAAAACCATGGCGTAGCTAATGGACTTCCTAAAAATCCTACAACTATTGCCCAATCTAAGGCGAAGGATCCAATTCCTAGGCCATATAAGCCTGACCCAATTTGTTGTGCTGTTAGAGAGTATTTCCATATCCAGCAAGCTATGGACTGGTGGATATGGAACGGAAGAAGAAGGTGGGCACTATATAATATGAAAAGTTGCATGTTAATACTATGATGAAGAACTGCAATCTTGTCATCCCTCGCTTTGGTCTCTTCTCTTCTTCATGAAGTGCCCTGCATCACCACCATTACCAATACAGAGGAATGTGCATTAGCATTCATCATTCACACAATCTAAGGGCAAGAGAATTTGATAGATATTTAAACAATGTGGTGTAGCAGCAGATACTTGTTTCAATGAAATTCACCTCAGATAAGTCTAAAATTAAGTTTGTATACTTTCTCTTTGGTTTTGGAGAAAAAAATAGGAAAACAATATTCTTTGGTGTAGTTTCTACAAAATGAAAATAATAGTGTTTGGTATAGTTTCTGATAATACTGGATCACTTAATGTATGTTTATTTTTAATTTATATGAATAAGTATCTATGTTATTATTTATAAAATAGTCTTATATGTATCCAAGAAAAAAATGGATGAAAATTGTCACTATCTCATAATTCAAACGAGATAGCAACACAGAATGTAAAAGTAAAATATACTGCAACTAAATGTTAAAGCTAGAATAGAGGTGGGAGGAGGAACCTATCATCTGATCTACCCCATACATTGACAAAATCAGATTGTTTGTAAAAGATCCCACCCATCTTTAATCTTATTCAAAGATTTAATGCGATACTATTTTATATCTCATCTATATAGAAAACTAATAAGTAATTACTCTTCAATATTTGAAAAATGGCAATAGATTTCAACCTACCTGAAAATAGAAACTTGAACAAGTGTTGCAGGTCATCACATGTAAGAAGACTCAACCAGTAACTTTCTGAATAGTCCAGCCCATCCAAAGCCTAACATCTGGTCACGTTAGATCTCAAATAAAAATTCTCTCCCTAAACATTATATTAATCTAAGATAATTTGAATCTGAATTCAACCCACAATCTAATTTTCCATCTAGAGCTTATACCTGTGTAGTTAGAGCCAATAGCCATGCTGCTACAGGATTCATGTCCCTATAGTAGAAGGCCTTAATAATGGTGAGAATATTGATGGCATAAACTCCACTAGTTCCCACACTTGCAAATATGGTAATGAGAACATGCTCTTTAGTATTGAAGGGCCCTGGATTAAGAGAAAAATGCCATTTTGTTCCAGGAAAATGAATTCTTTTCCTGGGCAATGTGGCTTCCATGAAACGACCAACTGGTAGAACTGCAATATGAACAGACACTGTTCTAAGGTTGATAGGATTTTCTCTATAGGAAACAAATTGATTTAACAATGACATTAACCCACAAGCTAAAATTCCCAGCACCCACACTCAAAAAGTTAACATAGGGAGCTCTGGATCATCAGTTGTGGGCACTGTCAGAGCCACTTCTTCTATTGGAGACTGGTCATCCACTTCCTTATATTCATTATCTTTTGAGCTTCAATGCTCATAGATTTCTCCATTGCCTGCAATAAAATCATATATTTCAATCTTTATATGAAAGGAGATTTTAACAACTATGGTTCATTCATTTATTTATATATATGTGAGCTGTAGTAAAGGGGTTTCTTGATTTGGTCTGAATTAGATAAAGCTACAAATAGAGGACTTATCTTTTTTATATAAATATTAATAGTCGAGACTTATGAACACATTAGTCTAGTAGAGAAGCTATATGACATATATACAAGTGTGAAAGCTCAAACATTTAAGCTAAAACTACATATAGAGTACCTCATCTTTTATATGAATGTTCACAATCATAATAGCCCAACAATTTTTTTTTTAAAGCTAAGAATGAAATAAGGTAAAGAACCTTGTCTCGTTAGTTCCAGTCCGGTCGCCATTGCACCAGATCTTTTCAATGTTGTCACATAGATTATCTGTGCAAAAACTCTACTTTCTAAAGAATTTCATTCCTGTATTTTCATGTTGCTCACTTGGCCAAATTATTTCAGAGTTAAGATGATAGATCAATACAACAAAGTTCAGAATAAGGATCCAAAGATTCAATGGAATCTCTTGGAAGAATTCGATGAAACCTATATCCAAATCTGATAAAGACTTAGACCCGATTGAATGATGATCTTTACCAATAGTTATGATTTCTAGAACAACCTATAAATAAATTGGTCTTCGATGGAGAAATAAATTTGTGACAAGAACTCATAATGATAGCTTCTCAAAAAGTGTTGAAATATCAAAATCTTAGCAATGCCAGCTTCAAGCATCTCTTTGCGAGAAGGTGCTGGAGAAGCCCCAACTTATGAGGAGGCCATCGAAGTGCTTTTGTTGCCTCTTCAGGGACGATGACAATGATGCTGCAACCACCTCAATTCTCTACATACAGAGAGTTATTCAATAATTTCTGCCTCAAAAAACCCTGGGCAACGCTGCAGCCGATGGTATCTACAAAATTGTTTCACCTTCTTCTATTTCTCCTTCTCTTCTGCTACTGCCATTGCCACCGATTGAACTCAAAATACACACTACGAAGACTATAATAGAGATCACCAAAATGCAGGCAAAATGGTGCACAATATTTAAGGTGTGTGGGCTTGCAGTTGCCACATATTCCAATCTTACAAACCGATTGTCACCTGGTTTGATTTTCCCTAAGGGCTCGTTTGGCGCATGGAATTAACTTATCCAGAATAGGTCTATCTTAGAATAAGGGCCTATTCTGGAATTAATTAATGCTCAAAACAAACGCTGGAATAAGGTTTGAACCTGTTTGGTGCACCTAGAATATGACTGGGAATTAATTTATTCTGCGTTTGGATCCCATTATGTGGAATGGGAATAAGGATTATTTTTCATTTTTTAAATTAATTTGAACAATATTTATTTTTAAGTTATCAATTTTGTTGCTAGTTTTTTTTAATTAAAATGTATATGTATTTCTAACTTATATATTTTTAAATTAAATATGTATTATTAACTTAAAAAAATTAAGATTATAAAAAAAATTATTTTCTTACAAATTTTAATTTTTACACTTACACTTACACTTGCTATTTATCAATAGCCGAGGGCATGAAACTCTGTTTTTATCTATTCTAGTTTCTAATAAACAGATGTCAAAATAAAAGTCACCACTTTAAATTCTAAATGTTTGTTTGTGGAATAATTCTACATTATTTATCTCTTGTAAGAAATACTGACACTCCTCTCCATTTTCTATTTCCATTTCCCATTCCAATCAGTGTAAAAATGGGGATATTCAAGATAAGCGGTTTAGGGTTACTTTTTAGCCAATACTGCAATGTGCTAAAATCGAACTATAGAATCTGGATAAATCGGTGTACAAAGGTTTTCATTATTGTGAGAAAAGGTAAAAATTAATTCTGTTCAGCAAAGCCATGGTAATGAGTTTCTCATCTTTACCACAGTTTTTAACTAGTATGTGTTAATTGCGGACGTAGGCATTTATGATTTTGTTTAAAACCCTAACACGGACCCGACCAGACCCAACCATTTTATCAAATTTGGTCTAAGAGGCTTATTCCCAAAATACTCTTATTCTGGAATAAAATGAATTCCAGGTTTTTTTGGGAATTATTTTATTCTAGCATTGATCCAAAAATGGGAATAACTTTCCCAATTCAAGAATTAAAAAAAGTGCCACAAACATCGAATAAACTTATTCGAGTATTAACTAATACTTATTCCTGGTTTATTCCAGGCACAAAACGGGCCCTTAAATTTTCAATAGAAAATGGAATCATGAAAAATGAGCTCAACCAATGAAAAAAAGGAAATAGAAAATCTAAAATTCACTTTAATAGGAAACTGGAGTAGAAGCTTTGGTTAAATTGTTTCTGCACAATTCCCAATACCTAAATTAATAGGTTAATGTAGGTTGAAAACATAAGTCTCCCGCCTTAACATAAGGGACTAATAATTTTATACATCATGCTAGGTCATTGGTAGTGTAATATGAATGACTAAATTTAAAGATATATTAATAGTTCATAGTATAGATCTACTTAGAGGTTAATATTTTATTTGTCTTAATTCTTTTTGTAATGTTGGTTATAATTTTTATTTCTTATAAAAAGTAAAGTGGTTGACACGAGAATTACAGATGTCTTTGGGATTATGTTTACTTCAAAATAATCTTGTTTTATGCCAAAGATGTTGTTCAAAACAAAATATGTCTAGAATATTAATATTATAGAACTCTTGATTATTATTTGGTCTCTTTGAAGGACTTATATGTTCAATTTCAAGTCCAATATATATGCTTCAAAACATCATAAATATAATATATAATATTATCTTATGATGAAATGATTAGGATTATCGTTTTAGATAGTTTACAAGATAATAGGTGTTGGAAACTATAATTGAAGTAATTGTTGTATCGTCATTGATGTCAAACCTTAATTGGTAAGATTGTTGTTGTCTAAGAAAGTACTATACCTATTTGATTGTTGAGAAGGATTAAGGCAAGGTTGGTAACAATAGCACTGAGGGAAAGGTTGAGTTATCTTGATACTTCAATGGGTACTTGATTATGTGGCACAATGATAAGACAATGTATTGTTTATCCAAGTAAGAAAGAAGACTAAACAAGTAGGCTTAACCAAGCAAAAGTGAAGAAATATAGTTTAAGCCAAGTGATGTAAGTGTCGACCAAGCCAGTGTATGTCGAGTACATTTAGTGTTGACCGAACATCAATATTAGCCGAGGAAACAATTTTAGTGATGATCAGGCTTTCCAGTGAAGACCAAGGAGTTGAACACAATATTGACCAAGCGTCAGTAATTTACATTTGAGGAAGAATTCAGATTCCTAGCTGACATAGTTAAATTCTTGGCTTATGTAAATTGTGTTGACTTTATTTATTGATTATATGAAAGCATTTATTGCACTGTAAAATATTTTATTGTAAATCCATAAAGAGATTTGAGATGATTCTAGAAGGATGGATGAAGAACATAAAGTTGGAAGGATTTGATGAATCTGACCAAACCCTAAGATCTACGGAGGAGATTAAGCGGAAAAAGTTAGATCAACCTAATTGAGGAAATATTAAGGAAACCTAAGCATGAGGTTGAGACAGGAAGAGGATGTTGGAGTTGCTGATGTTATTGACTATTAAGCAAAAAAGGTTGAAGGAGAAGAAGTTGTGATTACTTGAAGGGATTTTTGAGAAAATCAATGATGGAGATGGAAATGGAACACAATCCATAAGCCAACATATGTATGGAATTGGATCTATTATTTGCAAAGTGAGTTGTGTGTTTTTATATCAATACTACTATTTCTTTCTAATCATTGTATCAGTCAAATTCCTTTTAACAGAGGTTGACCTAATAGTCATTTGTATAAATCCTTTGAACAAGGTTGCATTCTAATAGAATGTATGTAAGTCCTATAGCAAGGCTCACTTCTAACAGAGTGATTGAAATCCTTTAGCCAGGTCACACCTCATAGTGTGTTTTGTAACTTTTGATAGGGTTGGCTTTTCACCAAGGTCACTTCAGAAGAGTGAAAATATCAGTAATATGTTACAAAGTGGTTTTTCCCAAATTGGGTTTCCACGATAAATCTTGGTGTTTATGCTTGTGTGAATGTTTTGGTTTGAACATTTCTATGTTTTGCAAGTTAAATACTGTTGGATAGTGGGCTGCACTGTTATATATTTCTATTATGTATTCAGTAATGACCGAGTAGCTATTGGTTGTTAGATATGATTTGTTGAAGAGGTTTGAAATTTTATTTATACATCTAGACCTGAGAACAACTGATTCCCCCCCCCCCCGCTTCTGTTGTTCTAAATTGTATTAACAATTGGTATCAGAGTTGTTGGTGCTTACAGAGAACAAGTTTAAAGGTACTTGAAGTAGATGATCAGGATGTATAAGAAGGAGGTACCAAAGCTAAATAAGGAGAACTTCCCTCCATGGTAGAGTCTGATGAAACTAAATCTAGCTGGTATTGGTGATTCAGCAAAGTATTATGTTGAGCATAACTATGTTTCACCTGCTGCACCTCTAACTACCGAGTAGATGAGAGCTAAGCAAGAGCACAATCAAGCAATGTTGGAGATAACATCCGCTCTAAGTTATCCTAAATTTGAAGACATCAAAGATGACACTAATGCAAAGAAAATATGGGACACTCTTGCAAACATCTATGGTGGTGACATAAATGTACTAAGGGAAAAACCTGAAAGCCTAAATTTGATGAAATGAAAATGCAAGAAGGTGAGAATATTGCTCAATATTATGGTAGAATAAAAGAAGTTGTAAACACTATTAGAGGAGCTAATGGAACTATTGATGATGAAACTGTTATTGGAAAAGTATTGAGAACTTTGCCTCCTATTTATGCCCTCAAAATTTTAGCATTTCAAGAAGGGTATGTGCAGGATCATGGTATATCAAACTATGGCCTTAAGTGGCAATGAAAAATCAGAAAATCAAGGTTAGTCAACTTGATGTAAAAGGTTGAACATCTTATGAAACTTATATGAAAAATTTGTAAGAGTAGAATCTATAGGAAATTGAATTTAGTTTCTAAACTACTAGCCCTTGTTTGAAATTTTTTTTGTCTAATTGTTCAAAATTTTAGATTTCAATGCAGTACTATGAAAATTTTAGGGAAAAGATAAAGAGTACATGTATGTCTGACCACCTTAATCATAATCAAATGATGATATATTTTCCCAAGATTCTGGATATAAGTAATAGACTCATGCCCGGATATGATGCATATTTTTTTATAATTTTAGGTTAAATAAATAATTAATTATGAATTTTCTGCTACAAATTTTTCAGAATAAAAAACTCTAGTGTCTAACCACCTTAACTAATTCAAAATTTTACCAAATTCAAAACTTTTTTATTTTTTCTTATAGCAACCGAAGCATAGAATGTGACACTTATTTTAGATTTCAAAAAGGTTAAACGGTTTGAAAGTTATAGTTGTTTTTCAATCAGTATGTCAATTATGACTTTAAAGATAACTCAATTGAAAAATAAGTAACAATTATTTACAAAACTAAAAATTTGATAGTAATTATATTGATGGAAAGTTGATAATGTCTTTAAGAAACCCTTTTTGTTTCATCAATTTTGGGTGAAAAAATAGTCGTCAGCTACATGGTCGAAGTCTTGATATCAAGAACTATCTTTTGAAACACACCTAAAGGGTTGACCACCCACGTTTGGTAATGCCCAAGAAAATACCAAGCGTAATTGGATATCTGATACAATCAAATTTTTGATAGTTTTGAATATCCGAAAAAGCCCGCCTATTTTGAAATTTGAATTACCCCACTTTTTTCAATTTCAAGTTACAAGGATTTATACAAATATAACATTTAAGTATAAGTTTGATTTATTTAATTTCTTATACTTTAATTTATATTTGTATAAATGAATAGTGGTAAAATGGATTCACCTCTATTCATATGTAAAGGGAGAAATATGAGATCTATTCTCAAAACCCAAATTTCTAAAGAAGAGATCCAATTTGATCAACCAAGAGGTTAATACACAACCGAATCAATTTATAAAGAATATGGAAGAGAGAGAGAGAGAGTAAATCCAATATTTCCCTATGGAGGATATTGTGTATTGTGTTAGAAAATAAGGGATAATTGAAATACAAGTACTAACCTCAAATTAGGGCAGATCTAGAAAATGTCAAATTCAAATGTCTGTGTACACTTTTAGGCAATTCTGCAACATGCTCCAGATTGGAAATGCCGAGACAGAGAAAACCCAAAAATATTTCTCCAAGATGAGCTCAGGTCGGGTTTGACCCTCATAAAAGGTCAAATACTACATTCTTTATTTGAAGTCTGATTCTGATTATGTTCATAGATCTTGGAAGTTTTTTGAAAAGAGTATCCAAATTCACTCTCAGATCAAAAACTCCACACCTGTACCTACAAGAAAATAAGGGTTTTAATTGTATGGGGGGTTTGCCTTGGTCAAACCCCAATTTAGGAATTAACCTTGAAATTGAATTGAAATATAGTATGCATAAACAAAGTAATTGAAACAAATCACCTCACTTATGTTGAAGTCCTTGTAGAGGATTTGAATCCTCAAATCCACAAGTAGGAATGCTTCAGTGGATGTAGAATGAATGTAGGATGTCTCCAATCAATGGCATTTGATCTTCAACACCAATCTTGACTTGAAGGCTTGAATGAATGGAGAAAGATGAATCTTCGAGGGGGCTCCGAAGAGATTGAATCCTTGAATGGCTAACAATGGATCTCCTTGACGGATGAATGCTTGAAAACTTGAATTCTTGAAGACTTTCTTGCACTTGAGATCTTGCTCATGAAATTTCTTGAGTGTGGATGTGTTCTCACAAAACTTGATGGAGAAAATGAGAGAGGAAGGCCTCCTTTTATAGTAAACTAGGGCACACTCCTCTAGAGGGGCCACTTTGGAGAATTAAATCCCAATTAGGTCCTAACCTTTAGAAAATATACCTAGATTAAATGTAATTAAATGATTTACCATCTCAAAACTGAAAATGGCCAACATGGAGGTAGGAAAATAAATATCTTGAAAGCTCAAAGCCCAGAAATTCTAAAAATTGGAAATTTGAATGAGGGGGGAAAAATTGAGGTTGGACCTAACCTAGTTAGGTTCGATCTCAACCTTAACCTAGTCAGGTTCGACCTTGAATCTGACCCTGGTCCTAGATTTACTCAGAACTAAGTCAGGAGGTCCCAGGGCTACCCAGAAACCTAGAAATGATGCCAGAACAGGATAGAATGCCAGGGATAGACATAAAATCCTATGATTACTATGATGAAGGCTAGGAGGATCTATTTCTACATCCTACCTAGAAAATAGAGCCATGGAAGAGGGAAATTAAGGAGAATCCTTAGGATCCTAACCCTAATTTCACTTCGAACGAAGAAATCAAGTGTAGGGAAAAAGTGAAAAGTGGGGAGAAAGCCAAATATATGCAAAGACCCAATCAAGGTACTTAACATGACCCCAAACCACTTAATCAGAGGGATAAACACTCTTATCAAGGAAGTGCTTCCATTTTAAGATGATACAATAAATACAAGTTAAATACATTCTAGGATGTTTGAGATTTGTTTCAGCTTCATAGGAGTTAAGATGCAAATTCTAGATTTTGGAGGATTTCAAAAAATTTCAGACATAGCCAAATTTCAGGATTCAACAAGCCTTTAGTAGGGTTACCTCCCATAATCCATCATGAATTTTTAAGGTCAAACTAAAGCTACCAAAAGGATTCACAAAAGGTTTTGACTTGTTTTATCACAAATCACTTGGACCCCTTAGGACACACTTGAGGGTTCTAATGTGTCAAAAGGGGTCATGGGGACTTCTTAGGGGGTCTAATGCATGATAAGATATACTAGGACCCATATGAAGTCTCTATGACCCCTTTTGACATATTTGAACCCTCAAATGTGTCAGAAGGGATTGTAGGACCCCTTAGGACACACTTAAGGGCTCTAATGTGTCAAAAGGGGTCATGGGGACTTCTTAGGGGTCCTAACATGTGATAAGGCATACTAGGAACCCTAAGAAGTCTCCATGACCCCTTTTGACACATTGGAACTCTCAAGTGTGTTTGGAGGGGTCATAGGACCCCTTAGGACACATGTTAGAATTCCAATGTGTTAGAAGGGGTCATGGGGACTTGTCAAGGGTCCTAACATGTGATAAGGCATACTAGGACCCTTATAAAGTCCCCATCACCCCTTTTGACACATTGGAACCCTTAACTATGTCCTAAGGGCTTGCACAACCTCTTTAGACACAATTGAGCATTCTAATAGGTCAAAAGGGGTCATGGGGAGTTCCTAAGAGCCCTAGTACACCTTATAATGTGTTAGGAACCCTAGGAAGTCCCCATGACCCCTTTCGACATATTGGAGCCCTCTAGTGTGTCCTAAGGGGTCCCAACATGTGATAAGACATACTAGGACCCCTAGTAAGTCCCCATGACCCCTTTTCACACATTTGAATCCTCAAGTGTGTTCAAAGGGGTCATGGGACCCCTTAGGACACACCTGAGGGTTCTAATGTGTCAAAAAGGGTCATGGAGACTTTGTAGGGGTCCTAACATGTAATAAGGCATACTAGGACCCCTAGAAAGTCCCCATGACCCTTTTTGAAATATTTAAATTCTCAAGTATGTCGGAAGGCATCATATGACCCCTTTGGACACACTTGAGCATTCAAATGTCTCAAAAGGGGTCATGGGGAGGTCTTAGGGGTCCTAACACGTGATAAGGTGTAATAGGACCCCTAGGGAGTCCTCATGTCCCCTTTTGACACATTTGAAACCTCAAGTGTGTCTGAAGGGGCCATCCATAACTCCTTCTGATAGATTTTAATGCTCGAGTGTGTTTAAAGGGGTCATAATGGGTGATAAGGCATACTAGGACCCCTAGGAAGTCCCCATGACCCCTTTTGACACATTATAACCCTCTAGTGTGTCCTAAGGAGTCCTACAAACCATTAGGACACACTTGAGGGTTCTAATCTATAAAACGGGGTCACGGAGACTTCCTAGGGGTCCTCACATGTGATAAGGCATACTAGGACCCCTAAAAAGTCCTCATGATCTCGTTCGAAACATTGGAACCCTCAACTATGTCCTAAGAGTTTGTACGACCCCTTCAAACACACTTGAGCATTACAATAGGTCAAAAGGGGTCATGGAGAGTTCCTAGGGGTCTTATTACACCTTATAACACATTAGGACCCCCCTTTTAACATATTGGGTTCCCCATGACTCATTTTGACATATTGGAACCCTCAAGTGTGTCCTAAGGGGTCCTACGACCCCTTCAGACACACTTGAGGGTTCTAATGTGTCAAAAGAAGTCATGGGCACTTCTTAGGGGTCCTAGTATGCCTTATCATGCATTAGGAACCCTACAAAGACCCCATGACCCCTTTTGACACATTAGAACCCTCAAGTGTGTGCTAAGGGGTCCTACGACCCCTTTGGACACACCTGAGGGTTCAAATGTGTCAAAAGAGGTCATGGGCATTTCATAGGGGTCCTAGTACACCTTATCATGTGTTAGAACCCCTAGGAAGTTCCCATGACCCCTTTTGACATGTTAGAATCCTCAAGTGTGTCCTAAGGGGCCCTACAACCCCTTAGGACATGTTTGATGGTTCTAATGTATAAAAAAGGGTCATGGGGACTTCCTAGGGGTCCTAGTATGGCTTACCAGACGTTAGGACCCCTAAGAAGTCTCCATTACCCCTTTTGACAAATTTGATCACTCCAGTGTGTCTGAAGAGGTCATAGGACCCCTCTGGACACACATGAGCATTCAAATATGTCAAAAGGGGTCATGGGGACTTCATAGAGGTGCTAATATGCTTGATCACATGTTAGGACCCCTAGGAAGTCCCCATGACCCCTAGGACACACTTGAGGGTTCTAATGTGTCAAAAGGGGTCATGGGGACTTCCTAAGGGTCCTAGTATGTCTTATCACATGTTAGGACCCCTAGGAAGTCCCCATGACCCCTTTTGACACATTTGAACCCTCAAGTGTGTCCTAAGGGGTCCTATGACCCCTTCAGACACACTTGAGCATTCAAATGTGTTAAAAGGGGTCATGGGGACTTCTTAGGGTTCCTAGTACATCTTATCATGTGTTAGGACTTGTAGGAGATCCCCATGACCCCTTTTGACACATTGGAACCCTCAACTATGTCCTAAGGGGTCCTATAACCCCTTCGGTCACACTTGAGGGTTTAAATGTGTCAAAAGGGGTAATGGGGACTTCCTAGGGGTCCTAGTATGCCTTATGACCCCTTAGGATCCATAGGAAGTCCCCATGACCTCTTTTGAGATATTAGTACCTGCAAAAATGTCCTAAGGGGTCATACAACCCCTTAGGACATACTTACAGGTTTTAATGTGCTAAAAGGGGTCATGGGGACTTCCTAGGGGTCCTAGTATGCCTTATGACCCTTTGGAACCCGTAGGAAGTCCCCATGACCCCTATTGACACATTAGAATGCTCAAGTGTGTCCTAAGGGGTCCTACAACCCCTTTGGACACATTTGATCATTAAAATGTTTCGAAAGGGGCTGTCATGGGGACCTCCTAGGGGTCCTAGTATGCCTTATCACACGTTTGGACCCGTAGGAAGTTCCCATGACCCCTATTAACAAATTGGAATGCTCAAGTGTGTCCTAAGGGGTCTTATGACCCCTTCTAACACACTTGATCATTCAAATCTTTCAAAAGGGGTCATGGGGACTTCTTATGGGTTCTAGTATGCCTTATCATGCGATAGGACCCCTAGGAAGTCTCCATGACCCCTTTTGACACATTGGAATGCTCAAGTGTGTCCTAAGGGATCCTATGACCCCTTCAAGCACACTTGAGTATTAAAATGTGTCAAGAGGGTCATGGGGACTTCCAGGGGGTCCTAGTATGCATGATAAGGTGTACTAGGACCCCTAGGAAGTTTGCATGACTTGTTTTGACACATTAGCACCCTGAAGTATTTTCTAAGGGGTCTTATGACCCCTTCAAACACATGTGAGGGTTCAAATGTGTCAAAAGGGGTCATGGTGACTTCATAGAGGTCCTAGTATGCCTTATCATGGGTTAGGACTCTTAGGAAGTCCCCATGATCCCTTTTGACACATTAGAACCCTCAAGTGTGTCCTAACAGGTCGTAGTACCCTTTAGAACATAGTTGAGGCTTCTAATGTGTCAAAAGGGGTCATGGGGACTTCATAGGGGTCCTAGTATGCCTTATCATGCGTTAGGACCCTTAGGAAATCCTTGTGACCCCTTTTGACACATTTGAACCCTCAAACATGTCCTAAGGGGTCCTATGAACCCTTTAGACACACTTGAGCATTCAAATATGTTAAAAGGGCTCATGGGGACTTCTTATGGGTTCTAGTATGCCTTATCATGTGTTAGGACTTGTAGGAAGTCCCCATGACCCCTTTTAACACATTGGAACCCTCAACCATGTTCTAAGGGTTTGTAGGATCCCTTCAGAGACACTTGAGCTATCCAATTTGTCAAAAGGGTTCATGGAAACTTCCTATGGGTTTTAGCTTGCCTTATCACATGTCAGGACCCCTAGGAAGGCCTCATGTCCCCATTTTACACATTAGAACCCTCAAGTGTGTCCTAAGGGGTCCTATGACCCCTTCGGACACACTTCAGCATTCAAATGTGTCAAAAAGGGTAATGGGGACTTCATAGAGGTCATAGTATGCCTTATCATGCATTAGGCCCATAAGAAGTCCTCATGACCCCTTTTGACACATCAGAACCCTCAAGTGTGTCCTATGGGGTCATAGGACCCCTTAGGACATACTTGAGGGTTCTAATATTTCAAAAGGGGTCATGGGGACTTCCTAGGTGTCCTAATACACCTTATCATGCGTTAGGACCCCTAAGAAGTCCCGATGACCCCTTTTGTCTCATTTCAACCCTCAAGTGTGTCCTAAGGTATCCTATGACCCCTTCAAACACACTTCAGCATTCAAATGTGTCAATAGGGATCATGGGGAATTGAGCATAGTCCCTCAAATCTAAAGTAGATTACCTAAAGTATTAAGTTGTAGTAATTAAAATATTTTAAATATGACATGGTTCTAGTATTGCTAAATGATTTCATTATCCTTTTAATATTATTAATTACCAAGTAGTTAAACACAACAATGATATGCTCTTAATTGTGGATGAACTAGATTGAATAAAACACATCACTATGGACACTATAACCACTCATTATTCAACCCTTGTACACACACCCGCACGCACATACACACACACACAACTTTTACATTAGTTTGTCTCTACTAAGTATGTACTCACTCATAGGCAACCCACTCCCATACACAACCATACATCTATGAATATATTTAAAGTTTAAAGTTTAAGAATAATGATTCCACTTGCTAGAATCTCATCTAATAGTTTATATCAAATCTTTCATTAACAATTAATTTTTGTATCGTAGCAAAAATGATGAAAAAATAGAAGATAACATTTTATTGAGGTATTTTGTCAAACAAGTCACTCACCCTATTTAGGCTTCCATTTATTTAACATATAGGTACATGTATATACAGAGTAATTTCATTATTTGGACTAGGATAATACCTTAGCATATGAAAAGTCTCAAGAATCATTGGAAATGACCTAAGTAAAAAATATCACTTTAGTTATATCTTTTTTTATTCATGTCATAGCCTGATAAATCCTAAAAATACTTAAATGATAGCCAAAGAGTAGATATTCCAAAACCAGAACTATTTGAAGGATGTTTATACTTAGCTTTGGGGACAAACTTGAAGAAATTCTTGATTCTGACACTATAATCTATAATACTTTCTCCTTGCATCTCTTTTTCTTTATTTCTTTCTCCAACACCACATCATAAACCCAAGATTTCCTATTTCCCCACATCCTTGTATCTTCTACTCAAAATCTTCTCTTCATGTGCTATAAAAAAAATCCCCCTATCCTTTAATACTTTGTTGGATGACCATTACCCTTTTCCAAAGCTTTAAGGGTAGCATAGGCAGGGGCAATCTTAGCAATGGAGTTTTTAAATTATTTTTGAGGAATTTGTTTTTCTCATATGTGGCAATCTGAGCATTTTATGTGGCCACTTTTCATGGTTCTTCTCCCTCTCCTTATGTCATTCTCTATTTTCCTCTTCACAGGTCTCTGTTCTTTCTCCTAGCACCTCTTCTTTTTCTTTTTTGTGTATATTTTCCCTTCACATTCTCTCTATGCCTTCTCACACGTGTTCTCTCTTTTTCTATTTTCTCCAGAATCCTTGCATTATCTTGCCCCACATTTCTCTACCATAGAAGGCACTTTTTTATTTATTAGTTTCAACATTCTTTTGAAAAAATCCAATTTTTGCATATCCTGTGGTCATTGCATTCCATCAGACTAATTTGGTCATGACTTGTGATCATTGCACTCTATGAGACAACATTCCTTCCAAGTATTCTATTAAAAGTTCTCACACTTTGTCTATGCTTCCACAGTATGCATGTACTAGAGTCTACTAAAGTAGTTGCAACTATTTCAACATTATACATCAAACTAGAAGTCTCCTCTACTAGGGGAGATGACCTAGTAACTGAGCACCCTAACTTCATGCTTCTCGAAATCCTATGTAGAAATTTCAAATCACTCCCAATTTTTTACATTAGCTTACATGGAAATTCCTATGCTTATAACTAAGGTTTTAAGGCCACATCATCAAATATGATGCCACATCAATATACTTTTTGCCAAGGTGTCCAAAACAACCCCCCCCCCAAAAAAAAAAGTGAGATTGGAATAATTGTGCAAAAGAGACACTCATACTTGTGCAATTGATGTGTCACATCATTGGTTTTATTTTATAAGTAAGATTAAATTTCATTCAATTATGGGTAGTCATTATAGAAATAAAAACTTTAAAATCATAACTATTAGGACAATATTGCAACCCATTTTTATCTCCTCCTTCAACTCATCTTCTTCCTAGATTTCTAGGGAGTCTATAAACCTATTCAAAGAGAGGTCACAAGTTCAAATCCCACAAGGGGGTAGGCTATATATGCCTCATTTGATGTAGCACAATTAAATACCTCTCACAAGAAGTACGAGGTAGTCCCATATTGAAATGTCACCATATGTGGACCCAAAAACAAATGGCTAGTGTCGTAGACTATAAAAGAACCTTTCCTTTCATAATGGATCACCTTACTGAACTACCCATGTTGTACTTTGTCAATAGTTTGACTGAAGTAATGAGTGGCCATGCCTTCACGTGGTGTGAGTGTGGACACCATGTCTTGTATTTATTTTCTCATATTTTAGTTTGTATTTCTTTCCAACACGATCTCTATTTTACACTAGCAACATTGACTGGGATATGACATCCTCCTAACCATAAAAGGACTTGTCCCTATATAGGAATTCCCCCACATTATCCATTCAAAGTATAAAGACAACACATTATAATCATCTAAGAAAAAAAATTTACAATGAAAAATGTTAGAAAATATTAACTCCATAAACTAAAACATAAACACAAAATTTTGATGGTTCGAAGTTGCACAATTTAGAGAATTTTTTTTTTGAAATTTGTGATATATATTGTAATATAATTTTTTAAAATTTACTCCATAAAATAAAACATAAACAAAAAATTTTGTGTACAATGTGGCATATATTTCATCTCAAAATGTGCCAAGTGGCATCTCTAAATGACCACAAAACTAAAACTACATCCTATGTCATAGGGGGATCATCAAAATGTAGCCTCTTTGAAGAAGTGTTTGGCTTTGATTGATCCTACATCAAAAATGAGTTGAAACCCAAGTTAGATTGCTTAGTTTATATGATTTGTACATTTCACCCATAGAGTCACTGGAACACTCACGACCACGCTCGACCCAAGTGACCCAAGGTATGCGACTGAGGACAACAAATTCATTACATCTATTAATTTATTACACCTGTGTAAATTATTACATCTAGGTAATTTATTACATCTATTATGAAAAATTCAAACAAATTGACATATTACTTCAACAAGATATAATTTAAATCATAATGATAATCATAGTCAAGATATAACTTCACCATTCAATTCTATAAACATGAATAATAAATATGTATACAAAATATGATGCAAATATAACATAAAAATGAACATGTTCTATATATAGAAAGTATCAAATGTATCAAAAGTATCTCCATATACAAATATGGCACATGCCATTTCAAAATGTTTACAAAATCAATGTTTCAAGGTGTACAATGTGGCATATAGGCTATCTCAAAATGTGCCAAGTGGCATCTCTAAATGACCACAAAACTAAAACTACATCCTATGTCATAGGGGGATCATAAAAATGTAGCCTCTTTAAAGAAGTGTTTGGCTTTGATTGATCCTGCATCAAAAATGAGTTCAAACCCAAGTTAGATTGCTTAGTTTATATGATTTGTACACACACACACACACACACACACACACATATATATATATATATATATATATATATATATATATATATATATATATATATATATATATATATATATATAATTCATAATTCAAACACTAATTTAATTAAAATTATAATTTAATACAAACATCTGTACCTAGCCTCTCAGTCACCTACCATGATCAGGTGTCCTAGCATAAGTCTTTGGTAGCAAAGGGACAATGCCACCAATACCAACTCTGACCTATAAATATATATTTGTAATAATGCGATTAGTAGAGTGGTGCAACATAGAGTAATAAATCTACAAAATAGGATGATAGCATAATAAAATTACAAATTGATTGAACTAAAATTAAAACTTACATCCGATGATCCCTCCTCTAGAATAGTGGGCTAGGTCAAAAAAGCTATGAAAGATTCTCGTGGGCCCTCCCTCACACTGGGAGTAACCTATGAGAGTAAAAAGATTGTCAATTATATATAAATGTACTTCATCATAACAACCCTAGTTATAAAATACAAATAACAATATGTAAAAGTCTACGTACAATCAGGCTATCACTCCGAATCGAGATGCTTGTTAGCCTAGGCTCCTGAACTTGTGTCGGGACATCATCAAGAGCCACACCCTATACAATAAAGTGCAAGTAAAATATTTATTACTACACACAAGTGGCATACATATGCATGCATAATTAATCTTAAATAATTAATTACCTTTCCTTCGTCGACACATGAAGAAGGAACCCCCTCATGCCCCCCATTGACATCAGTTGTAGCCTACAAGAGTAAAATAAGATGACAATATATTAGTAAATGTATGAATTTTATTGCTCTAATTTATAGAGATTTAAGCATGTACATAAAATGATATAAAAAAACTAATGGTTACATAATTTATAATATACCGTATAGGTGTCAAGGCCAAATGAAATGGTTGAAAGTGTGGAGTCATCCACCTGTCTCAACTCCTTTGTCATCAACTGAACATAAAAGGAAAAAATATATATACATAAGTGCATAAAATCATTAAAACTAATCTAAATAAATAAATTATTTTTAAATTATATAAGCCATGTGACAAATTTATTTATAATGTTTACTCTTACCATATCAACAGGAGTCCATGGCTCTGCATACCCCTCTTCGGCACTCTCATGAGACGTAGATGCTCCATGAGGTGTTGCAGCCTTTGTAGCTATGTCTCCTATATCCTCCTCACCAATAACATAATGATATGTATCAGCATCAATAAGCGGTTTGAGGCACAAATTCTTGTGCACAATGCAAGTATGGGGCACACATACATGTGAACTGTTGCCAGATGTCGATGCACCAGCATCATCCACACCAAGAGGCAACAATGACCTGGTCTGCATGATTAATTGATCACTTAGCAAATGAATGATCCTAATACTCTGTAAGTCAGCCTCTGCAATGATATCGAGATGCTACATTGGAGGAGGGGGTGCAACATCAATGGGGGGACAAAGGTAGTGGCCTTTTTGCATTGGGCAAATGGCCTAGTCTGAGGAGATCCTCCACCTACGCCCATGCTAGGCCTCATGCTCCAATAATTAACATTGCGACCAAGCACAAACTCAGCATAAATTTTTTTTATGAAATAGAAAGGGAGCTCCAAATTGCTATGGGGTGGTTTATAAAAAACCATCCACCAACGATCCCAAAAGTGTGTGCACATTACTTCATTTGTGTACCATTTTATTGATAATTTGGGCTTTTTGGGGTCAAATTTTAATCCGATTTTAGGATTAACAAAAAGGGAGGCTATATCATCCTTAGTTATATTAAGGGCTGCAACCCCATCATGGTCAAGCTTGCCATCAAATTGGGTGTGCATATCATCATGCCAATGAAGAGCAGCATTATGTTGTTGCATAAGGGTGTTAATGTTTTCAACAATGGTATTTAGGGTGGCAAGCATAGGAGCTAATGTAGGTATATTCTGATACATGTTTTTGAAGCCCCATATAGTGTTCAAGTTCTCA
This sequence comes from Chamaecyparis obtusa, assembly GCA_027943335.1. NCBI lineage: Eukaryota > Viridiplantae > Streptophyta > Pinopsida > Cupressales > Cupressaceae > Chamaecyparis > Chamaecyparis obtusa. The sequence goes on from BSBK01006170.1 coordinate 1,129,098, forward strand.
TGTATCAAATCCTCTAAAGATTAAGGGTTTTGAAGTGGTTCTGGATTGTTTTGGGGATTGTTATTTGGTGGGGGAGAGTTATTATCTTCATTGTTGTCATCCATGCCTGATTAAATAATAAAAAAACATGAATTTCAAATTGATTTCATATATTATTAAAAAAATCAATGCAAAACCCCATTTTAACCAAAAAAACTACATTTAACATGAAAATGAAAGAAATTAATCAAGCTATAGCAAGAATTATTTTACCAGGTAAACCACAGAGTCGAATTTGTTGTTGGAGAAATCAGGTACCCAAAAATATCATGTATAGGATATTTGGATCCGTTTTCTAAACTCAAAATGTGGAGAGAAATGAGGAAAATGAATCACATGTTTTGATTTATGCCACAGGTTTCAGGTACTTGATTTTTTTGGGTACCCAATTAGGCTTGTAATTTGATATGCTGTTGGTCTATTTCTTTTGAAATGCTATTGGGGATGTCATGTTGAGATCCAATAGCAGCTAATCTATTTGCATTTTGGTTTAGTCTCCTAGGGATAGCGACAATATTGAAAACACAAAAGTCTTCAATTGCATCCCAAACTCTATGTTTGTATCCTTTCATGGTGTCATTCTTGGTTGCACTTATCCCTCTCACTTGGCTAACTACTAACTCACTGTCACCATAGACTTTTAGGGATTTGAGCCCTCTTTTTATAGCCCACTCCAATTTTTTTCACTAGACTTTCATATTCTATAGTGTTGCTAGTGCAGGAGAAACTGAATCTGAAGGTTGTATAGTACCTTTCTCCTTTTGGGGATACTAGCATAGTACCACCACCAAAACCGTGTCTACTTCTAGCTCCATCAAAAAACAATTCCCAAACTAGATTGTTCTGATCCTCTGAATCAGTGTTTACTTTGAGGAGGTTTGGCTCTATGGATCCACTTTCTTGTATTAAATAACTTCCAAAACCAACATCCCAAATAACATTTTCTTGGGCCTCTAAAGCTCTTTCATCTAGTAAAATATTAGGGATATTTTCTATCTTGGTGTTTGCTTCTCTAATAGTTTGGAAGTCATTGCTATCAAATGCAAGGAAACTTGCATTGATCATATTGGACACATATGGTTCTAAATGGTGTTGTAATGCCCCACCAGGGAATCCAAAAGAACTTAACCTAAACATGCATCTAAGTTTGCAGAATTATTTTTAAAAAAAGAGTTAACATACATGATAAGCATCAATGCGGAAGCAATTACCATTAACTCACATAACATAAACAACCAACACAGGTTACAACTCTCAAGGGTTCCTTGATGAATTAATTACTTTAACATTAATTAATAATATAGATTAGGTACAATTACAAAACTCATATAAACAATGAAAGATAAAAGAAACATCACATCAAAAGATAACATAATTACAACTGGTACCATAAGTTATCCATAAACCTACATCCACTGCACATGTCGCAAGGTATGTAATACAATAACCGAAAAGAAGTACACATGATATCTCTGAATAACTGATACAAAGATACAAGTTCACAAGGAAGAAGAAGAAGAAGAAGATAAATCCAACAATGAAGATCAAGAAGGAACAACTACTACAGGGATCATCCAACACCGGTACACGAATGTCAGAATCTCAAATGGTAAAAGAATCACTACCACCTGACCTCGTGAACCTAAATGGTCCACTCCCACCATGCTGAGGAGATAACAACAGATCCTACTTGGAAAAAAAACATCAAACAGATCAAGCTAAGGGAAGGATCCTGCTCTCTAACTCAATGTGAAAAATTAATAATGTCATGAAAGACTCACTAATATAGAGGCAACCGACATATGTAGGATAACTAGACTATGCATAGGAAGGTGTCATCATGTACGTCTAACCCTTGAGTCTCATCCTGGTAATCTTGTTGGATCCCAGCACCCAAGTGACCATACACGAATCAATGACTTCTCATACAGATGAAGCCATTAACTATGCTAGACACACACCTCTCAAGGCAGAAAGCATCTTCTCCATTCCCACCTTAGTCTGTACTAGCACTAAGCCAAGGTGAGGAAACATATCTTATTAGGTTCAATTTTAAATCTCTCAATGTTATATTTAGTTATCACTTAATTAAGATACTTAACAATAAGTGATCCTAGCAACCACTTGTGGGCCCTGATGCTTATTGCAAGCCACCTCCTACTACATATCTAGGTAAACTACCCTAGGCTCACAGATCACACATAGATCACAAGAAGATAACAATGTCCCTCAGGACTATTCCACAAAATAATAGGAACATACTGGTTCTCACATAACCATGATATCACAAAACACTCTCAAAGTGTTCACAGAATATTAAAAAAAATAGACGATCTCGTGGATCAAACATAAACAGTCAATACCATATTCTTCTCTATAGAATATGAAGTAAAACTCAATACAACATGAGCCCAAATGGTCAAATCAGGGTATAATCAGATCTCACACATATATCAAAACATAAATCTAAGAACAAGAACAACTGACACAAACCCCGACCTCTATCTTTCCCTTAGGTCTTCTAATGCCCCAAAACACATTAAGTAAAAGAAGACACTCCAAGCACGAAAAAGACACATTTGCATCATAGAAAACTGGAATCTAATTTTCATAAGCAATATATTTCCCATAAAGAACATAATTGAATTGAAGTATGGAATAACGTAAATCTTACTAAGATAAACTAATCATAAACATTAATACAATGACATAATGAAAGAATATTCCCTATAGATTATCCAGGGATCTAACAAAGTAAAACGCCCAATTTCAGTACAAATATAATCACTTTACAAGTAATATTTTTCAATAATAGATTATTCAAGATTGACATATATAAGAAACACACAACCTTATGTAGACATATGAATTAATTATATGAACATAAGACTCTCCTACCTGAAATATAACTGCATAATCTAATGATAGATTAAGAGTACATACCTCAAGTATATTCTTACATATAAAAATTGTTAAACTAACTAGGTAAAATCATCCCACCAAGATGAAAATCAAACAAATATAATTACACTTTATCATTAATGAATTTACTACTCAAGAATATTTAAAGTAAATATACATACAATATGTATAAATCAAACTAACACATTCATTAAAAAAAAAACCCATAAATAAATTGTCCTAAGAATTCTATCATCTCAACCTAATATATCTCACAATACATCCTATATCATTTAAATAACGTTTGAGTAATATACTAAACTAAAAGCCAAATTAATTAAACTGTATTAATCTAATAATTAACAAATTTAATTAACTTAAACAACAAACAAAAATTATTACTCTCAATTAATAAACAAATTAATTAATTTAATTAACAATAAATTAATTAATTAAAATAATTAACAATGTGAAGTTCGTTGAATAACATAAATAATAATATAAACTTAATTAACAAGTTTTAACAATTTAACATAACTTAAGTTTGAAGTAAAAATTAAATATAAAAAAAATAAAATAATGGGGGGTAACCCCTGTGGGTCCCGCGCCCCAACTCCAAGCAGACCCCAAGCTCACGGTGGTACCGTGGCAGTACAAAGGACTGTGCACGGCAACCTAAGGGTTGTTGTGTCAATCCTTGTGGACTGTGCATGACTTGCCTCCCGTGACCACTGTGGCAGGGACAGGGGACAGGGGCAGGGTACAGCCGCCTCCCCTTTTAATATATTTTTTTATATTTTTACTTTTAATCATTATCACAATCAACTTCATTTGATGCTCAAAATATATATATATTTTTATAATTACAAATTTGTGTTTAACAACTTTCAAATCAGATTTTTTTTTTTTAAAAAAAAATCATATACACACACCAAGTTCTGAAATTAGCAAAAAGGTTATTTTTTTTTAAAAGCAAATATTTATTTTTGAAAACGGAAAATACAAGGACTGTGGAATTTTTTTTTTCAGAAAAAGAAAAAGAGCCATTTTTGCCAAATACAAATGAAATTTCTCTTTTTCTTACTTTGTTTTTCTCTCTATTGTTTGCAAATATATTTTCTATTTGCTATGATAATTTCCTTTCATTTATAAGCAAATTAATCTTACTGTGGTATATTTTTTTTTACTGTCAAAAATGACAGAGAGGGGATTTTTTTCTAGAATGGTAATTTTTATCTAAATTGGGTTTTTGACAACAACCCACTAAATTAATTTATTCAAAGTATAGAACTAACTATATAGAGATTGATTTTTCATTTTCTAAGAGTTCTAGGATGAATTTTTAATCCAAAATCAGGCAGCATAACCCTACTATGCTAAGTTTGCATAAAAATATAAAATAGCAATTCTATGAGCTTTCTAAACCCCAAATTGAAAGCATATACAAAAAATAGATCTATATCTACAAACTGAAACAAACATAGAGAAATTACAGAAAGAATTACAAATGAATTCACAAGAAAACTCCACAAATCCTACCTCAATTCCAATGCTAAATACTGAATAAGAAGGCCTATAGAATGCTGAAACCCTCAGATCTGACAACAGAAAAGCTCCACTTGCAGAACTGAATCACAGTGCATACAATCCCCGAATCTAGATGCAAACAACATTTACCCAGAAATCCAAACACACACACAAATGCTCAAGAACACCAAGCAATTCCAAAAATCTCCAAAAGCTCTCTCCCAAGTTCTCCAAAATCTGACTGAATGCAAAATGAATGCAAACTCCCTCTATTTGGAAATCAATTCCACCAATCAAGCAAAACCCTAGATGACTCACAAAGAACTCCTAATCAAACTCTCCCACTTTGTTGAGAGAAATTACTAATTAATAATTAAAAATAAATAAAATTGTGCACAACTCAACTTAGTCTCCTAAAGACAAGTTGTCACCATTTTCAAACAAATCACTTTCAATTATGCACATGATAATAATTTAAAATACATTTTAAATAAATAAAATACTTAATGCATCATAAAACATGCAATTAAATATTTAATTATTTAATAATACTCACAAACATAATAAAATTTAATTCTCAATAAAATACTCAATTAAATCCAAATAATTAATTATTTGATTTTAATTAAATTTCATCAAAATAATCTTAGGACATAATCAATATTAATTCCCAAATATTCAAATAATCAACTTTAATTTAATTTCCTCAATTAATCATAGGAGCATATTTAATCATTAAATTCAACTATGCACCTAACATTAATAATCACATAAAATAATCTAAACAAATATAATTCAACTATAATCAATAATTTAATAATCACCCACATAACCACAAATCAACTAAAATCATACGACATAAAATCAAACAAAGCCAAAACCAAGCAACACCAGAAAGGGATTCGCGAACTTTGCCAACCTGACAAATTTGGATAGGGTAAACAGACCGATAATTATCCAACAACTAGGATAAATAGGTTTGGGTTAGGGTTTTGGATCCGTGTTATCTCCCCTCTCTTACCATTTGAGATATTGTGATAGGGCATGCTCATCTTGACAATTCAGGGAAGACAATGCCCGATACCTGTGAACCTATATACAACACCCGCATGTACATACACTAATAGATATATAACAGACAATGGTGGGGATCGACCAATTGTGTGGATCTCGCAAGCAAGTAACTATGACTCCATCCCTCAACCACATCAGGCATGTCAAATAGAAATGTAAAACAAACACATCAACCACACACATGCAAGTATGGGGTCAGTGAAATCATAAGCATTGATGATTTCCTAACATATAATCTAAAATCTTAGAGTAATCATAACATTAATAAAATCTGACTAGAGGTAGGGGTACTACATCCACCCCCCTAGGATTAGGCTTACTACTGGAAGCCTACAATAGATGAGGATACATATCTCCCAAACACAAAGCATTTACTAGAAACAAAACATAACATCTGAAAACAAGTCATCGAATAAGAACATGATATGTAGTCATTAAGAACAATATAGTATCTAGTTTAGGAATAAAATAAAAATCACATTGATCAATCATTCATTTACAATTCAAAATAGATCTAATCTTTATTCATTCATCATCATAGAAAACATCTAGTAAACAATTGCATAAAGAACACATTTATATCTATAACGAATAATAAAATTGAGGAGTTCCTAAAAATCTATCTATTTAATGCAACACTTATGCAAACGTACATGATACATAATGATTCTAATATCACACAAAATAGCATAGTACCATCTCCGTGATGTCCTCCCTTATACATACTATTAGGGGTTCATGATGAACATGATAGAAACAAGACTTATCACATAACAGGGCCAACAATACCAAACATTCGGAATAGCCACCATGAAGTTCAAGAAAGACAAATTCAAGCAAGGGAATCACAAGTCCAATATTCAATCATGAGAGATCCCTCAATTTCAACAATAAATTAAGTGTGACTAGCGTGACAAAACAGATAACAAAAAGAGAGTTAGGTGACTAATCCAATCATAGGAAAGTTCAGAAATTTCAATGCTAGGCCATACACATCACAACAATTCATAAATCACCATAAATGAATAATCAATCAAAACACATCCGCATAACAAGGTGACTAGTAGTAGCCACACTCAAGGGAGTAATCGCTTCATGACATCCAAAGGTATTTCATCCTAGATGCATAAGAGAAGGTAACCATACATAATAAACAGCTCAAACACCTATGACAATCACTAGACAAGGTGATATCTCATTGACATTAAAGAGAAAGAAAATCATAAATGTTTAGATGTAGTTTAATGGTTATCAATACACAAAAGAGTTATATGTCTATGTTTGGTTTCAAGTTTAACAGTTTAGACATCTAATGGGCACACAACTTCCCAGAGTTCCCAATGTAGAATCCGGTGCTTTGATAGGTGTGTTGCTAATGATTTTGATTTAATGGTGACCTTGGTACCATACCTTGTATGAAAAAGCATGTGGGACCAGTCAGAAGAAAGATAACCTCCTATTTTGGCTGTGAAATCCCTTGACAGACATATGGAAAATAAAGCAAGGAGATCTATGATATATATATCAAGTAGGATGGAGAAATTAGGACTTGCATGGAGGATTAGACTGGTATCCTTAGCTACACCTATAGTGTTAACTAAGGATCCATCAAGTTGTGTAACCTTCTTTTGGAAGGGTTCGTATTTTAGTCCTAATTGGTCAGCAACCTTTTTGGGCATTACAGTACTAGTAGCTCCACTATCTACCATACAATTATGTACTAAAGATTTTCCAATAATTAAAGACACATAGAAGGGAGGTGGTTTTGAGTTCCTACCTTGCATGGTATTGGCCTTGGAGTTGCTACTTGGAGCCTCCTTTTCTTGATCAGTGTTGACCAACACTGGCTTTGCAGCTTCTTTTGCATGCTGAGGAGTTGTCATTTCAGTCATGGCTTTCTTCAAAATCTTTGGTTGCCCTGGAATAGCCAAAGAGTCCCACATGGACATGGTAATGTTCACCTTCTTCACATTATTTACAATGTTTAAAGGTGTCACAGTGTGTACTCTCTGTTGTGCTTTTACTACAATGGGCTTCACCTCTTTGAGAGTCTGGCCTTCTTTGCTTGTAATGATAGGAGCCTTCTTGAATGTGATGGGAGTAACTTGCTGCACTAGTTCTATAGATGTAGTGGCTTTAGTCTCAGAATCTTCTCACTCCATGTCTTGAGCTCTTCTCTTTGACCTTGTATTGGTAGCAATGGAAGATTCACCAATGACTCTATTGAAGTCTTGTTGCTCCCAATTGAAAAAAGCAGTCTCATATTCTGTTGATTCTTGTTGAGGAGCTGATCCAGTAGAGGAGGCCTCTGATTAAGCATGTGAGGCATTTTGAACCATTAGAGATTGATTCATCCATCCATTTGAACATGTAGCTTGATTATGAGGCTGATTACAAGGAAAACACCATTCATTATCCATAGCCATATTATTTTGACTAGGAACTACATCCCTGATCAGATTTGTAGAATTGAGAGGCGCAGGGTTATATGGTTGGAATGGTCTTTGATTAAAGTTTTGCCTTTTTCCTTGATAACCTCCTTGGTATGGTGGTCTATTTTGTTGATAAGGCTATTCCTGATTCTGATATTGTTGATTAGGACCTTGGTCTTGTGGCTGAAAGGGTGGTCTAATTCCTTGCCTCTGCCTCTTTAGGTTTGTGACTTCCTTAGTCAAAGTCTGCAATAGATTTGTCATTTCTTGCTGACTACTTTGTTGACTATTCTTCATCTCTTGCAGCTCTTGAGAGAAACTTGTCCTTAACTCCTGACCACTTGTACTAGCTTGGGGTACGAATATGGTATGAATAGGGGTAAATGGGGGTACTTGTGTAAGTGCAATGGGCTGAAGGCTAGGGAAGATGGGCATGGGTGGCCTTCTTTCTATCATGCCTACTTGGATTAAACAATTTTCAGCCCTGACAGCTATGTCAAAAGCTTGGGGTAAAGAAGTACCACCCATAGATTGGATCATGATATAAATTTGGCTATTCAAGCTTTGCAAGAAGTATAGGAAAGCATGGTTAGCTGATGGCCTTACTGAGGTTGGAATTCTATTCCATGTCTTGAGGAATCTATTATTATAATCTATCATTTGTTCTTGAGGGTCTCCTTTTATGGTTGTCAATTGCTCAACCAAAGATACGTTGTCTGATTTATCTTCAAAATGTTTACTTAATGCATCTCCTAATCCATCCCATGAATTAATGGAACCAACAGCTAGAGTTATAAACCATTCAAGAGCCTTACCTTTGAGGGAAGCTGCTAGTAATTTGGTGCCCACATCTTCTTGGGTTATGTTGTGTATGCTACAGATAGTGGTCACATCTCTAATGTGTTTGAAAGCTATTGTTTATCCTTCACTTGTGAAATCAGGTAGACTCTTTAGTACCACAAAGGGAACATCATGATGTACAAAAAAAGTCAATGGACTTCCCTGGTTGAAAGGTGCGAAAGCAAACTACCTAGCCATTGTAGGAGCTGAAATTTGCTGAGTAGCAACTGTGTGAGTTGTATTTGGTGTTGGATTGGAATCTTCTTCTAGATCTCTAGTCAGAGATCTTCCTCTTCTTCTGAGATGAAAGGGAAAAGGTCTCCTTTCTAAAGTATCATGTGGTGTAGACCGTACTCTCCTTGTAGGAGATGTTCTTTGAGTTGATCTACCTTTGTAGCCTCTTTTTAAGGGTAACTCTAAAAATTCAGTAGGCTTTGAGCTCCTAGTCTCAATCTTTCTCATAAACTTTGAACAAGGTTAGCCTGAATTTGTGAAATTAGTGGAGTCACCAGATATACTTGATAGAACAACTTCTAAAAGTCTGTATTATACAATCAGTATATTAGAGATAACATAATCTTTCAAACAATGAACTTCTTTTGTTGTCCCACCAGGCGTGCCATAATTGTTATACATTAAGTTTTCACCCTTGTTTCAAGCTCTCTTGGTCTTGATAACTTAATATAACATGGGAATCATCTCTAGGTTGTGGGACCTATGCTAACTGAGATGAGACCTCCAGGTTCTAGGATTGTTCCTCTTGGATAATCACCTTAATTTTCTTTTTGACAGGAAAGTAAATTTTTGAGGGAAAAGGGATAGAAGGAATGCTTAAAAGGGAAAAGACTGAAAGCAAACTATCCTACTAGGTGATACACTGAAAATATGGTATGAATTATAGTATAAAGGATGGACTCAGTACACAATCTTAAGTCGAGGAGATCACAACTCACTAAATAGGCTTGCATCAATATTTCATAAAAGGTTCTGTACTGGAAAGAGGCTATGCAAGGAAAGAGAGAGTTTCACAAAAACAATAGCATTCCTAGAATTTAGACACAATTTATGACCTACAAACAAACATTCACTTTTACAACTAGGTACAGGAAATGAGACATATTGTCAAGGGGTTGAAGTATACCCACAAAAACATTCAAATCAAATCATCCACATGAATACACATGAATCGCAGAAAGAAAGAAGGATCGGGAGCCCTAAGATATTATTGAAAACATGCATATACTGGATTCATTAAGAGATAATTCAGACAAGAAGCATAGGGACATAAAAAAAAATGTCACAAAGTACCTTGCAATATCTGAACAATCAATGAAAGGTTACAAACTACAAAAGCTAGAGTGCAGAAAGAATGCCACAGGTAACTTCTGAGAAAGAGAAAAAAAATATTCTTCAAAATGTAAACTCTAAGCTCTAAAAGCTCCAAAAAACTAATATATACATCTCCTTTTTGCAGGCAGGAGAAAAATATCAATTAGGGTTACACAAATTTCCATATAATAATAGAACCCTAATTCTATCAATTCTAACCATAAATACATATGAAAATATCCTAGCCAATCAAATATCTACTTTGAATGCAATTTCCATCAACAATTGTCTACAAATTTTGAGTTGCCTTGATCCATCTACCTTCCTGTAACTCAGGCTCGCCATAACTATTCAAATCTGATACTGCTAGATATTTGAATTTAAAAATATATAATGGTCACAGGTGGCACCAAGCTTTTATCTATTGATGACCGACATTCAAATTTTAAATTTACTTTAAAATAGGACCGTCAAATCCTTTTATTTTACCCGAGCACCACTTATATTCCTAACCTTAACCCTATATTTACCTCAAGTTCCCTTTTTCCTTTTGTCGTCGAATTGCCTGATGAATAGTTAACCCTAGCTCACATTTAGAGAACTAGCGATCAACTACTTCGCTCATTCACAAAATAAATTCCTTAACTAAAGCTCCTTTTAGCGAACTGGCAAACAAGCAAAACAACTGACCATAGTTATTATTCAGAGAACTAGCTACAAAGACTATCTTCAATTTGCAGGAAGGGAAACTTAACCGCATGTTTATTGCGCAAACTGACGAACACACTTGTTCTCTGAATCACTAAATAGAAAGAATATTCCCTTTTTATTTAAGCGATCACTCGACTAAACACACAAACCTAGGCCCATCCATGCCACTTGTCTCTTTCATTTGATTTTGACCACTTCATCAGTAGACACCTCGGTAACCAATGACAAGGGAGGAAGAATCTCACTTTGTATCAGATGGTGGGTGCATGATCTCATAGCTTGGAAAAATTCTTTCAGATCATGTGCTAGTCATTGATTCTTATTTAACTACCACCTCACTTGAAATAATTGGGCCCATGACAGATGCCAACTATTATACCCAGCGACCAATAGAAACTCAGCATGTCAGATAGACCCACACTACAGAGCTTGAACACTTGGAAGATCCAATGGTCGATGCAAGATCTCATGTGTCAGAAAGTCTCCTTGAGAAGATACGCCAACTGTAGATCTTATTTACCTGGGACCCCGCATAGCTGAGACCGCCAAACATCTAGCGATTACGCGACTGAAGAAAACCAACCGCTCGTCGGGTCGCTGGATGTTAAGGACTTAACTGCTAGGAATAAGAGATCTCGTGAACACACAGTTGCGTATTCGCCGAATGTGAGACATAACTGCTAAAGGCTAACTGCATCCCGACTCTGAATTTTACCCAAGCCCAACTGGAGAATAAGTGACTAAAGAAAACCCAGAGTCATTGGATATTTTCTTAACCATGGGTTTCATTAAGAGAACAAGTGAACACAAGCATTTGCTGAATCGCCGAAAGAAATGCTAACCTCGAGTTTCATTAAGAGATTGCTTGACTGAAGACAATTTGCCAAGTCACTGAATGGAAAGAGGAATATACCACCTGACTGGGAGACTGGGAGATAAAAGGCATTTGCGTGGTCGAGAAATGAAAAGAATATTCCACCGGGGATTAAGAGATCTCGCGACTGAAGGAAGAGCCTTAAAGTAGACATGGGAAAATAAGAGACTTAAGTGGCTAAAAAAGTAACGGCGAAATAGAACAGGCCTTAGGGGTTTTTAGGGTTTTTTGGCATAACGACTAGATTTATGAAATTCAGTCTTAGGGTTTTGAAGCCAGAGACATAAAGATATTGCAGAGACTAGAGAAAAAGACATAAAGCCATGAAATTTCAGAGGTGCTTAACAAGACTAAAAAGTAGACCCTTAGATGGAGTTAGCCAAATTTGTATGGAACAGGGAAAATTGGGTAACAGGAGGTTTGACAGCTCTTGGACAATTGAACACATCATCAACAAGATAAATTTTTTAATGAACTCCTTTGAAGAAAGCCATGTCACCCACGTATATCATGAAGGCAATAAACCGGCAGACAGGTTGGCTAATGACGACACTTTGTGTGATGCCATCCAAAAGTGGAGAGGGGAAGTGAATCTCAAGAGTGAGATTTCAAGTCTAATCAACTATGACAAGATTAATCACCATGAAGGAAATATCACTTAAATGAATGATGACAAGGACAAATCATTTACCGAGGAGGTTTGCATGTAAGGTGAAGTGTGGGAAATTTACTCTGTATATAATAAGGCATGGACAAAGGGTTATTTTTTATAATAAAAAAAGCATTTTGAACCTGAGAAGTAAGGTGGAGAAGTCTGGTAAGAAGCTGAACTAGTTCATGAAAAATTAGAAAATTATGGGAGGTGGTCTGAAGAGGGAGGAACCTTCCGACTGTGATAAATGGAGACGGGGTAGAAATGTGTGGAAGAATCTGAAAAAAGGGGGGGTTACTCAGTTTATGAAGAAGCTTCATGGGCATGACAAACAGATCATGTCTTTGTTTGTGGATGGCTGGAATAATGGTAAGGTGTTTCTTTGGGGCAAGTCCTTCAAGCTTACTATTTCTAGCTTAGCTGATATTACTGGTTTACTTGTCAATGGTACCCATTTTCATAGAGGCAATCATAAGCTAGGAACCAAAGCCTTTTCTATTTTTCCCAAAACTGTTGATGAGAAAGCCCTTATGACTAAGGGGAAAGGTGACTATGTGGATATTACTAATATTGAAGAATTCTGGGCTAAAATTTTGAAGGCCATGATAGAATATTTTACTCTGGATGGGCGGTATTTGAAAATCTATAATTTCCATTTTGTGTTTGCTAACCACTTCAGGCATAAAAGGAGAATTTCTTTCCCTTACTATCTTTTAAGTTCTCTGAATAGCAGCATTACAGGACATAGGAAAAAGGCTTCTGACCCTGTGTTGCATGAAGGCTTGATTCTTCTTATCTTTGAGCACATAAGGGACAACATTCCAGACCCTATCCCTAAAAAGATCACGGATAAAAGAAAGGTGAAGATTGATGGGGAGATTGATCCAGAGACTAGTAAGAAGAGAAAGAAAATTAAGGGAAAACCTCTTGTTGCTACTGGTGACAAAGATATCAGAGAGGAGGAGTTAGAGAATAAGCATCAAACTAGAGGAAAGGGTATTCTTGAGGAAGACAATGAGAAGGACTCCGATGAGGAAGAGATAAGCAATGAGAAAGAGGAAGAGCATGGAAAATATTAGGAAGAGGAAATGAATGATTGGTTGGATGAGGGGAATGATGATAAAGAGGAGATTAGCCATGAAGATGGAGAAGAAAAGGAGGAAGTGGAAGAGGAAGAGGAAGGAACCCAGGGTTACTCTTCCGATGAAGTAATGAAAGATACCCCTGATAATAATGAGGGTACTGAGAAAGAGGATGAAGGCACTCATTCTATGGAGGCGAATATTTCTTCTCAAAATGCCCCTGTGGAGGAAAAAATGAACAAAGCTATGCCAGAGATGGTGGATGGTAAAACCAGAGAGGAGGATTATAAAGATGAAGAAGTTTTTTTAGAGGAAATTATGGGTGGACAAGAGAATGATGGTAAGGAGGATGGTAATACTCTTTTTGCTAGTGATACTAGTGAGGAGACCTTGAAAAGAGGGAAAGAAGGTAAGGACAAGACAACCATGTTGGAGATTATTAACAACAAAGATGAGCCTATTATCTTTCAGAGGGAAGATTCTTTGCAGAAGGAGAAGAATAATATGGAGATACAGGATGAGAATAGGGACTGGAAAAAGGAAATGCAGGAAATGAAAATCCATATCCAGGATATGGAAAAAACTATGAAAAACATGAATACTAAGATGGGAAAAATGGAAAATAAGCTTTTTGATAAGGTTAAAAATAAAAATACTAAAGAGGATGGAAATGTTGAGATGAGTAAGAAGGTTAAAGACAAGATGAAATAATTAGAAACTAAAATCAACAACCATGACAATATGATAAAAGGTGTTTTGAATCATAGCAACAAGGGTCTGAAGGTGACCATTATGAATCTGAAAATGTTGCATAACTACCTGGAAAGGAATATGCTGGAAAGAACCACTATCACCATCGATGAGGATGCTGGAAACACTAGGTCAGGGACAAGAACTAGAGGGCGAATTCAGAGAATGGTCCCTGAAAAACCTAAAGAGCTGAAGGAACTGCAAGAAACTATCCAGAAGATGGAAGATCTCCAAAAGAAGGCTGAGGAGATGATAATAGTTAATTAGCTTGTTCTGGTTGGTAGTTGTTTTGTTGTTGGTTTTTTCTTTAGTTTCTACCTTTGAACTATTTGGCTGTTGGTCCCTGGTTTTGTTTTCCAGCAGGTGTTTCATTTTGTTTTCTTTAATGCTCTATCATTTTTTTTGTATTAAACTCTAGTTTCAGGTCCATGTAAAACCTGCTTTTACCTTAATAAAAAATAATTCAAAGCAAGAAGCATTTGACCATCAGATGACTATTGCATTTTGGTAGTATTCCATGATCTAATGCAAATGTGTTAACTAGTGCATTTTTTCTTACGTTCCATGATCTATCATCAGATATGGTATAATACAATGAAGATTCATGGACTACGATCCAAAACACGTTAATACGTAAATGAATTAAATAATCATGCACCTGACTTTAATCATATAAAAGGTAATGCATGCAAATAACTGTGATCTAATTCCCCTTAAGCTTATCAATTGATAAGTAGGAATATTTCCATAGCAAGTCAAATTGTGATATTGCTATCAAAATTCAATTGTTATACTTCACTGAGAAACATCACCGGTCATTGCTGGTAAGTTCACCTTTTCTGTTGTGCTTCTCTACACACTCTTCTCTCTTTTCTTCTCTTTTCTATACACCTTAGCTTCTTCAGTGTACAGGTTCACTCTTTGCTTTGGCAGAATGAGGGAAAACTATATTCTTAACAAGTAGAAGAATATATAGAGTCCTTTCCCTAATTGCACTTCTCATGCACGACTTGTTTACATATCTCCTTTGGATTCTTCACCTAGTGGAGTATTAGTTCACTAAGGAAACATCTGATGCATGCTCTTGCTTTATCTACTTTATGAAGAAAACAATAGATGTGTGTCAATCACCTTTTCTTCACAAGCTCATAACTCTGTACTTTAAAGCCACAAACTCTGGCTTAAAAACCTTCAAACATGCCTAATACCAATCACCGTGTTAACTTAAAGTCTTCCAGATTTAGTGTAGTAAATCCTAGTCAAAGATTTATTTATCAGGTAGTTGACTATGACTTCTCTAGTTCATCTTTATCATAATGAAGTCTTCACTTGATCAAAACTATTTACTAGTTGCCTCTTCCTTGTAGACCGGTTGCGTCTAATGAATAGAAACAATCACTTTTTTATTGCACATTGTCACCAATTGTCAAACTAGTCTCTTTACACACAAAATTCATGAATTCAACATGGGTGGCCTCTTTAGACCTCTAGATGTCAAACACCTCCTTCCTCTTTCCTCTTTTGCCAATCAATGACAATACTTAATTGTCATGTAGCAATAGAAAGCTTACCAGTTATCATCCCTTAATGCCAATAGTCTTGCCTATACCTTGAGCACTTGTTTAGGCTAAGGATGGGAATGAAATGATACCTAGAGAGTAGGTATGATTAGAATTCCTCATTTTCATGAGAGGGTATTCTAGTTCTGTGTGGGTCATATTGAGGGTCCGAGGCCTAGAGTGGCCAGTCTGGGGTAACTCAATGGTTGAGGATCCGAGGTCTAGTGTGACTAGTCCAGGGTAACTCAAGTAGATGGCCATGTGATGACACTCCCATAGTATGTAGCCTAAGTCTCTTCCATATTTTCTGCATTTTCCTCTAGTGGTGTTTCCTTGTCTCATTATTACCTTGTGGTTTATTTTGTATTATTTGGTGTTTTGGTACATGTTGGTTAATTGATGATTATTTATCTTTAGTTGTGGCACCTTTGAGTTAGAAAGCCTTTGAGTCCTTTTCTTAGATGTTTTGATTGAGTTTGTTATCTGAGTGGGGTTTATTGTCATCTCCTCAGCATGGTGGGAGTGGACCTTTGGTTCCACGAGGTCGGGTGATAGTGTTATATCTTTTACCATTTGAGATTTTGACATTCCTATAGCGATGCTGGACGATGCTTGTTGCTGTTACCTTTTTCTTATTCTTTATTAAAGGCTTGTTCATTCCTATCTTTGATGTTCATGATTATATCTTATATTAGTGCTTTAGAGTTATAGATATTGTATTATATTTTGTATTCGATGATTGTGACATACCCTATGACTTGTGTAGAGGATTTTGTATCATTGTTTATACCTTATGGTGTTGGATGTACTTGTTATTCACATAAGTTAATCATAATTATTCTTAATCTAAATATTTTTGTTGTTGTACGTAATTATACGTCATGGAACCCTCGAGGATTGTTAACTGTAATCAAGAGTTGTGTATATATACTTGTTTGTATCTCATGGTTGTATTGCTTCTGCATTGTTATCATCATTGTTTGTAAACTCTCAAGAAAAAAATTAATTATGTAAACTTAGGGACATGTATTAGGTTAAATTCTTTTGGGTTCCCTGGCAAGGCGTTATAATAATCCACACCCTTCACACCCTTACAACTACAAGGAAAGACCTCCTTATATACAAGTTACAAACATAATTCCTAGGTTGTCCATTATACAACCTCTCCTATAAACCAAATATTACATAGACCCATGCGAGGATACACACAACATCTTTAAAAATATTACAACAATTACAAATCATGAAATAGTCGGCCACAACATTAATCCATGCTTAATTATTCAAGAATATGCTACCACTCCTAGGTTGCCTTCCAAATAAATCTTCGTTGGAGTACACACCACAGATGACATCACCAATCACACTAGTACTATGCGATCACATGGTAGACTCTCCCATGTCTCCTTTGGCATTCTCCAATCTTGCAAGCTTTAATCCATTTCCACACTGAAGTTATA
This sequence comes from Chamaecyparis obtusa, assembly GCA_027943335.1. Taxonomy (NCBI): domain Eukaryota; kingdom Viridiplantae; phylum Streptophyta; class Pinopsida; order Cupressales; family Cupressaceae; genus Chamaecyparis; species Chamaecyparis obtusa. Next base: position 1,146,328 of record BSBK01006170.1, read on the forward strand.
CTGCAAATACTAAAACCAACTCTGTGAGTTTTTCAGTCACTGGCCCTGTAACCAGCCTTTGCCAATTCATCCATAACTTGAGCAAATGATCATCTAAACATATGCAAACATAACCACAAATAGTAAACATGTTATGCTACACAAATCTCAGCTCGTAGGAGCTACATCATCGTACAATTCTTTATAACTTGTCTATCTAGTCTGTCTACAACTTCTGGATTCCCGTACTGAAACATATGTTGACATCAATGACAAAATAATGAATGCCAACATCATAGACTGCAACAATTCCAACATTCTATATAGTCACAACACTAAGAATATTTCGTGTAAACAAAATAAAATTCCTTGCAGTTACAAATACATGAGTAGATTAGTCAGAAATGTTATTCGAAGAGCTAGATGGAGATCTCCAATGAAAATTGTCAATAGAAATTTCCAATAAAAAAATAATTTAAAAATAGTGAGATGCAAATACGTATTCCTCATCTATTGATAAGGAATACAAATTCCTAATAGTTACAAATGCATGCTAAGATGAAGAATATAAAAAAATTAGAAAATATCAAATGAATGGAAGTGCAAGAGTCTATTATGATACATATAGCATACTCAGTATATTATGATGTATAATATACACATATAATGATGTATATTTCACTTTCACCTTCTTTTTTTGGATGTATATTTTAGTTTTAGAACTATGTTAGATATAATAATATTATAGAACTATTAAAAAATAATTTTATTATATACTAATATTATAGAACTATTGTTCTAGAAGAATATTCTTGCCATATTTTATATGCAAAATGTGAAATCAATTAAGTTAGCTTATCACAATTAAAAATAAAACATAAATTTTACACATGTATATACAAAATATAATCCTCTAGATATCATTCTTAATAGATTTATTATATCTTACAATAAATGTAAATAAACAATTTACCACAGAACTATTAATCTATTAAGTTAAACCCAATCCTCCCGAGTCCCAACAATAAAAGGAACTATTCCTATACGAAGAAGTTCCCACAGTATTCATTAGAAGTACGGAGACCACACATTACAAAATACAAAATTTCATGGTGCGAATTTGCAGAGTAAATTTTTTCCAAAATTTGTGATAAATCTTGTGAAAGTAAATGTGTTTGTTTTTTGGGGGTTTCATCCCGTCCGTTGCAACGGCTCTGAAGAAAATGTGTGCTTTTTTCTTCTGTTCAATGCGACTGCCACTGCCACTGTTTTCATTGGAAAAAAAAATAGTATTACCGTTGATAAAAGCAATATTACTGTAAAAAAAAAGCCCTTATAACCGATCTAATTTTTTTCCTATGTCCAGTGCAATGGCTCTCTTGCTCCACGGCTGTTTTTATTGGGAAAAAAAAGAAACCGATTTGTTTTTTTTCTTCTGTACAGTGCAACAGCTCTCTTGTTTTTATTTGGAGGAAAAAAGCAGTATTACCGTTTGAGAAAAACCCTTATATATGACCGGTTTAATTTGTTTGTGGCCATGTGAGTCCCCTCGTCCATCTGGAGAAGATCTGAGGGATTTCTCATCTGGTGCGGGTTTTTCCTCTCGTCCCCTGATTTCCAGTCCCCTATTTTGATGGTGGATTGACAAGTCTAGCAGGTAGCAGAAGCAGACGAGTTCTGGGCCAACAGTATTTCTCCACCGGATAGTTGGAAACGCGAGATGAAGTTGCTACAAGCGAGGAAAAACCTAAGCCCTATTTCCAATTTGAGGTTGCGGTGTACGAGTTATTGGTTGGAGGTGATGTGCTTCTGCAAATTGGTGTGCTCACAGTGCGGCTCATGAGTTCTACCCTGGGGCCAAATGAGGCTGAACAAACTAACCAAAATATTGTGCATTTGATGATTTGTGGGAGTGGTCGGCTTGCGGATGTTCCGTGGAGCATTGGTATTTGGTATTGTGCAGAAATTCGAGGTAAATTTCTTGCCATGGTTTTCATAGAATTTTATTTTTGCAACCTGTTTTATTTCATTCTGAAAAATTCCTATTGTTATTAGCCAAATGGAAGCTTTAATTCTTTAATTTTATCCATGGCTATCTTTTGTTGTCTGTGATATTATTGTAAACTGTTGCGATTCCGTTTCAGTTTCAGCATACCAAAATTGCAATAATAAGAATTAGTACCCTTCATATTGTCTTCTATCAGATTTGATCAATATTATTTGAATGGTGAGCTTTTTGCAAGATTTTAGGGTGTACTTTATCCAAAGATTTCTTGGCATTAAAGAAATCTTTTGAATTTTAGAGTGTAATTTGTCCACTATAAAGATTTCTATTCAATCTCAAAATCCTTGTAGTTGAGCTGTTAAAGGTCATATAAGTAAAATAATCTATAGTGAGCAAAAGATGATCTGATGTGGTCAGGGAGATTGCCATGCTCCCTTAATACAAACACAAGCCTCAAATTTGGTTAATAATCTCACTAGGTTTCCCCAATGTTGATTTATTTCAACATTTGCAAATCACATATTCTATGCAGCTATGACATGACTGGATATCTTCTACATAGTTCCCTATGTAGGTCGTTTCTCCTTATTACAATTTCTATGCTGCTATGACATTATTGGATATCTTCAACATAGTTCCCTATATAGGCCGTTCCCCCTTATTACAATATCTTTGTATTATTTTCATTTGGACCACAACTATATAGGAGTTTCACGGCGTATGCCTAATTGTTGCACACTTAGTTTGTAAAATCGCTGAGTAGTTTGCTTGTAAACTGACAGCTTGGCAGACCCCATAAAAAATGTTAAAGGAATTTCAGAACTGTGGAATGCAAATGATGATGAAAGAATGCTGGAACTGCCTAGTCAGACTACACCATGGAAGAAACTTAGAAATGCTTAAAAACTCATAATTTTTAACTTGTATGCAATTTACAGGCTTCCCATGATGTCCTCACAACTCGTGACTGTTTAAATGTTTTTTTGATAGTTTCTATAAGCTTCCTTTCATTTTGTTCATTGTTTTACAGATTTGTAATTTATAAATCAAAATTAGGTTCCTAGCTGCTTTGCTTAAAGATATTATTCTTAAAGCAGTTTAAGTGTTTTTTTTTAACTTGCTGAGTTGAAAATATGGGGTCTGCCAAGTCAGACGATGTGAATTATAGTTGTATGTTCTAGTTGACAGAATTTTATCAAGTACTCGTCAAATCTTTACATTGTTGAGTTTTTTTATCTATATATCATATTTCCTTGTCTTTTCATAATTTTTGTTATAAGTTATTTTTCTATTAGGGTCTTAATTTTCTTATATGGAGCAGACAAGTCTATCTATTTTCAAATCTTCATATGTTTCTTGACTGACTGCAATAGTCAATTATGTAGTAAATCTTAATAGTCAAAATAACAATGAGAATAATCATGTAAGCTTCATATTTGGAAATTTGGAATAATGCTAAGATGCAACTATGGATTTTGTCAAACTACAGTTGTCTTTAATTCTTCATTTTTGTTAAACTACAGTTGTCTTTTTGCAGAAGTGGTATGCACTGGGAAAGCCTCTATCAGAGGCACCGGCTCTGGCCATGGACAATTAATGCAGTTCTGGGTATGGTGACGGTATAGTCATAAATATATTTGCCATGTCTATCTAAGGTATCTCAGTTGCAATTGCAGTCAATACAGAGAAAATTTTAATTTTACTGTTATATTTTTGAATCAACAGTTGAAATTGATCAACTTATTTGTAAATTCATATGTAAATGAATTTGTTGTTTAATTCAAATTTTTTACTTAGGAGGGGTTGAATTTGCCCCCTTCTTAAGATTGGAGGGAATGGTCAGTGGCCATGATCATTCTTTTCAGTCTAATGTTTCTTGCCAATTCTTATATTGAAAAAAATTAAACTTATTTTTTATTTATTTTACTTTACTCATCACATTTAATGATTGGAAATTTTTGTTGAAGTATAGTTATTTAATACTTGCAATATTTCTTAGTTATAATGTGATTTAGTAACATTTAATAATAACTGTTGTGTTATAAATACATTGTGATCTAAACATATTTGTTTAATGTATTTTAATTTTAGAATTTTATTTATATTTTAGTGTGAAGTGTGTGTTTGAATATTGATTTACTGTCTATTGGTCAAATCTGGTATTGACTTAGCAGCACATTCTACTTTCTTTTAGTCATTTCATTTCCTTACTTATAGGTGGAATTTGACTCCTTGTTTGGGGCTCTGTAGATGCAATTCCACTCTTTTTAGTCATCAAATTCAAGCTACCTGGTTAGGTACTTCTGAATTTTAGATATTGTAAACATTTCTCAACATTTTCAGATTTGTTCATCAATAATGTTCTCTTATGATAAAAATGAATAATTAAATTGAGGCTTCTTGAATAGTTTCAATTAAGAGTTCAACCAAGGCACTTGAAGATTGCTGGAAAGAAGGCATCTGATGTCCTAATAAGAATAGATTTTTCTCCTATTTCTGTAGCGTATAGGAAATTCTCGCTTTTCTCATAATAACTTTTATGAAAACTTTAGAAGAATCATAGGAAAAACTAGAATCTGGGACAAGTGGTTATATTTTCAAAATTCCTGTAAAATTCTTACTTGTGGTCTTATGTAGTTTTCAGTGGTTGTAAGTGCTGTAATGCTGCTTTGGCAAATTTCACTTTTTGGGATGCTTGTGATGAGACTTTGATGCTCATCAATCCTTGCACTCCATTTATAATGAAACTTGGTTTGTTGATTAGGTTTTGAAGTTAAAACTCATTTTCGTTAATCTTCTGAAGTGGTGGAGCAGATAAAATCAATTATCACCTTGCCTCTGCAGTTAAGGTTGAGATTACTATTGGAGAGACATGAAAACTAATTTTTCCATAGGGTTGGTCAGATTGAATTTTTGTTGAGCAAGTAATATCTCAGATGTGACTTCTATGTCGGGATTCCTTTTGTTTTTCATTCAAGCTATGATCAGAATTAAGCTTCACATTTGAAATTTTCTCTGGAACTTTTTGTTTTTGACATCATACTTTGAAGTTTGGATGATTTCTGTGACATCATACTTTGAAGTTTGGACAATCAATAGTGGCGGGATCTTGTTATCAATTGCCATTACTGCTCTTTCCCTGGTCAACTTGTCATACCATATTTCAAAATCATTGTATATGTTTTGATTTGATATTAGTTTGGCTGATTCTAATCACTGGTGTGCTGACAGTCAGTCGTTATGTTTGAATGGGTATGGATATTTATTTCCTGATAAAGATCACAATGTTTCTGCTATTCGAATGCTTCTTACTAAATTGGGATTGACGTTTGCTATGAAAGTGTAGAGAAATGTTTTAAGTTTCTTTTGTTTTTATCCTTTTTAAAAATTAATTTGTAATTGAATTTAATTAATCTGTAAATACATTAATTAGAACCAGCTGTAATTAATTAGAACTAAAATCAATTAATTAGTTCTTGTTCCTTTTGTGACGCTCATTATATACATTATGTATTCACTCTATGATTAAAATTACAAGAAGTGGTGGAAATTTTTTTTAAAGAAAGTGTGTGCTTTTTTTTGTTGCTCTGTTGCTTCATGACTGTTACGATTGGGAAAAAATAGTATTACTGTTAAGAAAAGAACACTGGAGAGGAGCGTCCGCTGTGTGCCTTGTTTTTTTTTTATTTACTGTGTGCTTTGTTGTTTTTTGTTAAATGGAATAAAACTAGTATTGCCGTAAAACTAGTGTGAGGGACAATGTTGTGCAAAAGGAAGTAGCTTATTGGATGTTTATAAGCAGATCTGCATATAGGAACAATTTATCATCTTTTATTGGATGTCAATATCTCACTGAAAAACATCTTTTTGGCTGGCGTAATAAGTAATGTTTTTAACCTATCTGCTGCTCATTTAATTTACCTTCACTGGTTAGCCTCCTCTAAATCAAATGTGCTATTTGAACTGTGAATGGTGAAGTATTATTTTACCCTTGCTTTTACACTGATTCTTACCTGATGTTGATTGCAAGGTAGTTATGAATCTGGATTTGCCTTGGAAGAAGATTAAATTGGTTTAAGAGGCAGATCTTTGTGCAGGAATTGAAATCAGTTTAGCTTCAACATTATTAGAGCTACATATAATAAAAGGTATCAGCATGAAGCCAAATGTGTTATAACCTATAATAGCTGACCCATTGACAGACCATGAAGCATGTGCTAGAGTGGGTTTCTATAGGCAATGCATGGGCTCACTGAGGTTAAGAAGGTAATTAATAATGAGTAGGCATAAAGGAGATACAGAGGAAGGATTTAGTAATAAATAATAATAATAAAATTAAAATATAAAAATAAATAATAAATGAAATGAATTAGAAAAAAATAAGGAAGTGATTCTTTCAAAGGGCAGAAGTGGTAAAGGGTTGTGACTCTTCCAAAGAGTGGTAATTATGAGAGCTTGTGACTTTCTTGAAGGATTAACGGAAGAAGAAAGGAATTAGAAGAAAATGAGGAAGTGACTTTTTGGAAGGGCAACAATGATGAAGTGAATACCCGCCGGCACTATTCTATAGTGGGGGGGGTGTCGACCCAACCTTATGAGTATTCGGACTATTTGGAAGTGGACAATCAAGTGGTTGTACCAGCCAAGACTCATCCACGTCCGATTATAAGGGTTGTAACTCTTCCAAAGGGTGGTAATTATGAAAGGTTGCGACTCTCTCAAAGGGCAGAAATGTTGAGGGGTTGCGACTCTTCCAAAGTGGTAATTGTGGGAACTTGTGACCTTCTTGAAGGGTTGTGGCTCTACCAAAGGATGGTAATTATGAAAGGTCATGATTCTCTCAAAGGGAGCAACGATGAAGCAACAAGGCCCATTACGAGTACTCATCCTTTATTGGCCTACTATCCAGGGATACAAACCTTATATGCCACAGTCTTCCCTTAAACAAAAGAAGAATGGAAGAGTAGAGAAGCCACATGATCCATTTCTTTTCCACGTAAGAAAGATGTAAAGGCTATGTTTATAAATTGGGCTATGCATAAGGGAAATCAACATAACACTCCAGTTAACAAGAAGAGAGGCAACAAAGGCACAACCTCAAAAAATAATTAAGAGTAAATATGCAAAGGCTAGAAGTCAAGCCAATCAAGAACAACAAATAATGAAAGGAGATTCTTTTATAATGCAAAAATTTACAACTACAGATACACATACACATACACATACACATATTATCTCTTTGTTCTCGACAAACACTGAGGTTTATATAGATTTCTCTCCCTTGAATCAAAAAGAAAGCACACACACCTAAGATTTAGCATGATCTAACGAAGGTGGCTTTTGTAGAAGCTTTTCCAGTTGATAGTGATGGTAGCTTAGCCACCCTGCCTTTTAGCCTAGCCACTCCAGTTAACAAGAAGAGAAAGGCAACAAAGCCACAACCTCAAAAATTAATTAAGAGTAAATATGCAAAGGTTAAAATTTGAGCCAATCAAGAACGATAAATAATGAAAGAAGATTCTTCTATAATACAAAAATTTACAACTACAAATACACATACACATACATATATGTTATCTCTTTGTCCTCGACGAACACTAGGGTTTATATAGATTTCTCTCCCTTGAATCAGAAAGAAAGCACATCTTTTAAGAATGAAAGAAGATTGTTCTAGAGTGCAAAAATTTACAACTATAACACTTACACCTACACATACACATGTTGTCTAGACTAACACATTTGGACCCATTTTCTGACAAACGATTGTAGAAATTACGACGGATATGTGTTGAACATTCAATGAATGATTACTTTGTTGTCGCATTTTCAACATCTGTTTCATCCAAAGTTTGAATCGACAACCTCAAAAATTAATTAAGAGTAAATATGCAAAGGAAAGAAGATTCTTCTCTAGTGCAAAAATTTACAACTATACATATGTTGTGTCCACTAACACATTTGGACCTATTTTATGACGAACGATTGTTGAAATTATGACAAAATAACTCTTTAGGAGTATCAAAATTATCATGCATACAGATGCCTTTGGGGTGATAGTCTTGCTAAAGAAGTGAGTTATTAAAACTGTCTCACATGGTTATACATAGGGTAATTTTACTAACAAGATTATATAAAATGGCATGTCTCACAGGGTTATACATAGGGCCATTTGTTGTAAATAGTTGCAAAGTTTTTTAAAATTCATATTGTAATTTATCTCGTTATATAATCTTGAACAACTTTGGTACAAAGCATTTGGCTAGAAGTAATTTTAGTTTTAATTTGAAGGCTTTCTATGTTGTTTGGACAACCTTAAGTTCTTTGGTGGCACTTATTTTTGGGTAGTTTCTTGATCACCCTTTTCTCTTGTAATTTTGTGTGTGCATATTTCAATTAAAAAAATTTATGATATAATATATACTTTAAAATAAAGCACACCTTTTAGGAAATATTCCCAAAAGAAGTTTGTCATCCAAAACTAAAGTAAATTTAAAATTTAAAAAGGAAAATGTGATCAAACTGTCATTGACTAAGTTACTTCTCAAAGACGATCAAGAATAAATGTTTATTACAAAGGACTAACACCCAATTTTTGGGAAATTTTACATATTGTAATGGAAAATATTAAAAATAAAGCAATTATGTGTACACTTGGCCTCTATTTAGGAAAACAAATATAAATGATTTTGAATGAATTTATGAGGTTTAACTTGCTAAATGTATTCAAGGTGATTTTAGTAAAATCTATAACCTTCAACTTTAACTCTTAGTTGAAGATATTTTAGTCTAACTTGTTGATAGGCTAAACAAGTACTATTGTAATAATTTTTGGATTTTTTGGTATAACTCATGATTAAAATAATGTGTATGGACCAATTAGAAATTAGGATATTTGTTATTTTATTATATATTTCATACTTTGTATAAGATAAGATAAAATAAGATAAATTTATTAATGTCCAACAAGAGACCACAAGGGTCCATGGGACTGAAGAGTGTACAAGGAAAGACCGCCAATAGCAATAGCACCAAGCGGTGCCAAGGAAAGAAAGCAAACGTGGAAAAAAAGAGATACAAGAAGAAGTAAGGAGCACAAGAGCGAGGCAAGTACTAAGGGTCCTTCCTCGGTAAAATGAAGCCAAGCACTGAAGGGTACAGACTGGGGCGAGAAGGTGCCCTAAACTGCCACCGAAAAAAGTAGGGAGGGTGTCGCTGATGACTATAACCACTACGAGGTCTCACAGATCTAGAGTGACCAGTGATTGTGGCACTGGAAGGCCACTTTGTCCCATGTGCAGGAGATGAGGGAGAGAAGAAAGCGGTGATAAGTTGAACCAGGGTCGTTCTCTGGGGGAATAAGAGTTGTAAGGTGTGGTTGTGGAGTTGCATAGTCTCCTTGAGGTACAGTGCAAGGCATCTCTAGTCCGTGTAGCTAAAGAAGGTCGTGAGGGTGTTGCATTCCCTAAATAAGCAATATAATCTCTCACAGATCTCATAGTAGGTAGGATAGTGAAAAATGAAATGGATCTCTGTCTCGGCTCTGCCCAAGGTACGCAAGTGACAAGTCCGGTCCTCTCTGTCCATGTGGTGATTTGTCTGAATCCAAAGCCGGTGGGAGCCAACCCTGAAGGAGCCCAAAGAAATGCATAAGGCATGACACCAACGCTGAGACAAGTAGCTAGGGGGCACAATAATACCGTCTCTGATAACCAGAAAGTGATCGGCGTAAAAGACCATCTTCGAGCGTAACCCGCTAGAAGGGTTACACCAAGTCGTGGTGATAAACTATCTATAAATGTCAAGTCTGACATGCTGGTTCAACTCTTGTTGTGAGGGGAGGAGGTGGATAGGAGCATCGAGAGAGAACTAGAAGGGGGGGAGGTGGTCAAAATCAATCTCAATTGAGCTCAACAAAGATGAAGCCTGTGTGAACCAGTAGTGGGCTTGGAAGGTCGGCATAGAATCCACCACAGAGAGAGAGGAGCAATAAGCCAAGTAAGAATATCTACACTCGTCATCCGCAGAGTTAGCAAAACCATGAAGATGATGAAGAAACCAAATCAGGTCAAAAATGATAGCCAACCTAAACTGATGGGCCCCGAACTCGGCCAAAACAATACTGTGGGAGGTGAGCCGATGACATCTGATAATACACCGAAGAAAAAGGGTTTGGACACACTTGATGGAAGCCCAGTCAGAATCAAGGAGAACGGGGCCCCAAACCATCGAGTCATAAAGAAATGTCGGTCAAACCAAGGAGTCTAGGAGGGACAAGTATGACCACTACGTGACATTTGTCAAATAAAAAAATGATCTTATAAATAATATAAAATCCTTCTTTAAATATATTTTAATTTAATAAAACATCTGAATTATAATTATGAAGATAGAGTTAATAATTAATTAAGAAACAAGGGCTGCGTGCAGCTTGAGTCCCTGGTAGTAGCAAGGAGGTGGCGTATGACTTTGTAGGAATTCAGTAATTCATTTTCTTTGACTTGCACTAATTTATAGATAAGAAAGCTCCTATATGTCGAGGTTGATTTGCTTGGCATTTTGTCTTGTTTGTAACATAGAAGCAGTCCCTTCAGATCATCCTTGATTCCTTGGAAAGGCACGAAATTCTCCACCATGAAAGAATAGAATGTAGCAAGTTTGAAAAGGAGCTCTAGATTCTCTCTTCTAATTTCAGCAGCTAAAATATTAACAAAGGAGGAGAGGATAAAAGTTGGCATAAAAAGTATATGGAAGTAGGAGATCTGTACAACTGTCATTCAATAAGTAAAAAAATTGCCTATTTGAACTCCATATCGGCAAGTGATGATAATGAGGAATATGGTCTAACAAAAAATTTGATTTATGCACTGTCAAAGAAAGAACCAGTGCATTTGAGGCCATAAATCAAAAGTTTAGGAGAAGCTATCGGTAAAAGAGTGTTTTGAATCTCTAACTCCGTTTTATACAGACTTGAGAGTCTTACTCTTAGAGTTTACATCTTGATTGTTAAAAAATATATGCCAATGCTAGCTAAAACTTTCAGATTCATAGCGATGAATTTGTGAGGGAGGGGGTAAACCGGGGTGGTAGGAAGAACACCCAAAAGGCGGTTGTTGCAGATTATAGACATCAACTACAAACATACACAATGCATATCAGAAACTTTTGCATCTTTGGATTAAGCAAAAAGAAGTAGAACCAATTGGCAGACAGTTTTGACCCATGGTCAGGATCCACCGTATACTTATTTCACAAAATTATTTAGCATTAATTTGATTGCAATGATTATATAGGAAACTATGAAAAAACACATTTTCATGTATTCAATTCTAAAACCATGATAAGTAAATCCTAAATAATAAAAGATATTACAAGGCCATTGTGCCAGACTGTTATCTCATCATATAAATAATCTAGGTTCAAACATTGATGAGCTCACACCCATATTTTATGTGTATGCTTCTACAATTGATGCTATTCAACAAATATATTTTACAAAGAATCGAACTATAATTTAACCAAACATTTTTAAAATAACCACCAAATTGTGAAAAAAAATGTACGTCTTGATGACATCCAAAATTTTCTAATAACAATATCTATTTATAAATGTGAGAATCATGGTAAATTTCACAAATCTCCATTCTGAAGGCCTAGTGCAATAATAGCATATCAGTCATTCCCTGTATTTTTCTATCCTTACAATTGACAACATGCATCTGGCATGCATTTCATTGTCAATGTGATCAGGATCTTCAATGACATGGTTGCACTTCTTCAGACTCAAAATGTTGGCATTTCTGAAGAAAACTATCATCCCTAGCATCTAAATACTTAGAATAAGCCTCACCAAACATCATCCTCTGTGGGCAGATTCACACACCTTCAGCCTACCCCATTGCTTTAGACACCTTCAACCTGCTCCATTGCCGCTCTGGAAACTTCCCTAGAGAAAAAGACGCTCCTATGGAAACTTCCAAGTATGTTACCTACTATTGATTAAGGTCAACATGTAGTGCTCATACAAGCCACCAACACTTAACACGTGTGGAATCTTATCATGTTTGAGAGATCACATTAAAATCAATAACAAAATCCACTGTGCAATGCAAAAAATATCTAGAACTGTTGTCCCAACTAATTTTTTGAAGTCATCCTTTGAAATGGGTATTTTTTTAATCCAAGGCCTTAAAAGTATCTATTTTTTTAACAATATATTGCCATAAAAATTGAGAATAGAAACATATTCTATTCTATTTTTTATTTTAAAACAATGTAACAATTCAAAGCCGGAAGCATTTGACTATCAAATGACTATTGCATTTTGGGTAGTGTTCCATGATCTAGTGCAAATGTGTTAACTAGTACATTTTTGCTTATGTTCCATGATCCATCATCATATATGGTATAATACAATGACGATTCATGGACTAAGATCCAAAACACATTGATACGTAAATGAATTAAATAATCGTGTGTACCTGACTTTAATCATGTACATTGATACGTAAATGAAATAAATAATCATGTATTCTGAAACCTCTATAGTGCTACCATTTGCTATTTTTTGGGACTCAATAACATGGGCATTTTTTGTTTCGGATTGCTTCATATCCTTGTTTCGTATTGTTGCTTTTAATAGTCGCAATGAACGATAAATGTTCAAATTTGTATTGGACAATTTTGCAGTTTGTGCAGTGCTAGCATTTGTTGTTGTGTTGCTATTTGTGCTTTTTAATTGCAATGCATTTTCCGCAATTTGAGGAATCATGTCTTGGTTTAAATTTTAGTTCTAAGCGGATTCCCCTTTTTCCTATGCCTGTAGTACAACAAACATTAGCACATCAAAGAATAGATGCAGTCTAATAATTGATGAAACCTAATGCTTAGAATGTCTCCATAGTAAGAGCAGTTATCAGAGAGGATTTTACACACAATATCAAACAAGTTATGAGGCATCTAGATTCTTATGCTTGTACAGAAAGAGTCTAATGTTGTTTGGTTCTTGTGGTTATGGTCGTTGTAGTTATCTAGGGATACATTTAGATACAATGATATGTATGTAAAAATAAAGAAAACATTTATGGGTAAGTTATTTAGATAGAATGATATGAATGAAAAAATTCAAGCAGTATTGTAAACTCACAAGGCACGTTCTGTACATAACTTCCACCATATAGAAAAGCATCTTATATGATTTTTCATGGGTTTCAACTCCATCCCATACATTCAAGAGTTAAAAGTGTGTAACCAGAAAACACTGCATATAAAATAGCTTATAAGAGCCTTTAAACTATTTTAGCAAGTATTTATAAGTTTCTTTTCGTAGTTAAATTTAGTTTCAAATGAATTCAAGAAGTTTTTTTTAACTTTTTTTCTGTCTTGAGAATTCATGATGTAAACATCTCAAACAATATATGTACTCATAACCGCTAAGGTCACGAGAGATGATAAAATAATGATCTTGCACATCCTTCAAAATAAAATGGTGAATAGAATCTATCAATACATGTTATGTTTGAAGTTCTTTATTTGTTCATAGACACGGAAAAGTGGCAAAAGGCTTAAATCAATAAAAAGGTGCAATAAATCATTAAAATAGCACGAAAAATCAATAAATGGAACAAAGGCAATTCAAATAAAAGAAAAATTCAATTAAATGATTAAATAAAGCTTGAGAAGGAGAAAAACACTACGAAATTGATTAAATTCAATTAATGACATAGTTGTTGAAAACAAAAATCAAAATGAACATCTTACCCTTCATGGCTAAATTTAATTACTTTAATTAATTAATAAATACTAATTTCCCTCAACAAAGCAAAAAGGAGACAAAATGGACACAAATCACTCACTTTTGTTGAAATGGTCCAGCCTTTTGAAACCATTTAAATGTTTGTCCCCCCATTTATGGACAAAGCAAAGCCAATTGACCTTACCCAAGCATGACCATGGTTATCTCACTCTACCCCCTACCCTTGGGAAAATCCTATATATTGAAGGTATTTTGAGGCATAATTCATCCACTCCATATCTTTGAATTGCAGCAAAGCTCTTGCAATTTGCATCCACACCACTCACTTATCATTTTTCATTGCTAATTAGCTTAAATTGCTTGATCATAGTAGATTGTTCATCAAACAGAGCTAGAATTTGATTGAATAGATCTTAATTTGCATATCATATAGCTTAATTCTCATCTTTAGAGTGTCACTAGTGAGGATCATAGCTGAGAGCCTCATTTACCACTTTATTTTAGAGATCCATGAGATATTTAGATTAATTGTGCATTATTTAGATTAGTTTGCTTTGAATAGTGTAAATTCTCTTTAAATCTTGTTATTTCATGAAGGTGTATAACTCACACACACAGTTCATAGATCTATTAAATTATTTTCAGAGATTATGTAATCTGCTAACTCTAACTGTCCAAGACCATGAATAATGAAAACAATGATCTAATTATAGTTGGCGTAAGAGAGAATTATGTAGAAATCATTAGTAACTTATTTTCAGCCAAGATGAAAAAGTAGTCCACCTATAAAAAAATGTTCTGATAGGTTTAGAAGATTGTTTTCATTGGTTTCTAGATTTAAAATGCATTCCACTGGTTTTATTCAATTGTCTTGAATGCAATGTGTAATCATCTGAAATTGGACAAGATTAATCATGTGAGCAATCAAGGCAAAATCAAGGCAATTAAATCAAATCAAGCTAACATCAAAGCTAAATTGCATTCAAGCCATAATCCAAATTTAATTGAAAATCAAAAGCCATAAAATCAATTCAAATCGAATAAATCATGATAAATCAATTAATTGTGCAATTAATCTAATTAATTGCATAGTTCATTTAAATCAAATCAACCCATTCAAGGGGTACACATGGTTAAACATATTAATTAAATTTAATTAATAAATCCTATTTTCCCTCAAACACCAAATGGGAGGAAAATGCATCAACCAATAGGATTTAAGAACAAAGCTCACATGGATCAAGCTCACATTGAATCTCCACCACCCATAAGGGGAAAGAATCTTGTCCACCCATTTTGTCCTCTTGTCCCAAGCTTTGAGGACAAAATATTTAAATGGTCTCCAATGCTCTCTCTCTCTCTCTCTCTCTCTCTCATATAGAACCTCAACCTATTTACTATTATAGATATTTGGACAGTGTTTTGTATTAGGCGATTGATAAGGTCATCCTATGTGGCTTGTACACGATCTACTGGAGGAGGTGGAGGGTTTTAGGGTGGTGGTGGTAGTTCATGAGCAATATATTCAGGGTTTTGTGAATGTGATTGTGCAATATATGTGGGGTTTTCTTGTGTCAGTTGTGTACAAGAAGTTATTTATTGCCCCTTTCATTTTTGAGGATTGATCTAACATCAACTTAATAAAAGAAAACTTAAATCAATTAAAAAACCCTACTTTAATCAAAATGAAAAACAAAAATAGTGAAAACAATGAAATCTTACTTCTTCGATGAAATGGCATGGTTGGAAATTGATACAAATGTCGAAAAAATGTTATGTAAAGTAGAGCATGCTCGAGTTCTAAGATAATTTGGAGTTTTTTGCTCTTGTTGGACGTTTTTGGGCATTAAAAATAGCCAAAACCTATGGCCTACAAAAACATATAAAGTTTTTCATAACACCAAGCCAAGACTGATTTTGAAGTTTTCAGAACCCAAGCGGGTTATGAAAAATTTCATTTTTTGGGGCATGTGGCCACTTAATTGACCAGCATCTTGGTGCAGTTACCCCTTTATAAGTTATGATGTGATTTGAAATGTTATTTCAAAAAAAAAATTTATAATAATTATATAATAGTTTATGAATCAATATTTATAGAAATCTTATGATCCTTTTGTTTTATAAATAGACTTATATTATGTATATACATATACTAATTATGAAAATTCACCATCCTTCATTACATGCTAAGTCTTAGTATTGAATTAATTGTCAAAGAAATTTATTATCTTGAATAATCTTAATTAATTTTAAGTAATTGAATTATATAAAATTGAAAAATATATAAACATCTCAATTCTAATTATACTATTTGTATATTGATATAAAATTATTTGTCAATAAATTTCATCGTTCACCCAACGATACATATATATTTTCCTACTTTATGTGCTAATTATAGGACACCCTAATTATATTGATTTAAGAGCTCATTAAAGAATCTATATAATAGAAAAATTAAATATTTAATAATTTTTTTTTATTATATTCATATTTATAAATATGAAAAAATAATCTTAACGTAATTTATTTTAAGTAATTAATTTATATAAAATTGAAAAACATATAAATATCTTAATTCTCATTGTATTGTTTGTATATTGATATTTATAAATATGAAAGGATGCTTTTAACATATTTTTAATTTATTTTTATCAAATTTTAGAAACATTATGAAATTTAAAATATAGAAACATATTTATTTTCATTAATTATTTTTTTATATAACTTTTCTACTTTATTCATAAAAGAAATCTTTTATAGATATTCTCCAAATAATTGTTACATTATTATATTAATATTCATAAATGTGAAAAAAAAATTGACATAATCTTTTAGAAAGATTTATTTTCAATATAACATCCTAATTCTTATTATTTTGTTACTAAGTGTATATATAAATATTAAAAGTTACTTTTCACATATTTTTAACTTATTTAAATGATTAAATTTTACAAACATAATTTATTTTTAATATAAAAATGTCATATCTTGAACAATGAAAATTACAGTATTAAAGTGGAAGGAAAGGCTATGTTCCAGGTGGCTAAAAAATGGCTAACATCAAATCTAAAGTTAGACATTGGAATAAGGATGTCTTTGGTGATATCTTCCAAACCAAAAGCAAAATTCAAATGGACCTTAAAGAAATTCAAGATAAGATTCAGAGTATAGGGATGACAGAAGATGCTAGAAAAGAAGAAAATAGTATCCTTGTGGATTACCATAATATCATAGCTAAAGAGGAAACATTTTGGAGACGAAGATCCAGGTCTCTTTGGCTGAAAGCAGGTGACAGAAATACTAGATTCTTCCATTTAACAGCGATGAAACACAAGGCTATGAATAGAATCAACTCTTTGATTACCCAAAGGGGCACTCTTGATAAAGAGGAAGAGATAAGGAAAGATATGATGGGTCATTTTGCTTCGCTCCTTTCCAGAGAACAAGGTCTCGATCATGATGATCAGAACCATTTGCTGAGTTCTATTCCCACGCTGTTGGTGGCTGAGGATAACCTCTTTCTCAAATCTATTCCTTTGAAGGAGGAAATTGTCAAGGCTATCCAGTCCTTTGAAGGTGAAAAATCCCCCGGGCCAAATGGCTTTCAAATGTTTTTCTTTCAACACTTCTGGGAGATTATTGGAGAAGATATCTGTGGCACCGTGAAATAATTCTATGGTTCTAAAGCTATGCTTAAAGAGCTCAACTCCACCTTCATAGCTCTGATACCCAAAAAACTGGGAGCTAATATAGCTGACAGCTTTAGACCTATTAGTCTTTGTAACTCATTGTATAAGATTATATCTAAGGTTATGACTTCTATGATTCTCAAGATCTTCCTGCATCTCATTTCCCCCCAACAAAATGGTTTTGTGTCAGGGTGTCAAATTTTGGACTTGATCATGGTTGTTCACGAGAATATTCATTCACTAGAAAAATTGAGGAAACAGGGGTTCCTTATGAAACTTGTCTTATCAAAAGCCTATGATAGGGTCGATTGGGAGTTTCTTATGAAAATTCTTCAAACATTTGGTTTTGATGAGGGAGTGATTAAAATTATTATGCAACTTGTAACTTCTATTTCATCTTCAGTGATTGTGAATGGGGGATCTTCTCCGTTCTTCAAACCGTCTAGAGGGTTACATCAAGCCAATCCTATATCTCCTATCCTTTTTTCTATCATGGCGGAAAGTTTGGGGAGATTCCTTTCCCTTCAAGTGTCTCAAGGTCTGATTATGGGTTTACATCCCACTTCTGGGGGGATTGTCTACTCGCATGAACAATTTGTTGATGATACGATTCTGATGGGAGAATCTACTGTTAAGGAGGAAAGGAATATGAAAAAGGTGTTAAATGTGTATGCTAATGCCACAGGTCAACTCATAAATTGGGAGAAGAGTGTTATGTTTTTCTTCAATACCCCTGAAGCCAGAATGAATAGAATCATTGTGATCCTAGGGTGCAAGATGGGAAGTCTCCCGAACACTTATCTTGGACTGCCTCTGTGCTTGAAACCGGAGGCCAATTTTTGGAATGAAATTCTCGACAAATTTCAATTGAAATTGGTGGGATGGAAAGGGATGATTCTTAGTCAAGCTGGGAAAGTTCAATTGCTGAAAACTACTTTGCAAAATCTTTCGATCTATGCCCTTAGCCTGTTCAAAATACCTCAAAAGTTTTCTGACTTGATAGAGAAGATCCAAAAAAGGTTCCCGTGGTCTGGAGTGGAAGAGAAAAAGAGACTTAGTCTTGTGGCTTGGGAGAAGATTTGTAAGCCCAAAAAAATGGGGGGTCTGGGAATAAGGAGCATCAACTATACCAATAAAGCTCTCCTTGCTAAACAATGTTGGAGAATCTTTGAAGATGAGAAAGAATGGAATACGATAATGAAAAGGAAATATCATCTTAGTAATCTTGAAGGAATGCTCCAAACTCAAAATGATATCTAGGGATCCTTTGTTTGGAACAGTATAAGTAAATGCAAGAATCTCATTAGCAAAGGAGCTACTTGGAAGTTGGGAAATGGCAGAAAAATTCATTTTTGGAATGATAAATGGATGTCAAAGAAGCCTCTTATAGAGAATGAAGAGTGGGGGAATTTTATTCAAGATTGTAAAAACACTATAGGATAATTTGTTAGTGATTACTAGAAAAATGAAGAATGGATAGACCTGGGGCTGAAGGATATCAGATTCAAAGAGGTGAATAAACAATTACATGATTGGTTTATTAGAGAGAATGAGGCTGATAAAATTATTTGGGGTCCGGTGACTTCTGGAAAGTTCTTGGTTGCTTCTGCTTCGTTGCTTCTCCTCCCTAATGAGGCTCATCCTTTGTGGGCGTAGGTATGGAATAAGGACCTTACCCCAAAAATTAACATGTTCTTCTGGCTACTTGTTCAGAATAAAATTCTCACACAGGATAATCTCTTGAGAAGAGGGTTCCAAATGCCAAATAGATGTTCCCTGTGCTATCAAGAAGCTGAGAATTGCAATCATATTATGATACACTATTCTTTCACTAGAGAGGTGTGGGACACTACTATGTCTTCCCTTGAGTTCAATTAGGTGAAACCTAATTCTATCCAGGAGTTCTTTCAGCAGTGGCAGAGTCCTTTCAATGACAAAAATGCTAGGAATATCTAGAAAATTGTCTTTCCCCACTTTACCTAGCTTATCTAGAAGGAGAGGAATAATAGAATCTTTAGAGAGAAAAAGGCCCCTCCTTCAGTGGTTGCTAGTTCTATAACAAGAAGTATAATGGAAAACTACAGAAGTATGGGAAGGAAAGATAGTAGTCTATGGGATCCTCAACCTGAGAAGGATAATATGATTTCGTGGGAGACATTAAAGTAGAGTCAGAACTAGAATCCTAGAGATAATATTATGTGGACAACGCCTCCCTATGGATGGATTATAACTTTGATGGCTCAGCGAAGGGAAATCCTGGAAGGGCTGGAGGTGGAGGGATTTTAAGAGATTGTGTTGGAAACTATTTAGGAGCGATTGTTGTCCCGCTAGGAATTCAAACTAGCCACGAGGTGGAGGCTGAAGCTGCTCTTTATTTGGTCATGATGGTGAAAGATTTGGGATGCATGAAATTATGGTTGGAAGGGGACTCTCTAAATATAATCAATGCCATAAAAGGGAAGTCTAACAGCTCTTGGACGATAGAACACATCATCAACAAAATAAATTTTTTAATGAACTCCTTTGAAGATAGCCATGTCACCCACATATACCGTGAAGGCAATAAACCAGCGAACAAGTTGGAAAATGACAGTACTTTGTGTGATGTCATCCAAAAGTGGAGAGGGGAAGCGAATCTCAAGTCTAATCAACTACGATAAGATTAATCACCATGAAGGAAATATCACTTAACTTAATGATGAAAAGGACAAATCATTTACCGAGGAGGCTTGCACGTATGGTGAAGTGTGGGAACATTACTCTGCAGATAATAAGGCAAGGACAAAGGGTTATTTTCGATAACCAAAAAAGCATTGTGAACCTGAGAATCAAGGCAGAGAAGTCTAGTAAGAAGCTAAACCAGTACATGAAAAACTAGAAAATAATGGGAGGTGGTCTGAAGAGGGAGGAACCTTCCAACTGTGAAAAATGGAGATAGGATAGAAAAGTGTGGAAGAAGTTGAAAAAAGGAGGGGTTACTTAGTTTATGAAGAAGTTTCACGGGCACAACAAAAAGATCATGTCTTTGTTTGTAGATGGCTGGAATAATGGTAAGGTGTTTCTTTGGGGCAAGTCTTTCAAGCTTACCATTTCTAGCTTAGCTGATATTACTGGTTTACCTTCCGAAGATACCCATTTTCATAGAGGCAATCATAAGCTAGGAACTAAAGCCTTTTCTATTTTTCCCAAAACTGTTGATGAGAAAGCCCTAATGACTAAGGGGAAGGGTGACTATGTGGATATAACTAATATTGATGAATTCTGGGCTAAAATTTTGAAAGCCATGATTGAATACTTTACTCTGGACGGGTGGTATTCGAAAATATATAATTTCCATTTTGTGTTTGCTAACCACTTCAGGCATAAAAGGAGAATTCATTTCCCTTTCTATCTTTTAAGTTCTTTGAATAGCAGCATTGCAGGTCACAAGAAAAAGGCTTCTAACCCTGTGTTGCATGAAGGATTGATTCTTCTTATCTCTGAGCATATAAGGGACAACATTCCAGACCCTATCCCTAAAAAGATTACAGATAAAAGAAAGGTGAAGATTGAGGGGGAGATTAACCTGAGACTAGTAAGAAGAGAAGGAAAAGTAAGGGAAAACCTCATGTTGCTACTGGTGACAAAGACATTAGAGAGGAGGAGTTAGAGAATAAGAAACAAGCTAGAGGAAAGGGTACTCTTGAGGAAGACAACGAGAAGGACTCTGATGAGGAAGAGACAAGCAATGAGAAAGAGGAAGACCATGGAAAAGATCAAGAAGAGGAAATGAATGATTGGCTGGAAGAGGGGAATGATGATAAAGAGGAGATTAGCCATGAAGATGGAGAAGAAAAGGAGGAAGTGGAAGAGGAAGAGGAAGAGGAAGAGGAAGGAACCCAGGGTTACTCTTCTAATGAAGTAATGAAAGATACCCCTGATAATAATGAGGGTGTTGAGAAATAGGATGATGGAACTCATTCCTTGGAGGTGGATACTTCTCAGATTGCCCCTGTGGAGGAAAAAATAAACAATGCTATGCCAGAGATGGGGGAGGGTAAAACTAGAGAGGAAGATTATAAAGATGAAGAATTTTTTCCAGAGGGAATTATGGGTGGTCATGAGAATGATGGTAAGGAGGCTGGTAATACCCCTTCTACTAGTGATGCTGGTGAGGAGACATCCAAAAGAGGGAAGGAAGGTAAGGACAAGATGACCATGCTAGAGATTATCAGCAACAAAGAGGAACCTATTATCCTTCAGAGGGATGATTCTTTGCAGATGGAGAAGAACAATATGGAGATATAGGATGAGAACAGGGACTGGAAGAAGGAAATGCAAGAAATGGAAATCCATATCTAGGATAAAGAAAGAACTATGAAAAACATAAATACTAAGATGGGAAAAATGGAAAATAAGATTTTTGATAAGGTTAAAAATAAAAATACTAAAGAGGAAGGAACTACTGAGATGAGTAAGAAGATTAAAGACATGATGAAAGATTTAGAAACTAAAATCAACAACCATGACAGTATGATAAAAGGTTTTTTGAATCATAGCAACGAGGGTCTGAAGGTGACCATCAAGAATCTGAAAATGTTGCATAACTTCCTAGAAAGGAACATGCTAGAAAGAATCACTATCACCATTGATGAGGACGCTAGAAACACTGGGCCGGGGACGAGAACAAGAGGGCGTATTCAGAGAAAGATCCCTAAAAAACCTAAAGAGCTGAAGGAACTGCAAGAAACTATCCAGAAGATGGAAGATCTCCAGAAGAAGGCTGAGGAGATGATAATTGTTAATTAACTTGTTCTGGCTGGTAGATGTTTTGCAGTTGGTTTTTTCTTTTGTTTCTACTTTTGAACTGTTTGGTTGTTGGTCTCTACTGTTGTTTTCCTGTAGTTGTTTCATTTTATTAACTTTGATGCTCTATCTTTTTGTTGTATTAAACTCTGGTTTCGGGTCCATGTAAAACCTACTTTTACCTTATTCAAAAATAATGAAAATTACAAATATAAAATTTAATACAAGAATTTAAAAGAAAACACTTTTAAAACCCTAATATTTAAAAACCTAATATTCTCCAAGTACTCATAAGAAATATTCATAGATCCTTATGTAAATTTAATAACAAAACCCCAAAATAATTATTAAAAAATTACAATATATTTCATAAAAATCAGTTTATATTGGCGGCATGTGCTTTTGGCTGAAAACATTGAGTGTTTTTGTCATCAACGTAAGATGGGTGTTCGGAAGGAATTTTTTGGCTCATCCCAATAGGCAATGTTATCCCGATAACTCCTAAATTGCACTTGCACAATTAAATCCAAGGTGCACAAAATGATAAGTGCGCAGGTGTGAGGGACCGAAAATGTTGTGTATTCTCACTCCTGCGTTACTTTTTACTATGACTAAAACACGACCTCAGAGAAGAAAATTTCATGCCAAACTGAAATAGTGGTTTCTTCAGCACAATTTTAGTAGTGGTAGTGGTTTCTCCACTTTTCCTCCCTCTCTCTAGAAGAGTATATAGTTATACAAGAAGAAGATTCCTCACCTGTAAAAGAAAATATTAAGAATTGGAATTAGAGTTATAGACATAAAATAGATTCTAAAATGTTTTGATATAAAAACCTACTAGAACCCCTCTATTGCGACATATTTGTATCTTCCTTGCATAAAAATTCACAAAAGTTTCGATAAATCTAAAACTAAAACATTTTTCTATTAAATTCAAGCTACCAAAATTTACAGATCCCCCCTTACTAGAATGGAACAACGGAAAAAAAAAAATTAAGTTACGTTAAACTACAAAAAATAATGCAATCAAATACACCAAAACAATATCCTTCACTAAACCTTTGTGTAGTCCATTTCTGGTTTGAGACAAAGCTGATCAAACTCAAAATCCACAAGCATGGGAAATATCGGGGCCATAGTTTTGGTTGTCATTTTAAATCGTTTGCTTCGTTGTCTCAGAGCTCTGCTATAGTTGCTCCACTTTCAAAGTGAACAGCAATAATGATAATAATAAGAGGAGCCCAAAGGTCGTGCAGTGCAAATTCTCCTTTACATTTATTCACACAAAAAATAACGCACAAATATAGACATAAAATGAACAACTTTATTCACTCAAAAAAAATCATAAGATGTTGAAGCTATAGAAACAACAAAAAATTTCACCAGATTGATAGTGCCGGCAAATTCCCATATATTTGTAGCATATCTTGACTGCTGATGTGGTTCAAATATCTCCCTAGATAATATATGTTGGAGATCAAATGTGGAGTGTGCGTGGGCTTCAATATGCTGGGGAAACACACATATAAATACAATTAGATATGTCAATTCAAACAACAAATATCGATTGATAATGCACATACAAAAAATACAATCAATAATTTTACAACAAATTTCTCACCATCGACGAGAGTTCTATTCTGGTAGATTTATCTTTTCATATTTGATCTTGGGTGCTGGCAGCTCCTGCATTTTGCCAAGATGCACATGAAAAAGTATCAAACAATTACTGAAAGAAAAAGCAAATGCAAATGCAGAAGCAGAGTGGGATAATTCAAAATAAATGTTTGAAAATGTTTTGGGTGGAGTTTTATAAGCGAGAAGTTTTGAAATTTAAAATATTTGCTGTCGTCACCATTTATCTTGTTGTCGCTGTTTATCTTCTTCCATTTTGTCCGTCTTGCTCTGTTTTCTTTGTTGTCATTTGTTGCTGCTGTCTACTGCTACCATCCATGTATAACATGATGGATGCCATGTATCTTATCGTATCTTATGCATCTCTTAACATGCACTTTTTATTGGGAGCTTAGCTTGTCCCATAATGAATAGTATACTATAGTACTTGCTACTTTTAAGATTCCAAAAATAAATGGGTAAAGTGATAGATCCACAATCAAGTCTAATTTCATACGGCAATGCCTATCATTGGGCAAAAAGAATGTTGACAAAATTATTAGGTGATGAAAGAGTCAAAAAATTTCTTTCCTTTTGTTGTTTAAAGGTATCTCATAATATCTCTTTTTCTATTCTTGTATTTAAGGAAATATCTAGGAACGTTGACAAATCGATTCCCATGCAAAGAAAGATAAATTTTCATGGCATCCATTCACATGATGTGGGTCCCACTACTGTCGTTGGTAGGTTGCCATTTATAGGATGGAAACACATCCAAACTGAGAATAGATTTTTGTTTTCAAATATTTAATTAACACAAAGAGAATGATAATTTTTATCATTTCAATATATTTATAAATTAGTTTAGTAATTTTTTTGGTCAATAATTATATTTGTATATTAGTTGGATGCAATTCTTTGTGATTTTTAATTAAATTTAAAG
Source organism: Chamaecyparis obtusa (assembly GCA_027943335.1). Classification (NCBI taxonomy): domain Eukaryota; kingdom Viridiplantae; phylum Streptophyta; class Pinopsida; order Cupressales; family Cupressaceae; genus Chamaecyparis; species Chamaecyparis obtusa. Next base: position 1,171,098 of record BSBK01006170.1, read on the forward strand.
TTTAAAATTAATTAATAATGGTATAATTTATATTTATTTTATTAGTTCGTACAATAGGTTGTAGAACTATAGCATCACCTATCTTTAACTAGTGATTAAACTAGTTAGCTTCAACCAATCAAAATTCAATATTAAAAAAAAAAAAATTGAACCAAAGTAAAGCAAACACCAAATATTATATAAAAAGACAAATATTTAAATAAAAATCTTTGATTTTAAATTTCCTTCTCTTATATTTTTATGCTATTTTTCATAATTCACCTATGTAAATAATATGTGAGATATTAATTTTTAAGGTTTGAAATAATTTATTTTAATTTCTTCTTGTGTAGTTCTTAGTTTTTTCAAGTTGTTAAAATTTTACATTAATAAATCAATAAAGAATATATATTTTTTGAAAGGTTAAAAAATATAATACATTAATAATTAATTACATATTTAAATCTTTTAAATAATAAATTCAATGTTTAATTTTTTAAAAATGATTTTCTATTTATTTTAATAATTATATTATAATATATAATTAAGTGATTTAAAGATATATATTATATAAAAAAATTAATAATATTATTAGTTAACTTTGTCATATAATAGATTACAATTTTTTAAAAAAATATTCTTATATTTTCAACAATTATCTTTTAGATATAGTTGAAATTTTGTTTCATCAATTTAGTTTTTGACATATCATTCATATAGTTTTTTCACATATCATATAGTGTTTGCCTTTTTATTAAGTATTAAGTGTAATTATAATGTGAAATATATAATTAAAATCACTCACAATACAAAACACTATTAAAACTAATTGAAGAAACTTATGAAGACTGATATACCTAATACCTTAGAATAGCTATATTCCTTATACAACAATCTTCAAACATTGATCAAAATGATGTCTTTTAGGATGTCATATTCATAATTACCACACATAGAAACTTCCCAATTTGACTTTGATTTGTTTAGAAACCTTAATCCCATAAAAAACATTTCACAGAGTATTATTATTCTTGTTGTATTTTGCTTCTCCTCACAAACCAAGATATCTCACCATTCATTCATTTTTTCAATACTTTCTCAATCTGCATGTTATTCCATTATAATTGATCTTTCATACTCTCATCAATATTTTTTTTGGATTGGTAAGGGTCGGAGCATATATCAACATAGAGCTCAAGTAGACTCAAACCCAAGACCTCCCAAATGAGAGGCTCACAACTTACCATTTCACTGCAAGGTGTTCACTTCATACTCTCATCAATGTTATCTCTTCCTTTTACCCTTGTATCTCTATGCAAATATTCTATGTATAAAAACCACAACACACAATGCATGAATTGATACAAGTCATTTCTACACCGCAATCCCAAAACTGTTGACAAAATTAGTTTTCAACTAACTTATATAACCACCAAAAACATCCTTCCAATATGGATAGTGTTGGAATTATTGTTTTGAGGTGTTGACATTCATGGTTTATCATTGATGTCAACATATGTTTCAATTGAGTCTCAGAGAGACTGGTTATGACAGGAGCAGGCAGGTCTGATAGGGTGGTACAAACTTTATACGATGTTCCAAGGTGCACAAGCTTAGATTTGTGAAGGAGGTGTTTAGACCTTATGTCTACTTGGTCGTAGATCATTATCAGGTTTTTTGCATGAGTTATGGTTGATTTTGTGAAAACTGGTTATAGTGTAGTAACATAGGATTATGACAAAGATGGTCTTTGAGTTTTTCAATATAGCTTGGATGTGAGCATGTATTGTAGTATGTGAGCTTGAGGCTTGACAAAAGACACATGAGATAACATTCTATGAGACTCTCAGGTCACTGGGATCGTGGTGACATTAGATGTGGTGTGTGATCTGGTGAAGACATATTTGGGGCAAACTAGAAGAGATAGTGTGTTCATAGGGTTTCTAGCATGGATTGTGGATTTTAGCATGCATTTTATGATTTGTATTTGTTGTATACTTATTTAAGATACTGCGTGTATCTTATCTATATATTCATTTGTGCATTGGGGAAGTCCTAACATGCCGACCTAATTGCTTGTTGTAACTTGCATAAAGGAAAGACATTTCTTAGAGTGTTGTATGGATGGTTTTATGGGGTTGCAATCTTGTTTTTGTGAGGTCTGTTGGATGTAGAGAAGAGATCATTCATTGGAACTGTATAGGCAAGGTTAGTTGTTGTAAGTCAGTTCATTACTGTTATTAGATACTCTCATACATTTATTTGGATAGTGGATCCAAAAGGTGGGTTCAACCTTTAGAAGGTGGATTTACCCTTCACTTTAGGTAGTGTGCTCAGGTAGTGAGCCTATCTTTGTGCTCAACTCCTAACATGGTTGTAAAGACTACTAACAGGGTTTTTCCTTCAACAGGGACATGTACTGGATGTAATAATCATCTCCTGACAATGACATAATATTTCTAGTGCATTATTTTTGGGTTCCATCCTCACCTGGGTTTTTCCCTTGATAGGGTGTTCCTCGACAAAAAATCATCGTGTTATGGTGTTCTAATTTTGTGGTATTATTGTAGTTATATTATTGTTTTAGTTTGTTTAAAGTAATCAGATTAAAAGGATTTAAGTTATAGATTTTGCACACAACTAATTCACCCCCGCATTCACCGCCCCTCCCCCCCCCCCCCTCCTCTCAGTTGTGTTGGTGCATTATTATTGCTAATAGATACACCTTTATTCATTGATAATAATTTCCTAATGACAACACATCATAATCAATTTTCAATAGTTGTATCCTGTGTGTGTGAAAATTTTACCTGATCTGTAGACACAACACTTCAGTAAAACATTAGAGGTTAGCGATAATCAAAATCGTGCAAAATTGAAACTAATCTAACCAAGCGATTTACTACTTTCTAATAGGTGCGAGATTGATGTTCTCAGATTGTAATCGAGATCAGTGACCTAGATGACACCTAAATGAAGGATTTGAATGCAATTCTAGATATGAAATATGAATGCAATTAAGCTATTTTTTTGGATTTTATGATGCAATAAGAATGAAAACTTGATATGCTATGAATGCTATTGAAAAACTTGATATGAAACTATCTAAGAATGATATGCAAAAACAAGATTGATCTCACAAAGATGTTGATTCACAAGAGCTTTGATTCTCCAATTCCAATTCTCCAGCGTGATTGTGCAAATTTGTGGATGATTTGTTAAGAGCTGAAGCCTTACTTTATAGAAATCCCGAGCTTTGGAGGTGCATGGAAGAACCACAAATCACTCAAATAACTCAGGTTGATTTTTTGAGTTATTTTTAAATAACAGATAATTAAGTCACAAAAATCATGCAAAAGCAAAGTTCAACTCGAATTGGAAGTTTAGATCAACTTTAAAACTCAAAAAGATGTTGAGTTTCAAAAAAGCTAACAACTTGCATTGATTTTCCAATTTTGAGTTTAACTGGTCTTTTTATGTGCACATGGATAATTATGATTTAATAAATAAATAAAGTGATTTATTCTCAACTTAACTGATTTTTGAAATTAAATAATTAATTTATGGGTTAATCAATCATTTAATCAAACTTTTATTAAAAACTATATTATTAAATAATGACAATTTTGCTTTAATTAATTAAATAAGAATTTAATCAATTAATCATAGGATTTTGGATTTATTGTCAAAATTAAATAATATAATTAATAATAGATAGAATTAAATTTAATTAAACAATTAAGTGGCAAATATTAAATCTAATTAATTAAATATGAAAATATTCAATTAATCAAACTTAGGATAAAAGTGATTTATCACCAAATAATTATTAAATTAAAGATAATTAAGATAATTAGGAATATTGCTAGGAATATTCCCTGATGCAGAATTTAAGATAATCAATTAGGATTCGATGATGTTCAGATATGCCTTAGGTTAGGACTTCGATGTCGATTTTGTTTGATTTGTCGATGTAGGAGGTTAATGAACCTATAGCCCATTTTTGGGGTATTACATTTTGCTCCTCTTTGAATTACTGTGTGAAGTGCAGTGGTTCAAAGATGGTCTATGTTTGATAAAGATATGACACTAATTCAAAAAATAAACCGATCTCAAGATAGAAACCGATTGAAAGATATGGAGATATTAGGTCCTGAATGACCAGAGATAATGTTCACTATAGCAGTGATGAACCGATGATTGCGAAAAAGTGTCAAAACGCCTGATTCTGAACCTTAGGATTGATAAGAAGTGAGTGACCGGTTCTAGACTCGATTGTCTTAGCAGAACTAGCAGGTATCACATCCAGACCCTTCAGTTGCTGAAGAACCAAGGAAATAACACTAATGAACCGATGGTTGCGAAAAGCTGATACAGATCACAAGATTAAGAGAATACCAGATTGATATGGATCGATGAATCTGATATGCCCCAAGTGATGATAGATTTTCCCCGAGCGATGAGGACTTTTGATGAATCTGCGACTAGACGTGGTTGTTGTCTTGATCACTAATGAAAGATATTGAGATAGATTTGATCGATAGAATTTGATTTACAGACTTTGAATGATGTGCAATACCATGCCCCCTTCGGGATTAAAATTGAAATCTGACAAGAAAAGTTAGCGTTATAGTTTAGAAGCATGTTAATTGATTTGAGAAGTAGTTATACATGTCCGAGAACGCATTCTGCATTGTTTGGAGGTCCTGAAGACCAAGTTTGACTAGGTAAACCATGAGTTGACCATAGTTGACCAAGTTGAAATTTTGATAGTTTGATGTAAGATAATCAGTTAAGTTGAGTTCTGGATTTCTATGGTGATTGAAAGTTGAATATGCAAGCAGTAGACCGTCCTGGTCCCAAAAATTTAAAATCACGATTTTGACATAATAAACGATCTCAGATTTCAATTTTGATCCCGAAAATGGGTTCAGAACGTCAAAATTAGCCAGCGGTGCAATTTTCATGAAAAACGGAGCACTTTTAAAAATTAGGTCAAAAGCTATATAAAGGCCGGAAGGGTCATTTTCAATTCATTTCAACCATTTGACTTTAGAGATTTTGTGGAGCCCTCTAAGCGAGAAAAATGGCAGACCAGCGAGAACCAAAGGTACCTATGAGTTCTCATCGATTTGAGTGCAGCCGGAGACACAACAGACCTCGACAGTATGGACATCCGGTAGGTGGACCTCTGTTCCCCTCTGAAAATGCATATTTTTGATGATTTATAGTCTTTTAAAAAAATTTCATACGCATTTTTAGCTTTAGAATTTGCATGTTTAGAAACTCGTACGAGTCCCATCCCAAACTCGTACGACATTTCATTTCATTGTACATTGTCGTTTCAAGCCTGCCCAAGTGTCGTATAAGAGGGACCTTTGTGTCGTACGACATTTCATCGGGTCCCTTGAAACTCGTATGGGTCCGGGCGCAGTGTTGTATGACAATAGATTGTCGTTTGGTCTACTGTGGAATGTCGTACGATATTTGAGGCCAGTCTAGAATGTCGTTTGAAAAATAGTGTTAAAAACTCATTCTTAGGTCAAAAATCTAAGTTTTCTGATCCTTATGCCTGATTGCGGACACTTTGCCCCACCTTCTGAAATATCAAACTATGCAATGCTGATACTATTAGCCTGATTTTGATCTCAATTTATGACAAAAGTACCCTGTTTCTGTATGATTTAGGTCACATATCCCGATGTACATGTTCGGCATTCTTACCCAGCGACACAGAGACTGTGTGTCTCTCTTCCGGACCCGATGAGGGTGCATCTTGCTGCTTGTGGATTTGAGTACCTTATTCATTTACCCAACATTAGGGTAAATCATGGTTTATTGATTGCTTTGATAGAGAGGTTTCATTCTCAGACCCAGACTTTTCACCTTCCGACTGGGGAGATTACTGTTACCCCTGAGGATGCGTATAAGATTCTTCACATTCCTTTTCATGCTCCGCGGCATCCAGAGTATGTCAGTGGAGGATCGAGTGGACTTCATGCCTTTAGATGACTATTTGGTGATGACACCCAGTTGACACAGTCCATATCCTAGGAGACACTCGTGCAGAGATATGGGCAGACACATTGTCTAGAGTGTATCATTGCGGGGATGATTGGAGAGTTGATTATGTCTGGCCATCAGCAGAATGGCTTTTTGATGGGATGGGCACCTATGGTAGCACTTTTGATGGCTACACCCACTGAGCTTGCTTGAGGTCAGTGTCTGTTGGCTCACTTGTATTTCGAGATGCACGAGGTCATGTATCAGGACTACAAGAGCTTTGCTTCTGGAGCTCTTGTTTTACAGATATGGCTGTGGGAGCACATCCCAGTTTTGAGACCAGTGTTTCAGAGTCAGCGACAGCCACAAGAGCCGATCATATATACTTATGCTGGTTATGTCACACAGGTTCGCATGGGACACACCGAGTACTTCCACCGGTGTTTAGATGATATGACCTTCGTGATCTGGAGGCCATATTTACAGATAGAGGCCTGGCCTACTGCGAGAGAGCAATTTTCATTCTTTTTTCAAAGTAGGATACTGATAGGATGGACCTCCATCGTCTTGGAGAGATTTTTGATTACTAGAATCTGGCGTCAGTATGGACGTATTCAGGATGTCCCTCAGGAGTATACTACTTATGCCCGCATTGTGCGTGAGATAGGGCTTGGATGGACACCATGGCTTAGTTATTCTTTATGTGCTGATGAGTACAGTCATATCATTGGGAGAGACTAGGAGTATCACCCAGAGGTGGTGGATGCAGGGGTCATAGATGCATATGTTGCATGGCTTGTTGATCACCGGATTCACCAATTTTCTGATCCTACAGAGCTGATACCCTCCATGGAGGAGGCTATGGATGTTACAGGGGCTCCTATGAGAGCAGGACCGAGACCACAGGTGGTACACCCTACTCCTCCGAGACAGAGAGCCATGGCTCCCTCACAGAGAGCACCAAGATATGCGAGGCCTCCGTGTCCTTCTACATCTACAGCGGGTACATCTTTCGGGACACAGAGACGGAGCAGAGGTGAGAGTGGTACACTGGGCGGAGTAGGATCTGCAGATGATGTTCTAGGAGCTGAGCAGTTTGCAGGTGGTACAGGTGGGGATGACACATTTGATTTGGGTGCTGAGGTTAGACGTCGTAAGGCACATAGGGCTAGCACTTCTTCACATGCAGATCAGCCAGCACAGCCAGTACATGACACAGATATGCCAGCAGCTGATGCAGAGCCTACAGTTCCTCTTACTTTGGGCAAGATTATCAGACGGCTTAGAGTCCAGGTCCGGGACCTGAAGATAGAGAATGCCAGATTAGAGGAGAGGCATCGAGAGGCAGATAGGTAGTGTACAGAGCAGCGCATAGATATGCAGAGATTACAGGCAGAGGTGATTCATCAGACTATGCAGGCCTCATATTATGTATCTGCTTACTATGCAGTAGTCCTTGCGGCACAGAGAGTGCCCACCTATTCTTAGTACATGGCAGCATCAGAGGGAGCTAGGGCACCGAGAGTGGAGGCAATACCAGATGCACCACCTCCTCCTCCACTAGATGCAGAGGAGCATGCGGACAGTTGATTTCTCTTCTCATCTGTTACTTTCTCACTGATACATTGTTGTGTCTGATAGCTCTACGGAGCTCATTCTTTTGTACTCTGTGCCAATAGTGCACCCCTGACTATTTGAGATTTTTGATATATAGATGAGATCAATATTTTTGGTTGTGACATCATGTGTACTTGTCATTTTTGTTATGTATGATGATATCATGTGATGTTAATGCTATGAGTAGTCTAGAATGTATGTATGGATCAATGCAATGCAATGATTTCTTTCATATGTATGAATGTTATGCAGATGTAATGATTATGGAAATATGTATGTTTATGCAATGGATGTAAATGTAATGCAATAACTGGTTATGATTATGATATGTAAATGCAACAATACACATGATATGTTTTGCAGGTTGTGATGAAGACAAGTACTCAATCTTATGTCAAAAGGATGTTCAACCCAGGTGGGTTACTGCTTGCGATTCAGTGAAGAGACCTTCGAGTTAGATTTCAGCTCTTGTTAGATTTGAATAGGTGATTGAAGAATTGCTTAAGCTTTGAAGTTTATTTCAAACATTTGTGAGATCATGCAAACATGCAAAATGCAAAGAGACATGCAAAATGAAATGCAACCTAAGACCTAGGACCTAGTCACTGATCATGTGTCAATTTTTTACCATCATTGAACTTTTAGGTAACTGGATAAATCAATACAATGTCCACTAGCCATAAAACCATAGACATATGAATATCGATTTGTATGTGCAAGAATCAATACAACACCCACTAGTCAAACAACCATGGATATATGAATATTGATTTATTTTCAGAATGTTGGAGTAGATATAAGCACCAAGGCACAAGCGCCAGGATGACCTGAATATCATGTCTATTTTGATATAGCAATTTGTACAAGTATCAAAACATAAACGTTGTGATGACCTGAATACGCCTTGCATTGAAAACACATCAAACAGTTTTAGAGATCATTTGAAATCCAATGTGAATTGCCTGTAGTGACCCTTTATCGTTCACATCCTTAGGCAAGATCACATTTCACAGTAGGAGAAAGAATTCACTTCAAAAAGATAATAGTTAGATCAAACTTCCTTGAATTTTCCAGGTATTAATGGTCGAGGTACACATGGCCATCCAATTTGAGATAGAGGCTCTTACAGTCGGACACCATTTCAATCCAGAATTTCCAAAGTTGTTAGATTTTCACATACAAGCAGAAGACAAAAAAAAAAAAAATCATGCCCCCAGTCATCACTCTCTAAATCCTGTAAAGGACATCATCGAAGAGCTCAAAGTGACACAATATGAAAAAATCTCAATGCGAATCAGTAAACATACAAGGAGATAAAAGCATGAAGCACAGATTGTTTTTTAGTTCATTTATGTTTGATTGTTGTTGTTGATGCAAAATCCTTTCTGAAGATGAGACAGACTAACTGACTCAACTTGAAGCTTCAAAGGACTCTGACTAGATATGACACGTCTAAGATATATTGGAGGTCATAGAATACGACATTGATTGCCCCCAAGTTTGAACATTGATAGGATACATACGCTTGAGCTGATTGGTGTACAAACTGACTTTATTGAAACAAGGATATACATAGACTAAAGTAGACTGAAAGCTGGGAAAGACCAAGATTGCACTGGTAGATGGAGCATTTTGAAACAAGTGGTGCATGTTTGCCAGGTTTTCACCATCTTGGTAGAGATTCTATTTTTGCTACCAAGGTGCCCGTTTCCAAGTTTTCACCAAGGCACCTTTTTTTTTCTTTTTTTCATTTTTTGTATTTTTCATTTTTTCAATTTTTTTTTTTTTTTGATATTTTTTACTTTTTTTGTGAATCATCAAGGCGCCTATTGCTAGGTTTTCACCAAGATGTTCATTTTTTAGGACTTTTTCAGATTTTAAAGATTTTTTTTAGGACATTTACCAAGCACTGAATGCCTTAGGCATAAAATTTCTTTAGATGGAGAATGTTCATAGGTTCTCAAAGCTGCTCTCCTTCAGTCGTTGAGAGTTGATAGGCACCAAAGCCAAAAGTAGTAGTGATTACAAAGGGACCCAGCCAGTTGGGTTCAAACTTTCCCTTGTGTTCTTGATATGATTGATTTTTAGGATTTTCTCTCAACACTAGATCGCCAACCTAAAATTCTCTGTGTCTGACTTTCTTGTTGTAGCCTCTAGACATTCTTTTCTGATACACTCTGAGATGATCATACACTGCTTGTCTGCGCTCATCTAGTAATTCAAGTTCTTGCAACCTAGACACTCTGTAGTCTTCATCAGTTATAAGTCCATGCATTCTGATTCTGAGTGATGGGATTTCAACCTCAATAGGTAGTACTGCTTCAGACCCATAAACTAAAGCGAAAGGAGTAGCCCCTGTAGGTGTTCTAATACTTGTTCTGTAGGCCCAGAGAGCTGGATTGATCATGAGATGCCAGTCTCTTCCTATTTTATTCACTGTTCTGTGCAAGATTTTCAAGAGATTTTTGTTTGAAGCTTCAGCTTGTCCATTCCCTTGAGGATAGTAGATAGATGACCAATGTTGAGTGATCTTGAATTTGGCACATAAGTCATCTAGGTCCTTTTTTTTGAATTGTCCCCCATTGTCTGTGGCAATGGAATGAGAGATCCCATATCTGCAAATGATGTAGTTCAGGATGAACATAGAGATCTGTTTCCCCGTTGCTTGTGTTAGAGGAACTGCTTCTACCTATTTTGTAAAATAATCTGTAGCTGTGATTATATGGGTATGTCCATTGGAAGAGTGCGGATGGATAGCACCTATGAGATCAAATGCCCATTGTTGAAAAGGCCATTGTGTAATAGAGGGAATTAGATCCCTCCCTGGAGCATGAATCAAGTTGTCATGTACCTGACACTGTTGACAGTTTTTAGCAAATTTAATAGCCTCTTTCTCCATTTCAGGCCAATAGTATCCAGCCCTAATAAGTTTTTGAGCTAACGTTAAACCATTCGAGTGTGACCCACATATACCCTCATGGACTTCCTCTAATGCACATTGAGACTCTTCCCGTTCTAAACATCTAAGCAATGTACCATCCAGACCTCATTTGTACAGATCATTACCAATGATGACATATCGGGATGCGGATCAGATAAGGTTTCATTTCTCAAAACAGTTAAAGGAATTAGGAATGATTTGGTCATGGAGATAGGAGAACAAATTTTTGTAGCGAGATGAGTCATAACCTACAATAGTGCAGATCATGCGGGTTTCAGGGGAGTCATATACAGGATAGGATAGGGCTTCCACCAGGAACTCATAGCGTAGCTCATGTTCGGGCTGCTGTAAGAGAGTAGATAGTGTCGCCATTACATCGGCAACCTTATTCTCCATTTTGGGTATTTGCTCAAATGTGATAGAGATGAAGTATTTCTTTAAATCATCTACCATTCTCTTGTAAGGAATGAGCTTTTCATCTTTGGTTTGGTACACATCATTTACTTGGTGGATAACCAATTGTGAGTCTCCATGGATGTGCATCTCTGTAACTCTCCACTGTATTGCCATTTTCATACTATTGAGAAGTGCCTCATATTCAGCAATATTGTTTGTGCAAGGAAACTTTAGTCTGAATGCTTTGGGTATCGAGTATCCTTGAGGAGTGATGAATAATATGCCTTCTCCAGATCCATTCTGTGTGTAGGAGTCATCAAAGAATAACCACCATGCTCTAGAAGAGAGGTGCATGATAGAGGAATCAGGAAATTCCATTTGCATGGGTGTATCATCAAACAGTGGTGCTTCAACTAATTGATCAGCAATGACCTGTCCTTTGATAGCTTTTCTTTCAACATATTCAATGTCAAATTCTCTCAAGAGCATAACCCATTTAGCTAGTCTACCTATGAGGGCAGCTTTGCTTAGGAGATATTTCAGTGGATCAATCTTAGCTACCAAATGGGTGGTATGAGCTAACATGTAGTGTCTCAATTTTTGCGATGCAAAGATCACAGCTAGACATGCCTTCTCTATCATTGAGTAGTTCATCTCATAGGCCACTAAAGTTCTGCTGATATAGTAGATGGCTCTTTCTTTCTTGTTCTCATCATGTTGTGCTAGCAATGCCCCCAGTGATGTATCTGTTGTGGAGACATATAATATTAATGGCTTCCCATGAATAGGAGGCATTAAGATAGGAGGATTCAAGAGATAATTCTTGATATGATCAAAATTCTTTGCACAGTCTTCATTCCATGCAAAGGTCACACCTTTATGTAATGTCTTTGTGAAAGGTTGTGATATGTCAGCTAACTGTGATATGAATCTTCTAATGGACTGTACTCTCCCTTGCAAAGTTCGCATTTGACTGATATTCTTGGGAGGTTGCATCTCTATGATAGCTTTCACCTTAGCTGGATCGACCTCAATACCTTTCTTGGAGACGATGTATCCTAGGAGCTTTCCAGAAGTAACTCCAAAAGCACACTTTTTAGGATTTAGTCGAAGACTAAATTTTTCCATTCTGTCGAGGATCATGCTCAAGTCTATTAGATGTTTATTTCTAATCATGGATTTTGCCAAGGTATCATCCATGTAATCCTCCATTGTTCTATGCATCATATCATGAAAAATAGATGTCATTGCTCTTTGATATGTAGCTGCAGCATTTTTGAGTCTGAATGGCATAACATTCCAATAGAAGGTTCCCCACACACATGTGAAAGCTATTTTCTCTTGATCTTCTGGAGCAATTTTGATTTGGTTGTACCCAGAAAAGCCATCCATTAAGGAATACATTTCATAGCCCGCAGTCATGTCCACTATCATATCAATGTTAGGCAATGGAAAATCATCCTTAGGGTAGGCTCTGTTCACATCTCTAAAGTCCGTGCACACTCTGATTGAACCATCTGGTTTTGAAATAGGTACAATGTTGGATATCCACTCAGCATAGTCTATGACACGGATGAATCCATCTTTTAGGAGTTTTTCTAGTTCCTCTTTGACTAAGAGTACAACATGAGGATGCATCTTTCTCAATTTCTATTTGACTGGTTTTATTCTAGGAGCAATGGATAAATGGTGCATGATGAGATTGGGATCCAATCCTGGCATATCTGAATATTTCCAGGCAAAGTTGATCTTTTTTTCTAATAAGAATGTAGTGAATTTCTATTTCTCTTCTTCTGATAAGGATTCTGCTACATGTACTAATTATGGTTCCTCTGCTGTACCCAAATTGATGGATTGAGTGGGCTCAATCAGAACTGGAGATCTTTCTTGTAAATGACCTGGAAGGAAATCAAATATCTCATCTGCAGATGCCTCAGAGAGGTTTTCACCTTTAGATACATCTTTTCTTTTTACTTTTGTAGATTCTGAGACTGCCACGAAGTGGTTTTCACCCTCAGAACTCTTTTTCTTTTTATTTTTATTCTTTTGACTAAGATATTTGATATCCGACTCGGTCATGCTGACACTCGATTCGCTGATGGAAGTCCTCATAGGCTCGACTGCATTGAGGTAGCAAGCAAGTGCATAGTCATTTTGAAAGGTGTAGATATCATGGCTCGGGGTCATGGAAGTTCGGTCAATAAGATTAGGGCGTTGGATAGTTAAAGCGGGAAAGGCCTGGGATATGGTGTTCATGGATACAGATCTTTCATCATTGGTCCTAACCTGATGCTCAAGTTCAAAGGTGATATTACAACTTAAAATGTTCAATTCATGAATAGGCTCAACATCATTATGGGAGTCCTCTTCAGCCATAGGTGGATCAAACACATTAAGCTCATTGTTTCACTCTAGACCTACGTTAGGTTGAGATACATATTGGTGAATAAAATCAATATATTTCTTTGTTATAAGCTCATCTTCTTCGGGAATGGTGCCCCATTCATAGTCATTTGACTCAGCTTCTGATTCAGGATCTCTAGGAAATCTTAGAAAATGCGTGAAATCAGGATGAATACCCCAAGAAGGATTACCCTCAGTCTTTGACTTGAATTCATATTGATGGGAATCAGTGTCAGAATAACTACCCCCTTCTTCTTGATCAGTTTGATTGCCTTCGAGATTAGCTGGTTCTTGTGGTGCAACCATCTCAGGCACTATAGTAGGTTCTTGTGTTTCTACTACATTGATTTGCTTTATTGTATCATTTTCCATGTCAAGAAGATTTGTGATTTCTATAGGTAATTGCTCATAGGAGATAAGCTCAGAGCTATCTGAGTCATCATTAGAGGGTTCTATTTCTTCTTTCTTAAGAAGGGGTTCTCCTGGTGCAATTTGTTCTATGACATGAGAACAACCTCCTTTGAGATGATAGGGTTTCTTCTTAAAGCCTAAGCCAACAGTATCTTTCTTTGCTCTTCCAGTATATGAAATGGGTGTCACAAGACCCTTTCCTCTAATTCCTAGAGGTCCTTGACCGGAATATCCCATCTTGGCTATCAATTTGTTCCCTGGACCATATGAATTAGAAGGGCTTGTAGGTGCTATAGATTCACTAGGTTGAACAATTTTAGATTTAGAATCCTCTTTGTATAGCCATGCCAGCACAACTTCATCCTCTTCAAATTCTTGTTTGGATACTTTCTCCACCACAAAATTTCTTTTGTATGCTTCCATAGGTTCCTCAGGTTCTGATTTAGATTGCTTCAGAGATTGTCCATATGACTTGGGTGAGATAGGGAGAGATGTCAGAGACAATACTGGCTCTATAGTGTATTCTCCCATCCCATTTTCTTTGATATTGATCTCTTTAGAAATGTCTTCCATCTTGGATGTGGAAGCCACATTTTGTTTCTTGATGGAAGATTCTCTGTTATTGTGAACAAGCTTATCGGCACTTTCCTTCAATGTATTGCAAGTTGTACTCAGATCTGCTGGGATAGTAACTTCTACTCCTTCATAGGGAAATTTCAAGCATTGATGGTACGTAGAAGGAATAGCTTGCATTTCATGTATCCAGGGTCTCCCTAGAAAGATATTGTAAGCCAATGGCAGATCAAGCACCTGACATGTGGTATCTTTGATGACCGGACCCACTCAGATGGGTAAGACAATGGTGCCTTTAGAAGCTCTTTCTTGTTCATCATAGGCTTTTATGGTGATCTTCTTTCGAGGATCAATAGCCATCTCTGAGAATCCCAACTGTGTGATTAAGTTGTAAGAACAAACGTTGAGGCCTGCACCCCCATCTATCAACACACGTTTCACTCGACGGTTCTGGATGAAGACTTCTATGTGTAAGGGCTGATTATGTGGGTGACTCAAAGAGTTGTCATCTTCCTCTGAAAAGGAGATATATTGCGGTGACGTTAGATGACCAACCATAGTCTCGAACCTGTCTAGATCTAGGTTGTCAGGAACATTAGAGCTGAGCAAAGCTTTGTCTAAGATATCTCTGTGAGCTGGGGATAGTCGAAGTAACTCAAACATAGAGATTTTGGCATTGGTATGCTGGAGTTGTTGGACGATGCTGTAAGATGTAGGTCTTGCATCCTTTGGATTGGAAGATTTCGAGGCAGCCTTCTGTTTAGAAGCAGATGTGAGATTGAAAGGTATCTTAGGGATAGTAGATGAATTTGGTGTTTGTCCTTTTAGATGAGCTTGAGCTTGGGATCTAGTAACCACATTAGTTGAGGAATGATTTCTGTCTCTTCGTACAATCGTGATGACATTGCAACTCTCAGAGAGACATGGTTCAACCATATTGATGACAACATTGTTTCCAGGGTAAGCGTAGTTGACTTTTGCCCCCATGTTAGGCTGAGAAGTGGAAACTCCCTTGCCATGTTGTGGAAATGGTTCTGTAAATGTTGTGTGATCATTATTGCTGGTAGGATTATCGATCATGATGTCCCCTTGATCTATCAAGTCTTGAATGGTATGTTTCAAGTGGAAGCATCCATTGGTTTTGTGGCCTTTAGTCCGATGAAAAGCACAGAATTCATTATCTTTCCACCAATATGGTTTTGGATCCGGATCAAGGTTTCGGATTGGTGGTAAAGAGATGATGTTATCAACTATCAGGTTTCTCAGGGCGGAGTCCAAAGATTCTCCAAGAGGAGTAAACTTTCATTTATTATCCCATCGTTTGAATGGCTTCTTTGGAGATGGTTCAGCAGATTTTTGCTCTGAAGCTTTAATGGCTTTGGTGCCAAGGGTGAGATTGTAGGCCGGTGCCTTTGATGGGGTGCAGATAGTGTCAACAACACCATCATTGACGATACCTTTATTTCTATTCTAGCTCTTGTTTTTATCTTTTGAGCTAGATCCAGATTCAGACTTGTCCTTTTAAAGTGTGATTTCTCCTTTCTTGACAAGTACTTTCTCAATCTTGATTGCATTATCCACCATTTTATCAAAAGATACATGATCTTGCATTTGTAATGGATAGTTGAGCTCTGGAACAAGGTTATTGATAAAGATTTCAAGTTTCTCCATTTCGGGAATTGGTCTAGCATATAGAGAAAACTTCTTTCGCCACCTCTTGAGAAAAGTTAGGAATGATTCCCCTGGATATTGCTTGAGGTTACAGATATCGATCATGGTAATCAGATGTTGAATATTGTAGGAATATTGCTGATAAAACAATTTAATCAATTCCTCAAAAGTTTTGATTGTAGAAGGCAATCTCGAAAACCATTGAATGGATGCTCCTCCCAAGGATCTAGGAAAAAGACGCATCAGATAGGTCAGTTCATGCATGAATTCCATGGAGTGCGTACAGAACTCTCTGACATGATCTTGAGGATCAGAGTGTCCATCATATTTGTCATACTTTGGTATCTCCACTCTTTTTGGGAATGGTGGCATATACAAGTTTCTATTGAACGGAAAAGGACATAGGGCCTCCATGGAGAGCTCTTTAGGTTCCTTCTCTTTCTTAAGATTGTTAAGTTCAACTTGCATAGCATGCATCTATCTAGTCATAGCTATGAGTGGAGTTTCTTCCTCATGGGTGATGATATCTTCAACATTGAAGTGAGGAGGAAGCTTAGCGCCTTCTTGGGCTAATTGTAAAAAGTATGCCTCTCTATCCACTTTCAAGAAATGCCTCATCATTCTTTTGAATTCATCGTCATTCTGACATCGATGGATTTGAGAGGGTGTGGGTTCTTGGTCGGCATGATGTTGAGAATGTTGTCCTTGGGATCCTCCTCCTAGAGAACCATGGTTTGTCCCTGCTTGGGACATGATAGGAGTTTTTGGACTCTCTGGAATAGATTGAGGAGGAGTTTGCTGATTACCTCTGTGAGTTGATAGAGGAGGTATGTAACCAGTTTTTAATCAAAAGTTACCAAGACCATCATCTTCGTAGATACTGGACTTGATGAGTTGTTCAAGAGTTGGACCCAGGGTATTAGGTAAAAGCAAGTTCTGAGATGTTTCTACTAATTTCTTGTGTGAAGAAGCTCTGGTCTCCACCATTAACTTTGAATGAGACAGAAGAAAAGGACGAAGACAACTGAAGAACAATTTGATTTGAGAAAATCGGATGACGCAACCTTGTCAAGATTATGATAGTTTTGAAGATTTTATGAGATGTGGGTGAAGGAAACTATGCCCTAGATGTATGGGATAGATCGCCCAAAAAGATAGCGGACACGCATTCTCAACACTTAGTCTATTTTTGAAGATTGATTGAAGATTGATAGTTATGACAAGGTTTTGACATGAGATAAAAAGGACTCAAGTTGATCAAACAAAAGGCTAGATCAGATTCAAAAGATCACTCTTGGAAAATGATAGGATTCTCAATAGCTACTGCTCTGTTCCTAACACAATGATATTTTTGACAGATTCTGGAACTAGGCTAGAAACATTGGATATCTTGCAATTTGACAATTTTTGACAACTCTCTCAAATTTTCCCAAACGACACTCTACAGACTCATACGACAGTGGGTAGGCTCTAAAATGACAGTTGCTAAACTCGTACGACAATTGGGTAGCAATGAAACGACAGTTGTAAATATCATACGACAGTTGCTAATAGGATTTGACTTTCTTGAATTTGCTGACATGAAAACTCGTACAACACTGGGTGCTCAATCATATGACAGATGGGTAGTACTGAAATGACACTTGACAAAACTCGTATGAATTTTGACTTGCTGAAATGACTTTTGACTCCAGAAAAGATTTTATGTCAAATTTTGCAAAATTTAAGGTTTTCAATTTTGGATTGTTTGCAAATTGTACTGTCCAGATTTTGAAGGTTATACCAGATTTGATCATTT
Source organism: Chamaecyparis obtusa (assembly GCA_027943335.1). Lineage (NCBI taxonomy): Eukaryota > Viridiplantae > Streptophyta > Pinopsida > Cupressales > Cupressaceae > Chamaecyparis > Chamaecyparis obtusa. The sequence goes on from BSBK01006170.1 coordinate 1,188,890, forward strand.
TTAATAGCCAAGTAGATAAACAAGCACACAGAATAGCAAGCAAGTGATTCCAAGCACGTCTGAAAATAATGAACAAGGGCAAAAACAACCTTGCGCATGAATAATCAATAACACACATATACCTGAGAGTACTAATTGTGTATGTTCTGAAAAGTTTTGCAATAACACACATATACCTGAAAATGAAAAATTGGCCTCTCTAGGGTTTTTAGTAATGGCTTGACTCTGCAACTTTTATGATTCAAAGGGGTGAACTCCAATCCCGGCGCACCAGGGTTTTGACAATATCCAAGAACTTAATCTTCAAGAGCTTCTAGGGAGATCTGACAACCCAACAATGAACCATACCCGTGGAGATTTCTTCCACAAGGACATTTATATAGCGGCTGTCACTACCACGTCTGAAATGGCTATGACCGCTTGAGGTTCCGTCAACGCAGTTTTCCCTGTAAAGGGATCGTCCGCTACGGTTAACCCTCTCTAAAGGTGACTCATAGATTTATACCACAAGGGGACTTGGCTCCAGATTCAAGGTTTTGACACCTCTTCACTTTTAACCCAAACAAAGCAAGCAGATTGATCCGACACGCTAAGACAAAGTTTTGTTCCACCAAGGTCTGTGATATCAACTCCACGTGATCTATCAACCTCTCCTCGGAGAGAATGTATCAATCAATAAGAGAAGACGTACTAACCAATTTTGATTCACCAAAGCTCATGATATCAACCCCACATGATCTATCAACCTCTCCGGAGAGAGAATGTGTTGATCAATAAGAGAAGACTCACTAACTAAGTTGAATGTGAAACGCACTAAGTATCCTCCCTACCTACAAGGATTCCGTCGTCAACGAAGGATTTCACTAGGAATCCAATCTCTCAAGAATCACGAATAGTGTTCATAGGGCCTAATTACTATGTGAGCATAGATGTATGTTCCGAAAGCAAATCTACCAAAAGCATCCAAAAAGTAGAAAGAGGAACACTTAACGCTTAAAGTAAATATGAGATGAGTCCACAAGGTGGAACACTTAACACATCACACAAGCTGAAAACAAGTCCACAACTTAGAAAACAAGTGAGTTCCTAAAAGCACAAAAGGGTTGCCAAGTGGAACATTTAACGCTTCTCTCCTGTTGACCCCTCCCCTTTAATGTGGCGCTGAGCTTGCAACCACGGGGCGGAAATGAGGGGCCGACGGATTCAGCGAGTCCAATAACCCAAGATAGCAATCAAGATAAATCACAAGTATTCTAAGACTACTTAATGAATCCTTAAGGGATCACAACCTAGTATCAAATTATGCAAGTGTGTAGAAATAGATCAAAAGCATGAAAAGATGCACACAAGCTTGACACATGAGAGATTTATTTTAAGGCCAAATCGAAATGTTTTCAGAACAAGGAGAATACTTGGTGATCCTCGCAACGCGCTTAGTAGATTTTACCTAATTTTTAGCAATTTTTGCACTTTTCCCAATCAAACCAGCAGAAATCAATCAGAAACAGTAAATTTCAATTGTTAGGGTTAGCTATCAGTCAAAATCTGAAACTCAAATCTGACAAACTATCTGTAAAAATGAAATGAAAATTGAAATCTGATGCCAAAACTCGTACGAAAGTGGGTATGCTCACAGACGACAGTCCAGAAGCTCGTACAATAGTGGGTCCCTGATCAAATGACAGTCAAACTTCCATACGACAATGGGTTCTGTCTAATATGATTCTCGATTCGATAGACTATCACACGACAGTGTGTCCAGTATCATACGACAATGGGTATGCTGTCATACGACATTTGTCAGAAACTCATACGACAGATGTATGGACAAAAATTAAAAATCATAGTTTTGCACAGATCCCGAGAAGAAAAAGATAGAAATTGATAGAATTGAATTGGAAACCCGTTTCAGGGCCCCACAGTGGGCGCCAAAAATGTGTGTGAAAATTGTACCTGATCTATAGACACAACACTTCAGTAAAACATTAGAGGTTAGCGATAATCAAAATCGTGCAAAATTGAAACTAATCTAACCAAGCGATTTACTGCTTTCTAATAGGTGCAAGATTGATGTTCTCAGATTGTAATCGAGATCAGTGACCTAGACGACACCTAAATGAAGGATTTGAATGCAATTCTAGATATGAAATATGAATGCAATTAAGCTATTTTTTTGGATTTTATGATGCAATAAGAATGAAAACTTGATATGCTATGAATGCTATTGAAAAACTTGATATGAAACTATCTAAGAATGATATGCAAAAACAAGATTGATCTCACAAAGATGTTGATTCGCAAGAGCTTTGATTCTCCAATTCCAATTCTCCAGCGTGATTGTGCAAATTTATGGATGATTTGTTAAGAGCTGAAGCCTTAATTTATAGAAATCCCGGGCTTTGGAGGTGCATGGAAGAACCATAAATCACTCAAATAACTCAGGTTGATTTTTTGAGTTATTTTTAAATAACAGATAATTAAGTCACAAAAATCATGCAAAAGCAGAGTTCAACTTGAATTGGAAGTTTAGATCAACTTTAAAACTCAAAAAGATGTTGAGTTTCAAAAAAGCTAACAACTTGCATTGATTTTCCAATTTTGAGTTTAACTGGTCCTTTTATGTGCACATGGATAATTATGATTTAATAAATAAATAAAGTGATTTATTCTCAACTTAACTGATTTTTGAAATTAAATAATTAATTTATAGATTAATCAATCATTTAATCAAACTTTTATTAAAAACTATATTATTAAATAATGACAATTTTGCTTTAATTAATTAAATAAGAATTTAATCAATTAATCATAGGATTTTGGATTTATTGTCAAAATTAAATAATATAATTAATAATAGATAGAATTAAATTTAATTAAACAATTAAGTGGCAAATATTAAATCTAATTAATTAAATATGAAAATATTCAATTAATCAAACTTAGGATAAAAGTGATTTATCGCCAAATAATTATTAAATTAAAGATAATTAAGATAATTAGGAATATTGCTAGGAATATTCCCTGATGCAGAATTTAAGATAATCAATTAGGATTCGATGATGTTCAGATATGCCTTAGGTTAGGACTTTGATGTCGATTCTGTTCGATTTGTCGATGTAGGAGGTTAATGAACCTATAGCCCATTTTTGGGGTATTACATATCGAAGGTGGCTTTTCAACATGTTTATAAATATTTAAGTATTTCAATGTGGCTTTTCCAACACATCATTTTTTATTAATCAATATAGTCTTTTAACTCCATTTTGACACTTGTAAAATAAATCCAAATATTCGAAAGAACAAGATCTTTGATGAAGTAGACCATGATAATATGAGATAAATCATATATTTGTCCTCAACAAGTTAATGACATACCCTTATGAAACTCTAATGACAAGAATACTTTGGGCTTGAATAACTCATGATAATATAATAAAAATAAGCAACCTATAACTTTAAAGGATAGGAGTACCTGAATGAATCCATAAGTTACATGACTTGAGAACATATTAACAACCTAGTTGACAACCTTACTTCTCACCTCTTCTCACCCTTCAACCCTTGAAGATACATTTCACATGCTACAAGACATTGACATCATCATCATCAAACACCAAATCCAATTTGTCTTTTCATTTAAACTAGAAGAATCGTGGATCTCTTTTATGAATGCATGTACTTACATCTTAAAGGTTCATGTCATTCATCTTGAAGGTTCCTATCATTCTTGTCTTATTGATAGACCTTATTTGCATCATCTAGATTAAGCATAATTTGAATCATTTTTGTTAAGCATAACCTTACTTCTCTATTGATATCAATGATAAACCAATGCCAAGACTATCCTCTCACCAAGTGGTAAATTAATAGATAGGTTCTCATCAAATCTATTGATGCATTCCATGAACTACCTGCCATCCCACCCTCAGTATAGATGTGCCACACTGTGGTGTCTTCCTTGAACTTAGCATGAGTACTAGGTTCTATTCACACTCGATCCCCACCTATGTTTTGAATAATCATTGCTAAAATAGTTATTGAGAGCAAGTTACATTACAGTCATGTTTAATTAATATAGGGATGTTTAAGATTTTGGTGCATCAATATAAAATCTTATAAAAGAGGAAGTATATAAAAAAAATGCACTTTTCTATCTTAAAATTATAATATCCCTCCTAAATGCAACTTTCATAAAGATGATATATCAATGCAATTACGATATGTTGAATGCTTGATAAAGGGTAGATTCAATGGCATAGGATGATCTAAATATCATTAATGTGTAGATATGGGTGTCACTATAGGGGTGTAGGGTGGAAACCTTGTTTACTAAATGATATTTACATGGGTTCAAAAGTTTGTTGAAGTATGTGTGGAGTGGTGTTGTTTCTCTTTGGTTATGGCTCCAAAGGCAAGTGCATGTGGTATAAGTAGGAAAGGGAAAATTATTCAAAGGGGAAAGACATTATTGTAGAAGAGGAGTCAAAAAGTGAAAGAGTAGGGTTTTTAGAGAGGAGTTAGTTGTGAGACTCATGTCTATGTTAAATGAGGAGATTGTTAAACTAGCTTAAGTTTTTGGATGGAGAAAATGTGGATGTTAGTGAATGGGATGGATGAAGCTGTGAGGGTTTGCATTTGTTCTAGTATGGCAAAGTTGTTGTTGGATTTTAGCTATATATACTTTCAATGTGGCTCATACTTTAGCTTGTGTGTTGATTTTGTTGAGTTTGAAGGTTCTTATGGTCAATGGATGCAATTTTGACATTTTTAGATTGTTTTGGTGACGATGAGGTCCTAATAGTGGAGAATGAAAAGAATGACGAGGTGCATGTTGTATCATTGAGAGGTGCTAAATCTTACGGTTTCAACATATAGAAGAAATGTAATTCTAAGTCTAGGATAGTTAGAAGGCTTACGTTGTTTGCATTGGTCCATTTGCTTAATTTTTTTGTTTCTAATTAATTGATAAATATCTAGTATTAACATATATAATATCTACTATATATTTTACAAAATGTTGAAGATATGTGAGATCCTACAACCTCAAATCTCTAATATTGTCAATTTGTAGAAATTTTCCAATCTTAAACCAAATTAAAATATAAAAAACAAATAAGACATGTTGAACCTCTTTTATAAAGTATTCAATAATTTCTATATAAAGGTTCAACTTGTCATGCTCATTATATAATTTTCAACCAATCGTTTTAAGTATATTTTCAATCGGTCTGTTATAGACGGGTACATAGTGATCGAGATAATAAAAGAAACATTCTCAGATATTTCTCAACAACATTCTGAGTAGGTATATAAAATCCAGATTTTTTTTATCGTTTTCTTGACAAATTTTCATCATCTAATATAATATATTGCCGAGTTTTATTTAAAGTAATATTGAAGAGAATAGTCGGCTTCTATCACGTGGAAAGGAGGACCAAAATGTGTGGATAACAAACCACCCAGCGTACGCTAATAGATTCTCTTATCTTGGTTTCAGATAATTTTAAACAAACGGGTCCCATTTTTCCTAATACAATCAAAAGGTGGGTCACAAAAGTATAAATAGAAGTATCACCTAGATTAAAAAGCATACATTAAGAGCCATACAAGTTGGGTGCTTGTGGAAAGTTTTTGGACATCATTGTGTCTTGGTCCTTTCCAAATATTATGAATGGTACATCATTGGATGTCATGATTTTGTCACACCTTGTTAGGGTTGCTAGCATGTGTTGGACCTCACACATTATAAGGAGTGATATATGATTGATTTCATGATTTTGACATAAACTTATTTTTACATAAGGCGATCATCATGTTTTGGTTATTTGTAAAGATTATGAGGAGTGTGGTACATGATTAGATTTCATAATTTTGTTGCAATTACTTTTAGATGAGACGTTTAATTAAGAATTTATGTTATTAAAATAATAATTTAGATAATTAAATTTTAATGTTGTAAGGTATAGGTTTATCAGTTAGATACATATAGGGATATAATCAATTCTATTTAACAAAAATGAAATATTTATTCTATGTAAATAATGATTAAATAGCTTTTTGGAAACTTTCTTTTAAGAGTCCTTTGGTGAAATGGTGAGGCTTCTTGTTTCTAGTGCCTACAACCAAAGTTCAAGTCCCCACAAGGTCGCTCTCTACTATGGTTCTTAATTGAGATTTGTTGACGTCGACCCTTGGTGAAATAGTGAGGCTTCTTACCTATAGAGCTTACATCTGAGAGTCAAATAATTTTTTTTTCCCGCTTTGCAACTTTCTCACTCACTATTTTTGAAAATTTATGGCAGCGCCCCTTAGGGAGGATTTGTCCCCCTCCTACAGACCCACCGCCTGTTGTTGGGTCGGTATTAGATGTGCCTATCACTTCGGTCAATTCCAAACATGAACCTTCTTGTGATGAAGACTCCCTATTGAATTATCCCCTAAGATTGGCTGGAAAAACACACTTGTGGGGGGCCTCTTAATGCGCTTGAGTCTCTCCTTGTGGACTTTGTTCAAATGGACGAGGACACTAAAATCACTTTGTCAAACTCCATTATGGATAGAACTATGGATGATCTTCAAATGACACTGGTGGGTAGATTCTTTGACTTCCAGTCATCCATTGATATGGTTTAGAAATGGGTGTCTATCCAATGGAAGCTCAAGGGTAGTGTTGCTATTTTTGCTATGCATATGGGGATTTTTATCTTCAAATTCACTACACTCGAGGACCTTTCCTTTGTGCTCTCAGGTTCCTGGATCTATGGAAAATATTTCTTGACTCTGGCCAAGCAGAAGCCTGAGTTTGATCCCTTGGTTGAGCATAGCAGGGCAGCCCATGTCTAGGTGAGGATGTTGGGGCTCCCCTTGGAGTTTTGGGATGAAATTTTTTTTATATGGATGAGAGACTCTTTTAGCAACTACATCTCTACAGATATGGTCACCTTGACCAAGTCCAAGTTGATTTTTGCCAAATTTTGTGTTAATGTGACCATCAATAAAAACCCTTCCAAACTTTGTGGTACTTAAATCTAAAGGACACAGTGGAGAGTTACACGACCCCTCTGACTTTAGAGCCAAAGAAAAAGGATAAAGATAAGGTGGCCCCCCAAAGTGTGGGTGGTGTGTTAGCCATTGTTGGTTCAACCTTAGCTTCCCCCCACATTGAATCTATTATTTTGGTAGATTGGGAGATCCCTTAGGCTCCCCTCACTCTTGGAGTGGAGGGCTTGGCCATCCTGGAAAATAAATCCTCTATTGAGTTTTTAGTGGATGAGGGGATCCTTCCCAACCCCTACGAGATGATTGGATCTCTCTCTCTCTCTCTCTCTCTCTCTCTCTCTCTCTCTCTCTCTCTCTCTCACACACACACACACACACACACACACACACACACACACACACACACACACCAAGGAGAATGTCTACTTTAGAATCCATTAGTATTGTGGATATCTCTCTTGAGAAGATGTTAACATTTGTGGTTAATGATAGTACTCTCTCCTCTAAGTGTGTTACTATCATAGAAGAGATCAGTGCCCCTCCAAAGGGGGATAAAACCTGCATTTCCTCTCCTAGATTGGTCATTGATGAACCCAATAGAGATGGTGAGGGAGAAAGGAAAACTCAGAAGAAAAAGACCAGGGATAATAAACTTGATGTTGGTTTGGAAGCACAGTGAAGGAGGCCCTTTGAAAGAGCAAGAAGGCTGAGAGTTGTTGCAAGGGAAATTGTTGCAGGGTGACAACTTACCCTCAATATAAACCAGAAAGGTAAGAAACAACTTTTCTCTCTTGGAATATTAGGGGCCTTAATATCCCACAGAAACAATATGCTATTAGATGGTATATTTATGATTGTAAAGTTGATGTATTACTTCTACAAGAGGTCAAAATATCTTACCCTAACTTTTTTGACTTGGCAATGAGGTTGTGGCCTGGAGCTCATTTTTATTATTCAAAAGCTTCAGGGGCCTCAGGTGGTATTGCCACATTATGGAACCCTAATCATGTGGATGGAGAAGAATGCCCATTCTCTCAACATTATATAGATGTCTCATTTAAGAGACACTTAGAACACTGATACCTCTTTAATGTTTATGTTCCCGTTTATAAACATGCTTGAGCCAATTCACTTGGAAGCATTGCATGTAATCGATTATAGGCGGACCTAGTTAATTGTTTTGTAAGCGCATATAAATATGACATGCACCTTGGTAATTGAGTAGAGACAATGAGATAGAGAAAGTAGAGAAGAGAAGAAGTATGCAAAGAGCATTCAGTATGTTGTAGAGCTTCACAAGAGGTTGGAGCATCAGCGCATCAAAGGAACCGATTTGACAAGTAGTGTCATAACAGTAGTTCATCTAGCAGATATAGTGTGTATTTGAGATCAGAAGATTGTAGCCTTCACCACTTGGGCAGTGAGCTCTAGGAGAGTGTGTCCCCACCCGTAATGTACATGATCAGACATGAAGACTCTTTGGGGAGATATGGCCAATTATTTTTCATAGGACCTGATTGCTAATTAAATGATTGTAGGTGATTTAAATACTCCCCTCTACTCATTTGAGAAGCTAGGAGGTTTAATGGATTATACTGATAGCATGGGGGATCTTTTTAACTTTGTCAACAAATTTGGTTTGTTGGATTTGGACTTGATTAGAAACCCTTTCACGTAGTCGAATAACATAAAAGGTACTCATCTCATCCAATTTAGGCTTGATCATTTCCTGGTCTCCTCTTCTTTCCAGGACTTGGGGTTGCCTTCCTCTCTCACTACCTTGCCAAGAACTACATCTGACCATAACCCCTTGCTCCTTAACTAGATGGGCCTACCTAAAAGGGGCCCTACTCCTTTCAAGTATTAAATTATCTAGGCCTCTCACCTGACCTTCTAAGATTTGGTCAGGAAATGGTGATCGACTCCAATAAAAGGGTCTTCTGTGTTCTGCATTTCTAGAAAACTGGAAGTTATTAGGGGAGAAGTTAAGGGATGGAGAAAAAAAAACTTCGAAGATATCTTCAAACCAAGAAAAAGATTATGTGGGGAGCCTGACTAACTGCAATAGTTTTTGTCAAAGGGAGATGTTTCTATGGACCTTCATATTGAGGAGGAGTGTAGAAAAAAGTGGAAGTCTCTTCTTTCCAATGAACAAATCTTTTGGAAGCAGAGGTCTATAATCCAATGGCTTAAAGAGGGGAATCGTAATTCTGCTTTCTTTTATAGGTCTACAAGTAACCACAAAAAGAGGAACACTGTCAGCTCCTTATTGGATGAGGGGGGGTGTTGAGGTTTCTGAACACTCAAAAATTGGTTCTATAGTTTACGATTACTTTAAACAATTATATACTAACATTGTCCTTGGGAACCTTTTGCTCTTCAACATAAACTCATTGATCACCTCCCCCACATGGTCATTGATCAAGATAATGACCTTGTTCTCTCCAAAGTGTCTGATGATGAAGTCAAGGTGGCTATCTTTGCAATGGGAGCCTATAAGTCTTCGGGCCCAAATGGATTCCCTCCATCTTTCTTCCAAGAGTTCTAGGACATTATTGGACTAGATGTCTACAGAGCTACCATGAACTTTACTTGGACAGACAAGCTATTAAGGAAATACAATAATACCTACATTGTGTCAGTGCCTAAAAATAATAACCCTAAGCACATGTCATATTTCAGACCTATTAGTCTATGCAACACCTTTTACAAAATCATTACCAAGACTCTAGTCAATAGACTCAAACCATTGTTGGAAAAGATTACCAGTCGTAATCAGAAATGTTTTGCCTTGCGTAGACAAATTATGGATGCTTCCATCACCACCAGTGAAATAATCCACTAAATGGACATGAGAAAAAATGTAGGTATGACCTTCAAACTGGATATCTCTAAGGCTTATGATAAAGTTAACTAGCCTTTCCTCTACAAAGTCTTGTCTAAAATTGTCTTTAATTAGAAATTTGTTAATATTATTAAGGAATGTGTGGAAACTATTAAATTATGTGTCCTTGTGAATGACACTTTTGGGGAAAATTTATTTCCTAGTAAAGGGATGTCGCAAGGGGACCCTCTTTCTCCCTACCTCTTCATCATGGTGGCAGAGGTTTTGGGTCAGAATATGTTGCATCTTGCTTCCATAGGAATAATTAAAGGCATCAAACCCATTTTCACTCTCCCCCTTCAGTGCTGCAACAATTCATAGATGATACTTTCTTCTTTGGTATTTGTTTGGTGGTGGAGGCTAGAGAGTGGAAATCCTTGCTCAACCACTACATGGCAACTTCTGATCCATGTATCAACTATCATAAAAGAAGTGTTCTTCTTCAATGTAAGGACTTGGATATTTAGCTTAGAGTTATGGATATCCTTGGTTGTGAGTTCACCAACCTCCCCTCCACCTACTTGGGCCTCCCCCTAATAGTCAAGGAGGTTAGAATTGATTTTTAGAACTCTATCTTATAACACACTCAGAAGAAACTCATAGGGTGGAAAGATAAGATCCTCAGGAGTGCTAGGAAGTTTCAATTACTTGTTGCCTCCCTCTAGGGGATCCTTATTTACTTCTTGTCTCTGTTTAAAATCTTAGGTGCAATGGTGGAAAAACTAGAGAAAATCTAGTGTACCTTCTTATGGTCCGACACTGAGGAGAAAAAGAAACTCTATCTGGTCACCTGGGACCAAGTTTGTACTCCCTAAAGTTTGGGAGGTCCTTGGATATGAAAGGTGACCAATCTGAATAAGACTCTTATGACTAAAATCATCTAGAGGATAGTCTTTGGGGCTAATGACTGGTGCAAAATGATGGAAGCTAAGTAACTTGATAGAGAATGCTTTAGAAATATTTTCTTGGCTAGGAACCTACCCCAAGGGTCCAAAATATGGAACAACTACCTTAAGTGCAAAACCCTCCTTTCCACTAAAGTGTATTGGCAACTGGGAAATGACAAGGATATTAGCTTTTGGGAAGACAAATAGGTGTGAAATTCCTCTCTAGAGCCTGGGAGGTTCTTCCCCCCTAAAAAAAATTTTGTTTCCTCGCCTTGGTGGAAGAGTTACTAATTACATGTAGTAGGGAAAATGGAAAGAATTAATTCTTATTGTGGCTGAAAGACAAAATCTAAGAAATCTTACTCGTGAGTTGATGAATATGTTGCATAAAATCAGAATCCCTCTATCTGACATCTCTGACCGTGTTATCTAGACTCCTACTCAATCAGGTAACTTCTTAGTTAAATCTGCTTAAAATCTCCTTATAAGGGAATTGGATGACCCTTTGGAATATGAGAATGTTTGGAATTCTCATCTCATTCCTAAAGTCATTTTTTTGGGGGGGACTCTTATGCATGAAATTATTTTGACTCAAGATAACTTGACCAAAAGGGGATTCAACCTTGCTAACATGTGTATTTTTTGTAAGAAAGAAGAGGAAAACATCAACCACCTTTTTCTCCACTATGATTATGCCTCCCACATCTGGTAGTAGGTCTCTATTAAGATCAATGTGTCATAGGCCATCAATTCTAATATTCAACAATTTGTGGATTGGCATTGTCCTTCTATGCACCCCCTCATTCAATTGCTTAGGCATTAAGAACTAGTTTGAGGTTGGAAGGTCTAAGATGTTGGAGTGTTGCCAATCAGCTCCTAGAAAATACTCAATGCCTCTTAAGGCATGAGGAGCATGTAATATTTGAAATGATAGGCAATTTTTTGAATTTTGACGCCTTTGGGCACACTGGAGTTCTTTCAAATTATGCTCTTGTCCTTAATCATATTTTCTATTATGGTCACCAACTAGATTTTTTATTGGGAAGGGTGTATAGCTTCACTATATGGATTTTTATTTACATGTGTACGCTAATAAGGATGACTCATCATTACTTATGCTGGAGTATTTGTGGAAAGATGGGTTTTGGTAACTTAATGAAGTGCATTGATTGCATGAGATTTGATGAATCCTGGAGGGACGATCTTTCCATTTTTTCCGACTTCTTGTACATGTTGGTTGGTACTTATATTGGCAGGATGAGTATTAATTGTATTTATTACAGGAAAATTGGAATTTATTTGTGCCCTTTGCATCAATTTTTTTCACCTTTCCTTAACTTGTCTGTTGTGGGGTTTTATAGTAATTGATTCTGCTACACTCTATGGTGTACTTTATTGTCTACAATGAATAACATGGGGAATAAGCTCATAATTGATCCCAACAATATTGCTAACGAGTTCCTTTCTAATTTGACAATTATTTTTTGTTGCAAAGAGGGTGGCATCCTCACCTTTATAGAGAGTATGACTAGTTATGATGATCTTGTCTCTCGACAATTCATCTCATCTTGGAATGAAAGAAGGGTGACAGTGAACGAGATAAATTTTTAGATCAATGAGGAGGTTATTAGGAATGCCATCGGATTGCCAATTCATGGACGCAAAAGGAAAAAAAACCAGTCACACACTTGACTAGGAAAGCATCAACTAGTTCTTTTGTGCTCTTGAGGAACAACCAATGAAGAAGCAAGGTGGATTTAGTAGAGAGGACTTACCTAACATTTGGCCTAAGGTGTGTTCAATAATTATGAATTATTTTACTTTGGAAGGAAAATTTATTATTTACTATTTTTACCACCTTCCCTTTCTTAATAACTTGCGCCATAAAGATTATATTTTCATTCCCTTTTTTCTGCTTCATTCCATGGAGAGAAAGATTGCATCTATTACCAAGGCTAAGGATGCTGGAAAAAACTATACTATTCTGCATTAGGGTCTCATGTTTAGGTTGTATAAGTTCCACCTAGATCTTTTTCCTCCCCTTAATATTCATGTTTAGGCTATGTTATAGAACAATGCTCCCTCTCCGTCAGGGTCTAGTCATGAGTATTCTTATGCCCCTTGTAGCCTGAGACATAAGCAGTGTGTGGAAAACCCATTTAGGTCTAGGAATTACAAAGAGGATTCTCTTGTCTTCAAGTCCTGTGTGGTTAAAGGGAAGAAAAAAGTTGAAAGTCTCCCTAAAAAAGACCAAGACATTAGTGTATACTATGGACTCTGAGGTGGAGTATACTGAAAGTTCCTACTTCTCTAATCATCTTGCCAAGGAAAAATGAAAAAAGGAAATGAAAAATACTAAAGCTTCTAATTCTGATGAGTCAGAGGACAATAGTGGAAAAGAGTTAGAGAAAATATCCTATTGTTGTTTCTCTAACAGTCTAAAGAGGGATATGTCCTTGCCCCCTATCAAGAACCTTGCTGAGAACAACTCTAACCCTACCTCTCCCCCTTCCCCCCAAAAAGATACTCATAAGAATGTGATCATTGAGAAAATCCATCCTACAGTGGTTGCCTCTACCAACATTGGCTCGGGGTGTGTTGTTGGTAAATTTAAACAGAAATTGTGAAGCTCGATTATGCGGTTAACAACCTAAAGAGGGAGGTGGCTGGCAACAACAACTGTCTATAGGATACCAAAAAGTCTGCCTTAAAAGTGATGCATGCCTCGACAGTTACTCTGTGTATGATGAAAGGAAAAGTCTCTGGGAAGATGCTAATGATGGAAGAAGACAATAGTGACATGTTCCAATTTCTTAATGAGGAATGGGTGAACATCCAACTCTCCAAGAGGTTGGGGAGAAAAAATAGTTTTTTTCTAATGGTTCATAGGTTTTTTGACTTAAGATTGAGCCTTGGGGGCTATGTTTTTAATAGTTTGTTTAAAAATTTGTTAAACTATTGGTTATTTTTCCGTGTGTGGCATCATATGCTTTTAAACTTTAAGACTTCTAATATTGTTAGTTTTGTTTTAGTTTCTTTGCGGTTTATCTAGACTTATTTTTTTGATAGAGGTAGAAGATGGATGTTATTAATCTTTCTTGTAGTTTCTCTAGTTGTAGTTAATGTGTTTCTAAGTTTGTACCATGGGCTGGCACTCTCTTGCCATTGTTTCTATTAAAAACTTTCTTTTAAGAGTTTTGGAATATAGTGGGGTTTGGTGTAATAATTGTTGCTAAGGACTTCTTTTGCACTGGCAAGATATTGAAAAGGTTGAACAAATACTACATTGCATTGATCCCTAAGGTCTATAACCTACTAAGTCTCTTTGATTTATTATCTATTAGTCTTTATTACACATTGTATGAGATCTTCTCTAAGGTGTTGGTAAATATGGTGAAGTTGATGTTGGATGGTCTTATAAATTAAAACTTAAAGGGTTTTATACTTGGAAGGAAAATTTTGGATGCAACAATAACAACTCATGAGATTCTACATTCCATAGATAGATGTAATCTCCTTGGGATTCTCATAAAACTGGACATTTTCAAGGCCTATGATAGAGTGAGGTGGGAATTTTCTTAAAGGCTTAAGGAAATTGGGACTCTAAGACAAACTAATTAGCTTGATTAAATAGTGTATTGAGATAGTTATATTTTATGTCCTTGATAATGGGGTTCTTAGGGGTTTCTTCAGTGTGGAGAGGTCTAAGACAAGGGGACCCTCTTTCCCCTTATTTATAATTTTGGCTAAACTTTTAGGTAGAGATTTTATGTAATTGGTGAACATGGGCTAACTGCAAGGGGTTAACATTGCATTCATCACTCCTCCATTTTTACTACAATAGTTTATAAATGATGAAATCTTATTAGGTATGGTTTGATGGTTAAAGCTAGAGAATGAAAAAATTTCTGAATTAGTATGCAAAGGCTTCAAGACAACACATAAAATATGATAAGAGAAACATCTACTTCTTCAACACAGGGGATAATCTAAAAATTAATATTATAACTATTTTAGGTTGTCAAAGCGCGAACCTCTTGGGGGTGTACTTGTTCTCACCACTCACTGTGAAGGAGGTGACCCCAAATTTCTAGAAATCTATCTTGGAAAGGATTCAAAGAAAGTTTATAGGGTGGAAAGGACAACTTTTAAGTAGTGTAGGAAAGATTCAACTACTTACAGAATCTTTTCAAGGTATTCTAATTTACATTCTTTTCCTATTTAAAATTACAAGTATTGTGACCAAAAACTAGAAAAAATAGAGAGGAACTTCTTATGGATAGGGATGAAGGAGAGTAGAAGAATGATCTTGTTCAACTAGGATAAAATATGACACCCCAAGAAGTTTGGGGGATTAGGCATAAGAAGAATCAATCTGCTCAACAAAGCCCTCATGTCCAAAATGGACTGGAATCTTTCTTTGCATAACACTAGCTAGAGAAACATCACGAGTGTTAAATAACTCAATTCTGAAAGGTTTTATTAGGTGCTTTCCATTATAGTAACCCAAGTTGTTCTAAAATGTGGAATAACATCATCAAATGTATGGGGCTAATCTTGATGGGTCTCAAAAGGAAAATCAGGAATGGGCATCGTATATGCTTCTAGGAGGATAAATGGTAAGTGATATGCCTTTGAATTTACACCCTATGTTTAAAGATATTAGTGAAAGGTCCAAAACCTTCTCTAATTCCTTAGTTTTAGATTACTTATCTCCCCATGGTTAATGGAGAGATATCACCTAGTGTTGTCATAATCAGTCTCCCCTATTACAAAGGCATAAGAATTACAAAAGCTTCTCCAACAAACTATAATTACTCTTTTCCCAAGGGATGAAAACTTCTTTTGGACCAAAAACCCCAAAAGAATTTTATTGGCTAGATTAGCTTGCAATTTCTTGTTAGAGGAGGGTAACTCTTTTGGATTGTTGTAAAAAGTTTGGAACCCTTAAATACTTCCCAAGGTTAACTTATTTTGGTGAAAAGTGATGCAAAAAAAAATCCTTATGCAAGATAACCTAGTCAAACATAATTTACAACTTCCTAATCAATGTGACCTATGTAGGAAAGTATAAGAATCCGTACCCCACATATTGCTTCATTGTCAATTTTCTCACAATCTCTAGAGTATGGTGATGTAAAAGCTCAAAATTTATTAGACAGTGAAAAAATAACCTCAACCCCTTACTTTTGATTGTCACACTATCCACTTGTCAAAGAAATATGGAGATAAATCCCCCCATTTGTGCAGGAGTTTGTGGAAGGAGAGAAATAATCAGATATTCAAGCAAGTTGGGAAACAATTGAGGGAGTGTTCAAGAGTTTCTACAGATTATTGATGGATAATATTTTAGTCTCTATTTGGTCTTGTCCTTATTATCCTCCTTTTACCTTTGATGATAAGGTTTCCAATAATTGGAATCTTCCCAATTCTTATGCTAGATTTGATAGCTCTAAGATGATGAAAAGACTAAACATAAAATATCACCCCCCAAAACATGGATGGTACAAGCTCAAATTTAATGGAGAAGCAAGGAGAAACTAGGGAAAAGTGATGTATTGTGGAGTGAGAATATCCAATACCAGAGAACTTTTGGTAGCTTATATTGGTAACTTTAAAGGAAGCACCAATAATTAGGTGGAAGGAATGGATTTTTTTGGGTATAAAGATTAGTCTTTCAATTGGAATAAGAGTGCTTTCAATAGAATGAGACTCAAATTTAATGGTGGATGCTATTAAAGGCCTCAATGTGGTTAGTTGGTCAGTTGAGGGTATTGTCATGGATATACACAAAATTATTCTTGGATTGGACACCTTTGAGATCAAATCCATATATATAGAGAGAAGGAAACATAGTAGGTGATGCCATGACTACTCTATGGTTGGGAACAAAGAATCTTAGATGTTGGCATAAGAGGGACTACCTTCTATTGCATGACCAAAGACTCCTTTCAAGGGAGAAAAAATATAACCACCATACAAAATATTGAAAATAGGAGGTTTTTGGCTTTCGTGGACCCTTCTCTAATTAATTTATTTGGAGTGGACTTTAGGGGATAACATATATATTTTTAAAGAATTTGGCAGGCTAAAATTCAAAATGATCTCTTGATTAGACTAGATAGGATGAAGTATATTAGTAGGGTGAGGTGGACTATGGAGCAGGAAATGATAATTAGCTTGAGGGATGATAGGATGAGTTGGATTGATTAATAGGGTCCTTATGCCAACATGTTGGCTCACATGGACAAGGTGTTTGTGTGGCCAATGGATGCATGAGGTGTCTATGTTGGCATTGCCATGCGTTATTTGACGATGTGATGGCATCATTCCTTGGAAATTGATATGACCCAATGTAGAAAATTAAATAATTATCTAATGAGATTATTTTGGGAATGAGATGCTATACAAGAGAAACCTCACTTAATATCTCACTAAGCACCATGAAGAGATGCTTATACAAGTGGATTTTATTGCACATGCTAACGAATAATTATGACCTTGTTGGCACACATTTCTCTTTCTCCCATAACATGTCATTTCTCTTGACCATGAATTTTCACAACTATGTGAGAAACAAGAAATTTAAGATTTTGGGTTGGGTTCTCTACAACTATTTTAACTATGATTTTTTTAAAATGGGTGGGGAGTGTGTGAATATTAAACCCAACACTTATGTTAATTTTAAGGAGGATGCCAGAGTGTGGCAAATTCACAATTAGTTTGTAGAATGCATAAATGGGTTTGATGAGAACCTATCTATGTAATTCACCACTTCTTGAGAGTATATGAGGGTTAGAATTGGCAGTATATCCTTCGACATTAATGAAGATGTCATTGTTAAAGCTATGAGGCTCTCCATTAAAGGGCAAAATGAAAGAAGACTAGAAGAGTAGCAAACATTGATAGCCTAAGCCAATTCTTTCGTGGGAATGAAAAACTAGTTAAGCTCTATGATGGCTTCAATAAGGAGGATTTATCATCCCTCTAGGACCAGGTGTATATATAATGATTATGAAATTCTTTACAAGGAAGGGAGCTACAAGGAACACTTTAAGCTCCTTACTAAAGATTGGAAACATGTGTTCACTAGCCATAGGGTGATTGTTTCTAGCTTTAGTTTTTTCTATACTATTAAGACTTTTAGTAGTTTATAGTTATATGCTGATAATACATATAATAGTTTATAGTTTTACTTTGCTCAGAATCTAGTACTGGTTTTGATGTTAATCGGTTGTTAATGTTGGGTTTATGCTATGGTTGAAATGTCTTTATATTGTTTGTTTTAAAGGGTCTGTCCTTCTTTTGTTGCTATTAATATAAAAAATAAGATCTTTAACATGCTTTCTAAAATAATATATTTTAATGATAACATTAATAAATTATTTTTAGAAAATAAAAAAAATAAAATTAGTTGCATTGATATGAAACAAAAACAAAAATATGAATCTTCCATCTTTTTATTTGAAATTATTATGGATAATTATTTTGTAACATTTATCATAGTGTCATCTATTAAAGGAGATTTTTCATAATGCCATATCATGAAAATGAAACACTAACCATTATTCAATTAGCAACCATTTAAATATAAATTTGTATATACATATCTAATATCTTAATTAAACATTTAAATTTAAATTTTGTGTGAAGATAATATTACTGGAAAAAAGTGATTTATTGTAGTAATAATATTGAATTACGTGTACACAATTTAATGTGTTAATGTACTAACTATTATGTAAATGAAAATCTAGAAACCATTAACTTGGTAAATCATAATGTTGTGTCACATAGCAACACACTTATTTCTTCAATATGACAAATAATCTAATACATATAAATATGTAAAAATCAATTCCATATCTTCAATATATAGAATAAGGGGAGAGAAAAACCACAAATGGTTTTCCAAAATAATGTACAATCAAAACATGATTTCATGCAAAAACCCATTCCTAACATAAAGAACATTTTTTGAGTATAATAAATCACAATAATTGACATATTTGACTGATAAGTACCCCATATTAGCACACCCCCTAAGGATGGTGTCCAACTTCTTCTACCAATATGCATTCTTGTACTAATAAACGCAAGAAGCTCCATAACTCCCTTCTAACATATATAGGATTGAAAATCATCATAAATAACCTAAAATGAGTTTATAGTTATAGCTAGTATTACATGTCAACAAGGATAGTTAATTTAATAAAAGAATAGTACTATCTCTCAACAACATGGGTATCAAAGTAACCATTCTAGGATTGTTAGAGACGTAACATTAGTGAATTAGGATACAATTAACTATTATGATTTTCTAACATTATTCCACTTGATATTGTACATTTTAACAACATCCATAAGAACTTTAAAATAAATCAATTACATATCTGAGGTTCATAGCCTTCCTGCACTAGAAACTTCTCCATAATCAATGGCTTCTTGAGAGAATCTACAACGTTATCCTAAGTGTCAACCTTCTATAATATGACCTTATCATTGCCTACGATATCACAAACAAAATATTCTAATACATTAACATGATTTGTATGAGCATAATACAAGAAATGATTTTTTAATCAATTAGCAATCTAATTGTAACATTCAATTTTAACCACCCTACCATCAAAACCAATATCTAAATAGAGTCTTTGTAACCATATTGCCTCTATAAGTGTACCAAGACATGGGACCAGTGAATGACAAAAAATAAATTCTAAAGGTTGGAAGTTCCTTTTGATTCCAAAATTCATGTTTTCAACATAAGATAATAAATTCAAACTTCATCCTTGTCAACCATATGCATTTTACAATAAGATTTTATGAAACGACTACGAAAATAATTATTAACTTTCTAATCATACACTTTTTTTTTTGTCTAATAAGTTAAGGTTGTTTCATTTTTATTTTCTTCAAATGACATCTTCATATTGTACATATATATATGTTTGTATGTGTATGTGTATTCATATGTGAATATGTATGTAAGAGAGATTTTTTAGTCTATTTATTTGTATTTCTTAAAAAAATATAAGAATGTTCTTCAATATATTTAGAATATATAAAGCTAAAATTTTAATCATATTGACCCACTAAAAAGCCTTGTCAAGTTGACAGAGAATCAAATCAACTCAAATATTAGTTGTTAAATGTTAGAACGACTAAAATAGTGCAGTGGCGTTAAAACTAACAAAATAATAATATATTATTTAATTTGATCAACCTCTCTTTAAATAAATAAATATAATAATTTCATATTAAGAAGTGCCACGTAGTGGCCAAGTACTTGCCTTTAGTAATTAATTTTAATTTTAATTTTAATAAATTTATTATAATATATAAGATATTTTAATTAATTATATAATTATATAATTATAATTTTTTACATAATGATAATTGTAGTAATCAATAATTTTTAAAATTATAATTATATAAACAATTATTGATTGTAAATTATAATTAATTTAAACCTCAATTTTAATTTTATTTGTAAATATAACAATAGTGCTAATTTTATTTTATTGATATATATTTTTTTATTACATATGATTAATATTATTGTATATATAATATAGTATTATTATATTATATAGAAATTATAATTATAATATAATATATTTTAGAATGTATAATAATTATAAATATAATATTATTATTTTAATTTATATTATAATCTATATTATAACAATAATATATAATTTTTTTTTATCTTAGAAGATTATATAATAGAAATATATATTATTTTTATTTAACATTTTCAATTAATGACAAAAATTACATTTAAAAAAAATACTCTTTAAAATATAAATTTTAATATTAATTAAACTTAATTTTGTCTTAATTTTTTATTTTACATATAATAAATTTTAAAATATTTTAAAAATATATATAAATGAGAATAAATATATATTATATTATTTCATACATTTACAATATTTTTATTTACATTAGAAAAAGTGAGTTAATGTAATATAATTTAAAATTTAAAAATTTTAATATACAATTAATATTAAAAAAAAAAATTAATGAAAATTCTAATTAAAGATAGAAACAAAAATTGTTTGCAAGCGAAAACTATGCAATATGGAAGTTAATTGGTTCATTCTTGTAATAAGACTTAAAATGATTTAGCGAATCAAATGATAGAAAAATGATTTCTATAAATTATAAAGTTAAAAATATTGCATCTAAGTTTACAAAATGTGAAATTTATTATAAAATATAAAATCTAAAAAATTTTAATTGGTCTAAATAGTTTTATTTAATCACTACTTAACACTAAAAACTCAAAAACGGATGCAATAGTACTTGCTTAGTCTATCACCAAGTACTAATAAGAAGACGTAGTCAAGAATAGCTATTGAAACTGTTGTATATACTTAAAATTAAAAAAATAATATTTTATACAATAAAAAATCTCAATTAATAATACTTGTTTAAAGGTATACTTTTCATCATAAAGGGCCGACATTTTCAAAGAACTTTGAATTTTAATATCTGACCTTTTTCATGAATATTAATAATAATATTAAAAACTATGTAATTATCAAAATTTATATTACTTTATCTATAATTTTGTCCCTATCGTTTTTGATTTTTTTCAAATAGTCAAAAGTGGGCGCACACATTATTATGTCATATCATGTACGATGTTTCCCAAAAAAGCCGCTTTAAATATATAATGATTATAATAGAAAAGGAAGCTTCCAGGATTGTTGTCAATATCAAATACAGGCACCGGCACCGGCAGCCTTTGCCCATTCACATGGGCATCCATAATGCCATCCCTCCCGTGCGTGCAACTGTCCAATTTCTGCACTCCCCAGTAAATAGGTACCCTCTATGGTATTGGCTAAATCGTATACTAAAATGTAAAATGTATTAAGGAAAGTTTGAAAAAAGTGAAAAAAAAACTAAAGTTTGAAAAAAGTGAAAAAAAAACTAAGTTTGAAAAAGTGAAAAAAAACCAAGTGTCCTCCTTGATAAGATTTACGTTTTAGTTTACGTTTTTGCCCACCATCTATAGTATGTAAATAGTTATTAAAAATAAATTATATTATTTCAGCATACATTTAAATAGATTTATAATGCTAATTAATTATTATTATTTCATAATACATTTAAGTTATATTTTTAATTATTTTATATTATCTGTTTAAAGAATTACTTAAATTAAAATTTTATTAAGAAATAAAATTATTTTTATTGTTTTAATGATACTATATGATTATCTTTTAATTATTTAAACTTATTTTCTAGGTCAAATATATACTATAATTTTAATTTAAAATGTATGAAATTAAATTAATATTTTATGAAAAATAATATAAAATCTACAAATATTATAAGTATGAAAGTATGTCTTAAATGTTTTGCACAACAAATCATTTAATGATGTAAACAACCACTCATAAAACATGGTTAATTTTTTATTTTAAATGTACTAATAAGTATTTGTAGATTTATAATAAATATTTATAAATTTATAAATACATTTGTGTAAATCAATGAATATATAATTTTATTTTTTTTTTGATCGATGAAGGGCCGCAGCCGGGATTTTTAAATATATAAATATAAACATAAATTAACAAAATATCTATCATCAGTTCAAGCCCACTGTTGCAGGGCTTAATGTTCAGAACGAAATCATTGCAACTTTCAACAACAGTAATCGGCTGAAAACTGATATTTACTTCTAATTTCTTCAGTACAGAACACCAGGGATAGCCATGAAAACTAGTACAAATCACTTTCTCGAGCTCAAAAATATAAACATACTCCACCAGGTACAAGACATCACTGCAAACGGTCACTAAGACCCTCAGATCAGTCGGCAATAACTGCACCACCAAACCAGTTGAAAACCACTACTAAAGCCATCAATTCTGGTACTTCCTGTCGTGAAAATCCTCTGCAAATTTGAACTTGAATTGCAACTGTCATCCTCAGGGCGCCAACAGTCTATCAACGGTCAACATCTAAACTGAGATCTACTTTATATCACCACCGTTATATCATCATGTTTCACAGGCTTGGCAACTTTAACTCCGCAAAGCCAACATTCCCTTAATGGTTGTCACATGATCGCATAGCAAGAAAATGGCTTATGCGAACATGCGACAAACCAATATATAGATTTATAAACATGCTTATAAAAATTATATTACAACAAATCATTTAATGATGTGAACAACCATTCATAAAACATGATCAATTTTTTATTTTAAATGTACTAATAAGTATTTGTAGATTTATAATAAATATTTATAAATTTATAAATACATTTGTGTAAATCAATGAATATATAGATTTATAAACATGCTTATAAAAAATATATTAATAAATATTTCTTCATATATAAATATACTTTTCTACACAAATATATACTTTCAATTAATTAAAAAAATCTACATATTAATACTAACATATATAAGTACTTTTATTTATTTTCATAATCTACTACTTCTAAAATTGTAAAATATTTAAAAGTTTATATAAAAATATGAAAGTGGATTGATAAATATATGTATTAATAAAAGAACTATTAGACTTACAATTATAGATAAATATTATAACAAACAACTAATAATAGAATAAATATCTATAATTGAATATATGTACATAAACAAAATAATAAAAAGGAGTTATAAATAGTAAATTAGTATGTATATAAATAATGAAAATATAATCTAATTTTGATAATAATGAAATAATGAATTTTGAAAATAAATGAAGTGACAGTAAAGTGAAATAAAGTAAAATATTTTATAGTATATAGTTAAATTAAAATAAAAATAATGGAAAAATTCCAACACATGGATTATAATATTTGATCTGCTCTGCTCTGCTCTTTTTCGGTGTTTTTCGTGGTGATTTTCGGTGCTCTTCGGCGATTTGCTTCCGGCGACCTTGGTTTTTGCCAAGGTGGTGTCCTCCGTCCGGCCTTGTCCACATGGTGGACACCTGGTTTCTACCGTGCAGGCCCTCGATTCGGGCAACCTCTCTCCCACACTCGATATTAATGACTGCAGAATGATCGAGGATGGTCTTAATGGCGAGGCCTCTAAACCTGTACCTGGTAACTCCCCATCGCATGTTGATAAAAATGTCCAAAATGAAGGTAATCCCTCATCCACCTGCAATAGTGATCGGCCTAGGTCCTTCTCTGAAGCCGTGGCTCGATCTCCAGACATCGACACAAGGGCGAGGTTTGAATGTGCTAACCTTCATAATGCTGAAGCGGAAGAAGCTGGTAAGAACCCCTTCGCTCCTTTACCTCCTTTCTCTGTCGTTCCTAATCCTGAGATGTTAGGAGAAATAGTTAAAGAAAAAGAAAGGCTTAGAGATACAACTATTTTTTTTTTCTACGGTTGATATAGATAAGTGTCCTCCAAGGAAATTTATGGACGACTGGTTCCACAATTACTGGAATAATAAACTAGGCCTGCACATCTCCTTTTGTAGACAAATACAGAAGGGTCTTTATGTCATTTTCTTTGTGAATCATGATGCTCAGAAAGTGGTTATCAAGTAACAATACTGGAATGTTGGGTCGACTTCTTTCAGGGCTATTGCCTGGTCACCAGAGGCCGT
Organism: Chamaecyparis obtusa; assembly: GCA_027943335.1. NCBI lineage: Eukaryota > Viridiplantae > Streptophyta > Pinopsida > Cupressales > Cupressaceae > Chamaecyparis > Chamaecyparis obtusa. The sequence continues at coordinate 1,213,259 of BSBK01006170.1, forward strand.
CCATGAAGAGGTTCTTGCCCTCTCGGCTCCTAGGTGGGTGTTGGTTAAAAACATTCCCCTTTTTCTTTCGCGTTTCTTGCCGCAATTGCTTGAACCAATTGGAAAAATCATCTGCATGGATGAAACGGTGCGGCTCGTCCCGCATATGGATGCGAGAATTCTGATCTCCTTATCTCCTGGTAAAGAATTCCCTAAAGACATTTTGATTAATATACTTAATGAGATTTTTTGTTGCCCTGTAGAGATTTTAGGGGGTTTAAATGTGTGTTTCCTATGCCGAAAGGAAGGGCATTTACGCAAAGACTGTCCGATTATTAATAAAAGGTCTAATTATGTTACTACCTCTTCCAAGGAGGTGGCTAATCCTCATGTTGCTAATGATAAGGTGCAGAATAGGGCACCCGAGCTGGTTTCTTCTCCTCCCGTCACCTCTAAGTCCCCTCCTAGTCAAAACCCTATTGAAATGAATAGTATGGCGTCTAGCCCTATCTCAGCCAGTGCTGTGAAATCTAATGCCGGTCTTCAGCCCATCCCTAATTAGAATGTTGTGATAGATCTTAATAATAATGATGAGGGGTTCACTATTGTTCCCCATAAAAAAAAGAGGAAGAAGGGCAATAGCAATGCTGTGTCTAAATTTTTTTTCCCTAATCAACCTTGCCTGACTTCAGATACGACTCTGACTAATAACATAGCTAAGGAAGACGAGGTCAGGTGTAAAGCATCTCATAATGACCCAGTTTGGAAACTCCCACCCAAGGTGTTTCAGGAAATTGGAGATGAGTATGATCTTGAGATCATACCGGCCACTTCAATCCCTCCGAGTTCTAAAGTTGGGCCTTCCAGGGAAATTGACTCTTTTGTGGGGGTGGAGAACGATTCGAACAACGACCCCTCTGCTGCTAGAAGAAGAGGTAGACCACCTGGTTCTAAAAACAAGCCCTCAATTTCTAAACAGGGGGACACTTCTAATAGATTTTTAGCTTTAACTGAGCAGGAATACATTGCGGAATCCTCCCTTAACATTGTGTCTCAATGAATCGTCTTTCATGGAATGTTAGGGGTTTGGAATCCCCTAATAGAAAGTTCGTTATTAAATGATTGTTAAATTCTCTGCATTTGATAGATTTCTTTATGATGCAAGAAGTTAAGGCTGTGGGCTTCACCTTGGATTCCAATCTCAATTACATTTGGAAAGATGCTTTTAAATTTTGCACTAATCATGTCAGAGGCAGAGGCGGTATTGCCCTGCTTATTGATAGTAAATGGGGAAATTGCATTCTTAACAGTGGTTGCTCTCCCTGTAATAGGGCTGTTTGGGTGTCCTTAAAACATGATAACTATACTTTTGGTATCTGTGCTATATATGCCTCTAATGATTCTAGAGAAAGAAGTGATCTCTGGAATTGGCTCTCTGACCTCCCCGATATCCCCTGGTTGTTTGGTGGTGACTTTAATATGATTGAGTCTTATGAGGACAAGCTGGGGGGTACTCCTTTTCGTTGGAAGGACAATGAAAGACCTTTCTGCAACAAATTAATTTGTTCTAAGTACCTTTTTGATCTGGTTGCTGGGAGTAAGGATGTTAATCCTGGTTTATGGCACACTTGGTGCAATTTCCAGCAGGGTAATAACAGGATTTACTCTAGGCTGGATCATTTTTATGCCAATAGGCTATTTTTTTTCTTTTTCTCCTGATAATGCTGGGAACATTGTTCGTGTTATGGCTACCACTTTATCTGATCACCATCCTATTCTGACTAAAGTCAACCTTATCAGTAGCCCCATTCAGAACAAGCCTAAATGTAATAAATTTATCCTTAATTCTAGCCTCCTCATGGACGAGGATGTTCTTGCTGCTATTCAGATTATTAGAGGCTTAAATAAATATAATCTTAAACACTTATCTCAGATTGATAAATGGAATATTAACCTTTCATCTTGGAGGACTTTTCTGCAAACTATTGGGCAAAAAAAAGCTAAAGATTATAGGTTTGTCGAGAAGCAACTCTCTTCTAAATTACAGATTGCTGAGGGAAACATCCAGAACGATTCCTCTAATATAGTTCTTCTTTCTAAAGTTATGACAGCTAAGGACTCTCTTAGAAAACACCAACAATTTAGAATACAGGGAGCTAGAATCAGGTCTAGATCCAGATGGCTCCAATGTGGAGATAGAGGTTCAAAATTCTTTTTTAACCTCCTTAAGCATAAGCATATTAAAGATTCTGTTGATAGACTTTTAATTGACAACCAAGACATTTCTGATCCTGAAGCTATTACTCAGGCTTTTGCTACTTATTATGAGTCTCTTTTTTCCTCTGAAGATTCTCCTGAGGCGGAGTCGCTCAGAGTCAATTGTAAAAATCTTATTCCTAAGAAATTAGAACCGGAGGATATTGATCTTCTTGCTAAAAATATCTCTGTTGAGGAAATTGAAGGAGCTATTAAAGCTCTCAATAACGAGAGAGCCCTGGGTCCGAATGGTTTCCCTGTTGAGTTCTATAAATCCAACATTGGGTGGATTTGCAAGGATCTTCTTGAACTCTATTCTGAGGCCTTGAATAATGGTTCTTTAAGTAAAGAAATTAATAAAGGCATCATTAAACTTCTCCCCAAAGATGGAGATAAGACTCTCATCAAAAACTGGAGGCCTATTACCCTTCTGAATGTTTCTTATAAAATTTTGGCCAAAGTTATGGCTATCAGGTTGGTCAACATTCTTCCTAAGTTTGTTAATTCTTCCCAGACCGGTTTCATCAAGGGAAGATATATCCTTGAAAACCTCATAACTAGCTGGGAGGCTATGGATTGGTCTAGACACTCTCATCAAAATTCGGCCATGCTTCTCTTGGATTTCGAGAAGGCCTATGACAGGGTTGAGTGGAATATTATTCTTATGATGTTGGAAACTTTCAGTTTTCTGACTTTTTTCTGCAATACTGTGGCTATGCTTCTTAGAGATGCCTCTGCTCAGGTTGAGGTGAATGGTATCCTCTCTGCTCCTTTCTCTCTTGGGAGATCCATCAAGCAAGGATGCCCTTTGGCTCCTGTCCTCTTTGTTATTGCTTCAGAGGCTCTATTTTATATCCTTCGTGATAACTCTATGTCTCAGGAGGTTATAGGTATTTATCTGCCTAATAATGAAGAGCTTATCAATTGTCAATTTGTGGATGACACGGCTCTTTTCTTTGAACTTTCAGAAAATAATTTCAATAACTTGATAACGAAGCTTAATCTGTTTCGTTCCATATCTGGGGCAAAAATTTCCCAAACTAAATCTATTTGTTTAGGATGGGAAGAGCGCCCCCCGGTATGGTTCTCTCAATATGATTTTCAATGGGGAGGTCCTAACAAGATTATTAGGTATCTCGGTATACCTTTCTCTGTTAAGCCTGATCTCAAGGATATGTGGTCTTGGGTGAAAGATAAAATTGATAATAAATTGAATAAATGGCATAATAGGACTTTGTCTTTGGCTGGCAGAATTTAGGTTTGCCAGAAGATTCTGTCCTCCTACACTATTTATTATTCTTCTTCCTGGTGTTTTAATAATTATCAAATTGCTCAAATTCAGAAGTCTATCAGACAATTCCTCTGGTCTGATGGTAAAGGGAACAACAAGATTCATTCCGTCAAATGGGCCTGGTGCCACACTGACAAGTCCCTTGGGGGGCTTGGGTTGAAGGATTTGAAAACTCAAGGTTTAGCCTTGTCCACCAAATGGATCTTTCAATCCATGGAGGGTGATGCTCCTTGGAAAGTGCTGATAAGAAATAATATTGAAAGGGGGGTCCCAAAAAAGGCTAAATCTTGGACTAACCTCCCCTTTTGTGATCTCCTTCTTGGTAACTTCACTGTTATGGTTCAAGGCTCTGAGGTTTTTAAGTCCATCTGGAAAGCTTGGGACCATGTTAGAAAATTTATCACTAACAAGGGGTTTCACTCCAACACTCAACTCCATGGTGAAAGATCCATTTGTGGAATCTTCACTTAAATGATAAACCTCTAGCCCTCACTCAAGGGTGCTCTGCCAGAATGTGGGCTAGGAAAGGCATCAAACAATTTATGGACCTATTTGACGGTGATTGTCTTATGCCATGGGATGAGCTCAAGGTTAAGTATGATTTCCTTGATTCTCATAAAAGAACTTATAACATGATTATGTGTGCTGCTGTTGATATTCCTGTTACTTGTCATGCTGATTCTCACAGATTTTTAAATTGCAAATGGCCAGGTGGTATCATTACTTCTCTGATTAAGACCAAGAATATTTATAAGATAATTGACTGCAATACTGATATTATTGATCATATTAATGCTGTTTGGTACTCTACTTATAAAGCTGATGATCTTAAAAAATATTTTGAAAATCTTTGGAAGAATCTGGTGGAACCCAAAATTAGATGCTTTAAATGGTTACTGTTACTCGATAAGCTGCCTGTTAAAAAGGATTTTTCTAACCCTGATATTTGTAATCTCTGTAAAGTCCTTGAGACTTGTAGACATATATTTCTTGATTGTGTTTTTGCCAAAGAAATATGGAACATTTTTGGCATTGTTTACCCTATCAATGTTAATATTTTCGAGATTATTTCTGGACATATTAATGGTCTTCCTAAAGATACAAATTTTTTCTGGAATATCTTGTCTTCTAACATTCTCTGGCAGATCTGGAAGTGCAGGAACGAGGAAAGGTATCAAGGTAAGCGCAGGGATCTTACTGAGTTTTTTTGTAAACTCACATATTTTAAAATCTTCCTGCAAGTGCAGGCTACCATTGTGATTGAGCGGGACAAGATGAGGAGGTTCCTCCGTAATGGGCACGCTACATTTTACTACTATGAGCTCAAGCATGGATATCAGTGGCGAAGAACTTTAGACGATCTTTGCATTTTTGAGCAAGTATGTGACAGGCTGAACAAAGAAATTAGAGAAAATAGGAATGTCAGAAAAGAAGAGTTATATATGTTGATGCAGATCCAAGAGCACAAAAAAACAGTTTGGATGGAAGGTCCATTAGGTTGGACCGCCTGGGTAGAAAATCACAATGATGTTCTTAGCTAGCTAGTGGTTCCCTTCTTTTTTTTTGTTGATTCTTCTAATACTGGTTCTTCGGGGTGAGGCTTGGCCTCTTTGTATTCCTCGGTGATGAAACTCTGCTGATCTCTTTTTGATTTGTTGATTACCTTATATCTAATAGAAAAAAATAAAATAAAAATAATATTAGACCTAAACATTAAAGTTAAAAAATTAAAATAATATTAGACCTAAAAATTAAAGAGATTTGAGAAATAAAATAAGTGTACAATTAGTGGTGTTGAGTTGTGAAGAGCTTGAAAGATATAGTTTTAAGAGATTTTTTTTTCTCTGTAAATTTTGTTATTTTATTGATATAATAATAATAATAAAACTTACAGTTTATAGTCATAGAAGACCTGCCAAAAACCACCCACCCATCTTGTTAGAGCCCATCAACACATCAAAATTTCATAGCATCAAAAAAAGAATCCACCCTTGTCATACTACATTCTACCCAATTTCAAACACTTCAAAATTCCACATTATCTACATGTGCCAATCCAAAAAAAATTGTTGAAAATTTGTGTACAAAAAGCATAGAACCTAGGAGATATAGTCATAGACAAAAAAAAAACACTGGAGTACTTAGTGCCCATAACCTTGAGAATGACCTCCGAACAAACTTCTGCATCAGCTTCTGCCACCCCCTCACCATCTCTTGGCCGAATTGGAGCCAAAATGATCAACAAAACTCACGACCAATTTGGATAGGGAGTTCACCAAAATATTACCCTCTCTCTATATATGTGGCACATTATAATTTCTGAAAAGACCGAATTTGCATTGGATAACCTTGATGACTTTATCCAGCTTCTAGAATTTTGCACTCCCATTTGCAATTGCGCTGACTATAATATATGAATCATGATCCCCTTCAAGATGTAGTTAGTCCACATCAGGTCTACCTCAAGCAACGCCACTTGCACCTCTGCGTCATTGTTTGTTCCTACCTCTAGCTTCTTATTTTCAATTTTCAAAATATATCCATTGGTACACAAGAAACACATCTAGCACCCAAGGGACCTGGGTTCCCTAGTGATGCATCATCAAAATTGATCATAACCCAACCTATCTCTGGTTTACTACATTGAATCACGTCTCTAGCCCTAAATGAAGCATGAACCCCACAATACCCATTAACAAAAGTTTCAAGAGAATATTGATTATTTTGAATTTTTAAATAAATTGAAGTGTTAGACTTATGGTTGCATTTTTTTGATGAATTAAAATGTTAGATTTATCATGTTTATGTTTGTAATTAAATCAGTGTGAAATAAATTAGTGAGATTTGTTTAAATACGTTTGATTGTTTGAAAAAGTAGTAAGTAGGGAAGATTATAGGAATTGTAATTTGTATTGGAGTTTGTATATCTTGGCATAGAAAATTACTATTTTCATTGTGGAGATAGTTGATAAAAAAGAATAAATATTTTTGGTTGAGAAGGGGTTGACTTAAAATTGTAAGTGATACCTTCATGGCATATAGCATGTGATGGTAGATTGCAATTGATGAGGATTGATTCCCATTATGGACCGAATAAATTTAGTTTGATAAGGTATGCAGATATTTACAAGAGTAATTTTAGTAGTATTTTTAATTTGTTTATTTGTTGAGTTTGTTAAGAAGTAAAGGATGTGAGGGATTTTTATTTGGAGATCGAATTTTTGTGTATGTAATTGTAGATGCTTCTATATATCTCGATATAAAAATATCTCAATCAAAACTATAAGTGTGACCTTCAAATCTAGTATTTGGTGGATGATTGCAATTGATGAGGTTTAACTCAAAATTAAGTAAAAGTAATTGATTTTGGTTAGTACATTGCTCTATTTATTTTATGATGCTTTTATTACTTTAGCTAGCATCGTCAAAAAATATTATATTACTTGTATGCATATAGTCATTCTAATATGTTTAGGTATGACACATTTAAACATAATATTTATATTTACATAAAAATATTATATATTTAGACAGATTTGCAGCTTGAGTATGTATATTTTATAAAAAATAGAAAACCTATGTATATATATTTGTATCATAGTGTATGTACTACAAAATGACAAGTTCATATATACTCATTGTACAAATTAAAATATACTATAATTATTGAGTATGTATATGTAGTCTTCTAGGACAATTCAAATTTTTTCTTATGTTTGGTATGTTTGTTTACAATGAAACAAAATAAGCAAAAAATTTAAAAATAGTAGAAAAAAATGCTATTAACATCTTAGCAATCAGTACATGATAGTAGCAGCGAGGATAAAATGTGTATAATGTAGTTGTAATTTTTAAAATAATATATCACATAGCATGAAGTCATTGGCCAAGGAAGATAACATATGTGTGATGTATGCATTAAATAGTTGTGCACAAATATTTTTTGTGTAATTTTTTCAAACGAGATGATTTAAAATGTTTGGATTATTTGATAAAGCTATGAGGTAAACATACTTTAATTAGTGCTTTATATAGCTTGATGCATATACATCTAGATTTGTGTTAAGGAATTATACCAATTTTTTATAAGATTTTTTAGAATATTGTACAACATGTGTATGCAAAAATGTGCAAGTATCTATTTACATATACACAATATATAACAATGTTGAGTTTTGCATGTGTCCATTTGCCCAATTTTTTTTAACGATTTTTGTTGCATGCATGCAATATATAGTTGTACATGTGTGCATAGGTCAAAATATTTTTCAAGTGTTTTCATTAATCCTATATCAGGATTTTCAAAACTCATATGTATCTTCTTCAAATATGAATGAGCAACACATAGTAGGATACATATCATTTATTCCAAGCTCTCTAAAATCTTGTCTTATTTAAAGAGCTACTTTTAGGTATTACTTCTCATATTCATATCATATTTTTCAATAACACATCTTACAAATCTTCAATGAAAAATATATTTTGCTCACCTAAACAAATCCTTTAAACTAAAAGTAGTCAAACATTGCATTCACAGATTTTGCAACATAAAACAAATAATCCATAGGAAAACTACATATACAAAGGAAATAGAAAAACCCTATGTGAACTAGAGGATAATGAATCAAAAGGAAAAGATCAAACCCTAAGTGAAATGTAAAAACCCTAGGTAAACAAGATAGAAGGAAAATTAATAGAAAATGGAGGAACCAAACGCCACATAATGCAAGTCCAAAATCATACCATCTAAAAATATTTTTTTATGGCAAACAAATTCCTCATACCTATAAGCCTTATTGTTCACATAAAAGAAAAAGAGATCTTTAAAAATAGAGAAACCCTATCTCAACTAAGTATACATAGAAAATGAGAAAATCATAATATAATAACAAAATTGTAATGAATTAACTGTTGGAAAAATAGTCAGCGCTCCCCTTGGGATTCGTGACATGGCTTAACCGCCTCTTGTGTCTTCTATAAGTCTAGTGGTTGTATCGGGCATTAACAGGTCAATCTTTTGGTCCAACGACAACTATTACTTATAACAAGTGGTATCAGAGCTTGGTCATAGGTTTGAATCCCCTCAGGTAATGCTGAGGGGGAGATTGTTGGCAAAATAGTCAGCGCTCCCCTCAGGATTTGTGACATGGCATAACCGTCTCCTGTGTCTTCTATAAGTCTAGTGGTTGTATCGGGCATTAACAGGTCGATCTTTTGGTGCAACGACAACTACTACTTGTAACATTAACAAGTAAAATGACGTATTGAGAAATTACGTTTCCAAAGGCATTGTCTAAATTTTGTGAATGCTTTTACACAATACGATAATTTAACAATGTAAACCAAGGGGTTCCTTAATACTAATCTGTAGTGCAACTGTACCCAATCAAAGCTATATTGAATTTTTACAAATTTTCAAGGAAAACATATATGCCCATTCGAGAAAACCCTTTAAACTAAAATATTTCACATTATCTCAATGCTCTTGCATGGTAAACATGAATGCAATCTTGAGAATCACAACATTTTATTGGCAACTATGTATCAAGTACCTAGCATTGCTACATATGTCAGTTACCAAGACAAAGCTTATGAATATTATAGAGAAAAAGAAACATGACCTCTCTAATTAAATAAATTCAATGGAACCACATTTAAAAGAAATTGTAGAGACCAATGTCATGTCTTCTCTGCATTACTATGTCTAAATTACAAATAATTTTAGTCAAATTAAATCTCATTTTGCATGTAGTGAATGCAATACTATACCTATCGCAGGTAGGAAATTACATGGATGACTTTACACAAGATAGTAATTTAACAATGCAAGAAAATAGATGCCTTAATATTATTTGTCAAATTCTCAGATCTTAGTTATGACTGTGCCTAATGAAATTTGTACCAAAATGAACCATTGCCAACTAAAGCTAAAGTATACAATGTACACATATGTTTGAAAAATTCTCAAACACCATTTTTCAAATTAAAAGGTAATTTGTATTCAACATAAAAAGTAATACCCATTAAATGTAGTTTGTGATCTAATTTCCTAAATGTTGTTCCAAAATTTCTCAGAAATATATATATGCATGCAAATATTTTTCAATATGAAATGAATCATATTTGAACAAGTGTAGGTGTGAAGGTTCCATAAAAACTTATTGATCAAGCTAAAACTTATATAGTTTTTCTTTACAACTTGGGATACACATAAAATATAAGCATAAATTTATGCCTCTTGTTGTTCAACTGTATTAGAAACAAGGAAATACACACAACTAAGAGCGGGTGAGGGAGTGTTGGAAATCTACTATGGAAAAGTGATATACTGAGGGGGGCGGGGGGGGGGGGGGGGGGGGGGGGCGGGTGAATAAGATATCTACTAATAATTCAATTTTAACATAAATTTACTTGCATCCCATATTTAATACTGTAAAAGATCTAACAATCTAATCATCCATAAAAGTAAAACATAACACAGATATTTTGGTTACCCAAAAACTCTTGAAAGGTAAAACTGAGGTGGGGATGACACCCACAAATCTTTACTACTGCAGTATTAAAGTTTGCATGTTAGGGCTACAATGTTTGATCATAAATAATGATATACTCTATGAGGGGTCCACCCTACTAAGAGCTTTAAGACTTATACAATCTACCTTGCAAAAGGATTTAAAACTTACAATAAAGTAAGCACTCGGTAAAGAGATTTACTTAAGCATGTTAGGAACACTCTGTAAAGAGATTCTCCCTGATTCACTTGTTAAAATGATTCAGTACTTGATCCTTTGATTTGCACTGTAATGTTGATAACATATCTTCTCCTTCCAATATAGATTTGATCTCCTCTATCAAATATGTCTCAATTCTATCCTTCACTAGTTTTCTTGGTCACTGATCTCTATCTTTGATAATCAAAACACTTCTCTGATGATTTGAGTGCAATTTATAGCAGCAACAACATACTCTAACTCCATGATAGATTGAGTTATACAATCTTGCTTCTTTCTTAGCCATGAAACCAACTTTTTCCCAAGGAAAAATGCACCACCACTAGTACTTTTTCTATCATCAATGTTTCCTGCCCAATCAGCATCAGTATAAGCATGTAGTTCAAAGCTATCATTTATGTCATACCATAAGCCATAGTCTATTTTTCCTTTCAGATATCTTAGTTTCCTTTTCACAGCAGCTAGGTGTGTTTCTTTGGGTTCTGCCTGATATCTAGCCATAATTCCAACAACATTAGCAATATCTGGTCTGGTGCAAGTCAAATATTATAATCCTCCAACCATTGATATGTACTTGGTCTGAAAAACACACTTTGACTCATCATCAACTATCATCTTATTACCAGTTACCATGGGAGTACCAACTAGTTTACAGTCCTCCATTCCAAACTTTTTCAACATTTCTTTAAGATATTTAGCTTAAGAAATAAAGATGTCATCTCTGCTCTAATTTATTTGTAGTCTAAGAAAGAATTTCATTTCACCAATCATGGACATCTCAAATTCATTTTCCATTTCTTTAGAAAATTTCTCACATAGATCATCATTACCTCCAAAGATAATATCATCAACAAAGACTCCTATTATCAAAACTCAATCTTCACTAGTTCTTAAATACAAATTATTGTCAGTATTACCTTTTTTGAATCCAAGCCGAAGTAGGTATTTGTCTAACCTTGCATACCAAGCCCTTGGAGCTTACTTCATCCCATATAGTGCTTTCTTCAACTTGCATACCATGTCTCCATCTTCGCATAAAGGAAATCCATTAGGTTGTTCTATATACACTTCTTCTTCAAGATCCCCATTCAAAAATGCAGATTTCACATCCATCTGATATACTTTGAAGTTTTTATGTGCAACATAAGCCAAGAATAATCTCACAACTTCTATTCTAGCAACATGAGAAAATGTTTCTTCAAAGTCTATACCTTCTTGTTGTGAGTATCCTTTACATACCAGTCTTGCTTTGTTTCTTACTACAACTCCTTCTTCATTCATTTTATTTCTGAAAACCCATTTAGTTCCTATCACATTTTTGTTCTTACGTCTAGGAACAAATTCCCAAGTGTTATTCTTTTTTATCTGATCTAAATATTCTTTCATAGCATTTATTCAAGATTCATCTCTGTAGGCTTCATCTGTATTTTTTGGTTCAACTTGAGAAATCAAAGAGATTTCTTCTCTAACCTTTGATCTAGTTAATACTCCTTGATTAATATTTCCAATAATTTGATTTTCAGGATGATTGTTCTTTACATACCTCAGAGGTTTAGGAACCTAAGTAGCCTCATCTATGTCATTATTGCAAATCTCTTTTTTGCATTCAGTCTCAACAATTTCTTCTTCTTCTGTAGCAGCAACGTCTTTGATTTTTGTAACTTGATTATAGTCATACATTCTCTCTTGTATCTGGAACCTTTCCTCTATCTTCACATTGTTACTTTCAATCATTTTTCTTAATCTCAGCTTGAAACATTTGTAAGCCTTTCTCTTAGTAGAGTAACCAAGGAAAATTCCTTCATCACTTCTAGCATCAAACTTCCCTATCTCATCATCTCTCTTGATATAGAACTTACTACCAAATATTCTGAAATATTTTACAGTAGGAGTATGATTAAACCATAATTCATAAGGGGTCTTATTTGTACCTTCTCTGATTTGAACTCTATTCAATGTGTACACCATTGTCCAAAAAACCTCTCTCCAATGTACATGAGATACATTTCCTTCAAGCAACATTGTCCTAGCAGCATCAAGTATAGTCATGTTTCTTTGCTCAGCTATCCCATTCTATTGTGGAGTCCTAGGAGAAGATGTATGTTTTTGTATTCCATGCTCTTCACAGTATGAATTGAATAAGTCTGAAGTAAACTCTCCACCTCTATCTGATCTTAAACATTTTATCTTTAAGCCCAATTCATTCTCTACTTTTACCTTGAATATCTTGAATTTATCAAATGCTTTTGATTTTTATTTTAAGTAAGTAACCCACATCATTATAGAAAAGTCATCAACAAAAAGTGTGAAATACCTTTCACCATAGTATGATTTTTTCCTTGTAAGCCCACATAGGTCTGTATGTACCAGCTCCAACTTTTCTTTTGATGTATATGCTATGCTTTTGTAACTGCTTCAAGTCTGTTTTCCCATAACACATTCTCTGCATACAGTGTTAGATGGTTTCACAATCTTTGGTATATCTCTTACTACTTTAGTCAAACTTTCCTTCACAATATTGTCAAAGTTAACATGACAAAACCTTATGTGCCATAACCAACTGTCATATACTTTTGCAAAAAAACAAGAGGCTCTAGATGTATTTAATTCAAATACATTACCTCTAGATTTAGTATCGGTTGCAATCAACTTTCCTACCTTACTTTTGATAAAACATTTACCATCATTGAATTGTAACTAAAACTCTTTGTCCATCAACTGTCCAACACTCAATAAGTCTTTTATTATTAAAAATAGGTTTTGATGGGGCCCTGAAACCCTACAGAACTAGAAGATAAACATAGATAAAGCATTTAAAGTATCACAACAAAAAATCCATAGGCATAAACAACAACTCCCCACAAGATAGCAAGATAAAAGTAGTAAAAGAAAATAGGGAAGCAAAACAAAAAACCAGGAAAGGCCCAAGCCTAGGAGAGCAGCTCAGGAAAATTCTCTGAGAATTTTCGTAGCATGAATCTCCAGCTCTGACACTCTTCCAGCTGCCTCCTTAAGGTCAGAAATGTCTTTATCAGGTTCCTGGATGTCCTTTTTCTTTGTGCTGGATCTGGTCCTCTTCCTCGATCCTTCCTCAGGGGACTTATCTTTACCACTACTAGGAGATTGGTCTTCCTCCTTACTACCCCCGTGTTCCTCAATTTTGTTTATCAACACCTTTATGCTATCATTAGAAGCTTTGAGAATGTTATAGATTTTCTCTGCAATTTTTTTCAGGGTTCCCTCGATCCGCTGAACTCTCCTCATCACTTCCTCCACTCTGTTTTCCATATCCTTCTCCTCCTCGATTTTCTTGTTCTTATTGCTACAATTGTCCCTCTCCAATCTGTCCACTTTGTATTTTAGCTCTTGGATTTCGTGGTAGGTCCATTTAGTGGTTCTACAACTGTCAATAATGATGTTCTTTGCATTATTAAGCACATCCATCTAAGGGTTCTCCTTAGTGGTGTCACTCAAGATAACAAGGGCCGGGTCAATAAGCTCTTCCATTTGAATTTTTCCCTCCTTATTCTCCTTAACTAGAGTTTTCATCATCTCTCTCTTGAGACCCATCCTCACAGAAACATTATCAAAATTTCTCCAAACCACATTCTTGTCTTTGCCCGAAATCTTGCAAGTGTAGTGGCCAAACCCATATTCTTCAAAACCCTGCTCCTTCTCTTCCCCACTCCCCAGATTCTCCTCTTCCTCCTCACTATCATTCCCCCCTCCTGCCTTTCCTCATTAGCTTCCTTGTCAATGTCTTTCCCTTTTTTCAGCCTCCTGAAAGGCTTGCCAGCAGAAACTTCCTCTCTATTGGCAGACATCTTTAGTAATGGCTCTCTTTCTTCCTATCCTCTCCTTATTTTCCTCTTCTTTTAAATTGGTATCTTCCTCCCCATCAAAGTTGTCACCCTCCGTATCCATGCCCTCTGCCCTCTCATTTTAGTCTCTGTCAGACAAGATCTCAATGCTCTATTTAGGGTCGAGAGTCTCCTTTTTCTCCATTTTTATTTTCTTTTTCCCCTTATTGGTCTGTGGGGTAGCCTCCTCATCCGTATCCGAATGCATATTCCAACACTCAATAAGTTATGCTTGATTCCATCAACAAGTAGTATATTATCAGTATTATTTTTTCCATCTAGAGTAATAGATCCTACTCTTATGATAGGTTTAGGAAGATTATCTCCAAACCTCACAACACCACTATCATACTTTACTAATTTAACAAACTTATTTTTATCTGCAGTCATATGATGTGAACAACCACTATCTATGATCCATTCAGATTTATTATCAACATGAGATACTAAAGCTTTTTCCTCATGTACTGGTTCATCTCTAATAGCAACAAATCCAATCTCCCCATAATCTAAATCATCATCATCATAAATTTCTTCACTATCATAATAACATTCCTTATCCTTTGAATACTTAGATTTGAAAAACATAGGCTTGTACTTAGGAACTCTTGTAGGACATCTAGATGCAAAATAACCTACCTTATCAAATGAAAAATATTTCAAAGGTAATTTGCCTTCAAATTTACCCTTACCTCTCTTTTCTCTTCTAGCAATTAGTGCAACAAGTTCATCCATCTTTCTTTCCTCTGCCTGTATCTGTTCTCATTCCTCAACATATTCACCAACTTCTTCTTTTAGGCTCTCACTATTGGTGCTCAAAAGTGAAGACATTATCTTCTTGTGTGCAGATGCTTTAAATGTAGATTCTACTTTAGGTACAAAATATTCCAATTCAGCATCTTCAAAGGTAGTTATCTTTGCAATCAACATTTCTTTGCTAAAGTTCAGAGTCAGAGGTATAGTTTCTTGAATATACATAGCCTTAAACTTGTAAGTAGGTGTCAATTATCTAAGGATCTTCACAACAACTTATTCATCATAAGTGCCTCCACAGTTTTTGATTCCAACTACAACTTTTGTAAGCCTTTGAACATAAGCCCTAATGCTTTCATCCTCATTCATTTGTAACTTCTCCATCTTTGTTTTCTAATTCTGTAACTTCTCTTGCTTGGTATAAGTGTTTCTCCTTCATATAGTGCTTCTAATATTTCCCAAATCTGGTATGTCGAATCCAAGTCTTTAAATTCAATAAATTCTCCTTCAGAGAGTGCATTGATCAATGCTTCCCTTACAATCATGTTAAGTGGAAATATTTTCCTCTCATCTTCAATAGCTGATGGCAAGTCATTTTCAGACTTTATAGCTACCTTATTATTTATGATCAACCAGTAGTTAATGCCTAAACAGAACAAATGAGTTTGCATCTTGTTCTTTCAACTATCAAAGTTCTCAAAAATTTCAGACTATCCTTCCTATAGAATGCCATCTCTAGGATCACCTCAAGTTGTTAAGCTTTCTCTCTAAGGACCAGTAGCTTTGACACCATTTGTTAGGAATAACAATCCACAATACAATTGAGAGGGGGGGTGAATTAGTTGTATGAAATATTATTAAACTTTAAACTTTGAGTAGTAGCAATATCAGATCTAATGAACACAATGAATTCCAACACAAGAACACAATATTTTGGTCTCGGGAAAACCCTGTTAAAGGTAAAAACCCCAGTGGGAAATAGCACCCACAAATGATGTACTGAGAGTATAGTATCCTTGTTAGAAGATTTAGCCTTGTTAGGAGCTTATTAAAATATTATAGTACACAGTCCTTGTTAGAGGACATGCCCTGTTAGGAGTCAATAAAGAAGGGTGGACTCACTGCCTAAAGAAGGTTAAATCCACCTTCAGAACTCACTGTTCGCAACAAGTGTATATGAAGAAATACACAATCTTTTAAATTGTCCGACAACAACTATATTTGCTTGATCAGTTCCAATGAAGTTCACCATTAATCCTCTTCTCTACATCCAACAGACATAAGCTCGCAGCTCTTCTAATTCCTTTCACATCACATATATTCTCTCCATATTTTTTCTAAAGAAAAGATCTTACATATATACCCTATTACATTCTACATGATCAGGTCAGTCCATTAGGCTTTCCTAATTACATAAACTCTTGCTAAGATATACACGGTACCTAAAACAAGTATACAATGATTCTATTACAACAATTAAGGACTGACATCCTTAATTTACATTTGCCAAAAAAAAATCCATGCTACACCTTTGAAGTCGTCTCCCAAATAAGTCTTCTCCAGATCACATGCCACAATTGAAGTCATCTAGCATTCTGCACCTTGCGTTGATCAATTAACATCCTTTAGTGCCTTGTCTTTCATCTCCTAAGCTCCCATACACTTAATCCATATCATCTGTAAGATATACCAAAAACACAAAGACTCATTCTGTCAGCTTCCACTGTCATTGTCCAGGGACCAGTCCTCACCAAAACATTTATAACTCATTCAATATGAAACTTTACATGATTTGATCTTGGATATAAGATCACAACATCTTCCTGTTCTCTCATCTATTTTCACACGTTCTCAATCATCTGTATGGTGTTCGTACACTATCATAATCAGCCAGTACTCTTCATAGAAACATATGTTGACATCAATGACAAACCACAAATGACAACAGTATGAATGCCCATTCAGTAACATAGTGATTAAACATATTAAATGTATCAATCACCACCCCATGCATTAGAAATATCCAACAAAGTCGGCCTTCTTCACAAGTTCTTTCTAGTTTTGGGTGACCCACAACCCAAGAAAGTTCCCATGTTATTTCAAAATGCTAAGTTTTAATGCAATTTGGCAAGGGTGCAATTTTGAGAACTAACAATACATACACTCTACTATCACTCATAATACATATTTATCTTCTACTATATAGACTACATACAATATCATAATGTTTGACATCAATGATAAAAACAAGAAGGCATATATTTCTAATAAGTTTAGAGTTTGTTTATTTTAGAAAAAAAGTAGTATCTTAAGACCCCTTATTGGTCCCCCATCTTGGTGCACATACCATCCATATCTTTACACACACATTGCTCCATAACGTTATTATACACACTACTCAATATTTACAACAATCTTAATTTGGCATACACATGTATCATGCATTGACATCAATGCTAACATACTACAATAATCTCCCATTTTCTGTACAAGTATATCATGAGTTGACATTAATGACAACATACTACAATAATCTCCTATTTTTTGTACAAGTGTATCATGAGTTAAGATCAATGTCAACATACTACAACACATTCTTTATCAAAATCAACCCCTTTCTTTAAGCTTTCTAGAATAGTCTTATGGTACTCTTTAGTAGAAAAATAGTTTGTAATCTTAGAGATCTTTAGTAATTTCATACTATGAGTTGGCTGGCATGCCACTCTATCAAAGACCAATTCAATCTAAGCAATAAATACAAAATATATTTGTTTAAAATTTTTTTGTATAGACTTTGATTTTGCTAGAATTTCTTATGAAATTATTTATTTCTATCCATTGCAACTTCTACAAAGATTGGTTATGGATGTCATCATATACTTTCCTTCTTTTTTTCCCTTTAAATGAGGTTTAGGTGTAGTTGCTTATGGAGTCTCCCTTAAGGTCTTGATTACATAAATAGATTTTTTAGGTTAAATGAATTTTTTATTCAAAACAATCTACTGTGATATGGAAATAAAAAGCCAATTCAAATGATCAATTAAATAAAACCTTGGTAGATTCTACATTGTAAACTTCCCATTAGATACATACTCAACAACTATATGATGGTCCAACTAATTAATTGGCCTTTTTGTCAAAGGTGAGAAATTTAAGACATATCTTTTAGGGATGCAGGTTTGTTAAAAAATATTGGAACCTAATTTTTAATGTCTTTCCAACTACTTTTGAACACAGTAAATTGGAAAGAAGCCCTTCTTGGAGTGGGGTCACATGCTAATGCTATTGTTGATGGATTCAAACATGATATTTTGTCTCATAAATGGAGATGCATGTGTAAAGTTATGTTTTAGTAACCTAAATGCTCACTTGCATGTTGAATCTCTACGGCTTTACTTTGACTTTTTATTGTTTGTTTCACATTTTTCTCAACTACAGGTTGAGAAGAGTTTAAAGATTGATCTATTAATTAATACTACTTAGCAAAAGGAAGGTTGTCATGGCACGGGGCATAAGGTCTTATTTTCAAGATTAATTGTTCCTCCTAGTTTTTCTTATGCTAATGTAATTGCTGAGGAACTCAAGAAGAACTTAAAGATTAATGTTCAAGTTCAACAAGTCTAAATATATGTATTTCTTATGTTGCAAAATGAATGCTCTTTTTTTTTAGTTGGGTTATTTTGAATTAATCTTGTTGTCGTAGGTCTTAATTCTTATATTTAGGTATAAAAATTAAGTCTATATGCAGTTTATTTGTTATTATGTTGCTATGTTCTCATCTTATAGTCTACTAATTGTGTTTTTATTGTGAATTCTTATGCATTTTTTTTTAATATAATTTTTTTTTTAAAAAAATGGAGGCAAATGAAAAGTAAATTAAAAAAATGTAAAGCCACATGTCTTTTTTCTCAATAAGCACTTGTTTCTTATTCCCAGCTCCCTTTTTCAAAATTTAATTTTAATTTTTTAAATAGTGCGAGAACATAAGTCGGGTGATGAAAATTATTTAAAACAATGCACTGGGGGAAGGAGTATGTATTCGACCATGTTCCAATGACCATTCACTCCTTGTTCACCCCATCCTCTAGTTACTAACTTTAAAGAAACAAAAAAAATTGATAGCTAAAAGTCCATTAATAAATTTCACATGTAAGGACAACCATCCACATGTACCCAAATAGTTAGAATTTATAGACTTTATTGGAGTCGTACAACTTTATTGGTACCAATAGTGCACAACTAGTGGGTCATTTGTGCATAAGTATTAGGAATTTTTGAGATGCTTGTGGTGCATGGTTACTGGGTATCTTTTGTAAGTATTGGATAACACTTTGAAATGACCACTTTTTTATCGTGGCACACATAATGAATCCTACATAACTATAAACAATTAAGTCACGCTTAAAGACAACAAAAAAAAAGTTAAAATTTGATATAAAATTAAAAATGTGCATATACTCAAAATTAACTAGGGGAGAGGAGCCAATACATGCCCACCCTAACTTCATGCTCCTTAAATCCTATATAGATATTTCAAATTACTCTCAATATTTTTAGAGGAGTTTACTTGTCAATTCCTCAAATTAAAAATAAAAAATAAAAAAAATTGTTAGTCGACATGGTCAAATATGATGCCACATTAGCGTGTTTTTTGGTGAATGTGTCCAAAATGGTCCCAAAATGTAATAAGACCAATAGTTGTGCATTAAGTCATGTTTAATAGTGTGTCGATGTGGCAACACATGAGTGGTGATGTTTTGAAATTTAGAAGCATCTTTTTTAGAAATATGCCTTATGGTACATTTTTAATGCACCACTATAAGGTCTATTTTGTTGGCAACATCTAAATCGTAAACTAAAACATATTTCTTACCAAGAAAGACACTTAGTGTTTTTTCAAACTTATCTTAAATTTTAGTTTACAATTTATCTAATACCTATTTTGTCCATTTAGGGAAGAGGGACCAATAGTTATGTGGGGTCCAATAGTCGTGTAGTCACTAGTAAATATATTATCCAATCTATTAACTTCTCTCCCTATAACAATAAGAGTACATTCCCCTGTCCAAATCCCATGAATGCATGGGGCACATTCCATATAAATATAAAAACAATAATATTGGAAAAAAAAAGACCAGACCCGTACCAACAATCATCGGACCTGTGCTGCCTTTTCTATATTTAATGTATATTAAAGGTATTGAAAACTATTCTTCTTTTGTACTTATGCCATTTAGTTGCAAAGGCAAATTCAAAAGTCTTATCATATAAATTATTAATTTGTGTGGGATGCCAACATCTGGCTGATTGAAAATATATGCGAATCCAAAATCTAAAATAGTATACGTATGAATTGTAGAAATCTAATAAATTTGAGATACATGACTATCAATGTCTTTGACATTGATAGTCTTTATGCCACCACATTATTGTAATCAATTTAACAAATTATAAAAAAAAAGACGACTTGAATCTTTAATTTTAATCATTTAACGTTGAAAATATAACTATTCTAATAACAAGAAAAGGCCTGATAAAACTCCCATAAAAACAAGCAATGGAGAAAGCATAATAGAGTAATAATAGGACCCACAGGCCCACGGCCGAATACCGTCGTATTGTCATTAAGCAAGTGAATGCAACATGTAAGGAACTTGAAGAAATTCCAGATGAATTCAAGAGATCTATTGCAGAAAATCAGATCATATGATTTTGATTCATTGGAATAGAAATAACAAATTACGATGCGCTACAAAGGAATTACAGTCTCAGCCATATTTTTGCTTTAATTTCCCAAACAGGTGCTGAACCCTGAAATTTGTTTCACAGAGCTGATCTTCAAATTAGGTCCTGTTGGTTGGTCTATCCTGCAAAACAATCAAGATTTAAAAGTGAAAAACTTATTATGTGGTATATGTTTAGATTGAAGCAAATAGATGAAAGCTTAGTTAGGCTCCTATAAGAAATAGGACAGAGTAGTACAATAACAGAAACAGAGGAGTCAAAGAAATAGAGGAGTACAATAAAAATAAAAATAAATTCTATACAATCGAACACAGAAATTGATTTAATGTGGAAATCTAATAGATCTAAGAAACAGAGGAGTCCAAAAAGAAGGTCATAACGAAATAATCAGAAACATGTTTAGAATCACACATCCTGATTATCAAACAGGACAATTAATATCAAAGATTTCTAGATCTGATTGTCTACTTTTTAACATTAGCTTTTAATTAAGAAAAATAGGATTTCAAACTAAGCCCAATGTAGAAACAAAGGACTTAAAAACAGGGGAAAGCAAGAATTTATCACCATACAGAAACTGGTGATTTAAACCCTTAAAAACAAAAACAGATCAAGAAAAATCAGAAAAATTGGCTTACCAAAAATTGGCTTACCACCCATCTATGCAGTTGTATAACTAATCAGAGTAGCCCTCAATTTCAGACCTTCCAGAGCTTCTTCTGTTGTAAAAATGAACAACACAGAAAAACAAGTTACATCAACACCCTAAAGTTGCTTTCTTGTTAAAACAAAACCATGCCTAATAACCCTACTGCAAATGTTTTCATGCTTCTGTTTAAGATGTGAAAAGGGAATGAAAAGAAGAAAAACCTAAACATAACAAGATAATATTCCGGATAAGACATGGAAAATTCATACTTATTTGTTCAGTTGTTGTAGTCGAACAGTGTTCGAATACGACAGTCTTTTCTTCAAGGAATTTAACACCAGAGATTCCTGGAAGACTTTGCCTCAGTGCCTCGACTTCTGCTTTCTTTCCACTGTTGTGGATTCCCGCCACTTGGAAACGACATGTCTGAGCCATTTATGTTCAACAGTTGGAAATACTGCTACACAATGCAGATGGTTTCTCCAACAACTCATTGATGAAAATGGAGGGGATTCAGAGGTTTTATAGTAACACGAACAATACCAGGTCAAGAACTGTAGCTTAGCTGTCACTACCACATGTTGCAGACAGATTAATGAATTCCACTTGTTTGAGATTCCCTACACCGCATGGACTTCACCCCCCATGAGAGAAACGACAGGGCCAATGGAGAAAAAGCACCAGGCTAGGGCTTTATTCATCAAACACGCGTCTCTCCATACATCATTCAGTTGGTTTTATTTTCCAGCTCGGTACCCCACCCATGCGTGCAAGTGCATTCCCTTCTTTGGTTAGAGAGATTGCTTGTCCTCTCTGCCCCACGCCATTTTCAAACCCAAATCATTTATCCACGCAAACTCATGCTGCCCCAAGTGCTTCATCCCGTGACAATGTGCAAAACTACTACTCCCTAATATGATTTCTTCTTTATTCGTTTTCCACAATATAGCTGCCTGCCCACAAATCCCACCTCAACATGCTCACGATATTACAACTTTTATTAGGTGCATATGTATTTCCGTAAGCAATCATTGTCTTATTCATGAGTACCTAGAGAGTGAGCCGCAGGCAGCTCTCCTAGGCTCCCATTGTAATGATTGAAACTGCATACCCATGTCCTTTTTTCATTAGGTTTCCTATACATTTTTATTTGAATTTTCTTTATCTAATTATTGGTGTATAAGTGGGGTATTCTTATGTGAATTCAGTTTATGACATTATCATAGTTTCATTTTATTATCATTCATATTTAAAGATGGTTTTTAATCTTTCCATCTTTTATTCATCATTCTATTCATAAATATAATAAATATAATATCTATACTATTGACATTTGGTATACATTTTTCCAAGTTAGTTGTATTGGTCTATGAATTATACTACGTTATTCTCTTTTGAATGTTCTTATGTAATGATTGGTGTGCAAGTGATGTATTGTTATGTGAATTTAGTTTATGATATTATTATACACATGTCCTTTCAAATTAGTTGCGGTGGAACATGACTTATTCTTTTACGTCATTCATTCTTAGAGATCGTTCCTAATCATCCCATCTCTTATTCATCACTAATTATGTATTCATAAACATGACGTGTGTGTGTGTGTGTGTTGACATGTGGCATGCACATCCTTTCAAATTAGATGTATTACTCCATGAATTATATCAGGTCAGTCATTCTTAAAGATTGTTCCTAATCCTTTCATCTCTCATTCATATATATATATATATATATGTGTGTGTGTGTGTGTGTGTGTGTGTGTTTGTGGGATTTCCAGATTGCTATCAACCTCCTTTGAGTTTTGAGCTCCAAAATGTTGAGAGACCTATATAAAAAAACCCACTTCTCCTCATTTTGACACCAAGCATTCATAAGCAATTAAGATTTTAAGTTCTCTCCTACAATTTCATATCCAAGCATTCTCAAGCAAGTTTTCAAGCATCCCAAGGCATCCTCTAGGTCGAATCTTCTCCATTGTAGAAAGCTTCTCTCCCATGATGGCCAAGTAGAGAAGACCTTAATCAAGAAAGAATATCTTTTGTGCATCTACATCCATTCATCTATCTATTCTTCAAGGCAAGAGACAATCAAGCATAACAAATATTGAAGATCTTTGAGGAGTATTCGTAGATCTATATATGTGTGAAGTACATCCTTAATTTTTTTCTACACTCTAAGGTTCAAAGACTACATATTGGAGTTGATGAGTAAACAACCCACAACTCCCAGGAACACTTGCATGCAAACACCTGTCATAGAAAGAGAGAGAAGAAGCAAGAAGCTATGAAAGCCTGAACGCATTGATCCATGAGAGAGGAGAAATCATTCTTGATGTGCAAAAATAAAAGTTGCAATTCAATAATGAGTAATCTGTTATGAATACAAAGGAGATCAATCTTTATAAAAGGAGATCTAAAACCCTAAAAGGGTAAAACCTAGGTTGCACAATAATAATTAATAAAGCAATTAATTATTATATGACCAAAGTTTAGCTTAAGTAGAAGGAGGTAATAAGTGACTTAGTAATTAAATCAAACATGATTTAATTAATCAATAAACACTTTATTACTCTAACACTACATACAACTACAATAGAGAAACATACAACCATTTCCAGAGACATTTGCAATCTTAATCTCCATTTGTGGAGGTATATGCATTTACAAAGTAGGTCTACTATTTACTTTACATTTACATGCTTTCCTTTCATGCAATTTTATTTCTAAATTTCCATAGGATTCTACATAAATTTTATTCAACTACAGAAAATATGTGGATTGTATATATTGCACACAATGAGAGGTCCCTGTATATATCAATCTGAGGTTGTAGATCACAATTAAGATCCTAACTAGCACTCCAATTAGTGCTCCTCTAGCATAAAAAATAGTCGGAT
The DNA here is from genome assembly GCA_027943335.1 of Chamaecyparis obtusa. Classification (NCBI taxonomy): domain Eukaryota; kingdom Viridiplantae; phylum Streptophyta; class Pinopsida; order Cupressales; family Cupressaceae; genus Chamaecyparis; species Chamaecyparis obtusa. Next base: position 1,237,419 of record BSBK01006170.1, read on the forward strand.
CTGTATATTCCAAGTCACAATTAAGATCTAACTATAGTGTATGTATTTTTGGGTGGTCCCTCTATCCATTAACACAATGGATCTTGAATTTCTTGTCCTGCCATGATGTTAAAGATAGGATTCCCAAATCTTAACTTAGATGCAAAAAATGAAAGTATCATTTTATTCATCAAAGTGTTAGATAACTGAGAGGGGGGTGAATTAGTTAAGTCTAGTTATCCTACAATCCCAAATACTCTTAGATGTATAAACCAATTCAATAAATAAACTTAAATAGCTCGGTAAACACTTGACAATGTCTTTATGATTCATTTACCAAATGCTACTTAAATCATCTTGTAAATACGGATCAAACCATTAATTGTAATGTGTAGAGCAAAATAACAAATCATCACATGCATACACATATAACACTTTATTTTTAACGTGAAAACCTTGTTAAGGGAAAAACCACCTAGGACCAATACCTGAAATAATTTCACTCTTCTGAAGTGAGCTTGGTTAAGAGCCAACTCTATTAAAGGTTACAAAACACACTATAAGGTGCGACATTGTTAGAGGCTTTATCACTAACAGTTCTCTGTGACCTTACATTCACTTGGGTCAACAAGAAAACAATCAGCATTCATTGAATGTCATAAAAAAATAAATAAAGATTGTTAAGTCCCACTCGGTTAAGAGATTTTGCTTGTAGAAATGGTTAGAATGCAACAGTGAATGATCTGATTCAAATACAACTTCCTTTGTAGATATTCATATCTATGCTAATCTCAATATACCTCTGGCCATCATAAGCTCTTCAATTTCCTTTTATCCTCCAACTCTATCATTCTCGGTTAATCTATTTTTCACTACAACATTTTGGGTCTAATTTCGACACCAATTTGCGACGCCAGTACAATTTGCATTTGTTTTTTGTGTTTTTTTTGTAAATGCCCCTAATGGTGTCGTAATAGTGATGAGGGTGTCATAATTGTGACACCCATGTGTATATAAATAAAAAAAAGAAAAAGAAAGTGTCATTTGTAATTTGTGAATTCGAAGAGCTACCGCGAAGAGGACACTGCACTTTTGCATGGTGCAAAGAGGGCATTCGAGTTTGGCGTGTGCGGAGAGGCTGAATTCGTGTGGGAAGAGGGCACTGGCACTTGAGGTAGGCATTCAAGCTTTGTCTTCTCATTAAATCAATTTCGGTGGCATTGTTTACATCTTAGCATTTGGAATGCTCGATGACCCGTGAGCTTTGAGAGCTAGGGCATTGTTGCTATTACCTTCAAGGCATTGTGTGAAGTGTTTGATCACTTTTTATTTGTTTTGCTATTGATATTCACTATGGTACTCCCTGTTTATGATCATTTCACGAGGAAATGTCTTGATGGCTCATGGGCTGCAAGCTAGGGCATCATACATTATTCATGAGCTCATTGTTTAATACTGGCATTGTTTACATCTTTTCATTTGGAATGCCTGATGACCTGCGAGCTTATAGAGATTATTACATTATTGAGAGTATAGAGATTATTACATTATTGAGAGTATTAAAATTTTGATAAGCTATATATTTTTTTTCAAATATCTCAATTGCATTCTTAGTTAACTAATTTAATAATTTAATATTTTTTAAAATTAAGAAACAATAATTTAAATTTTTTAAAAATTGATTTTATAATGACTGCATATCAAATCTCAATTTTGATGATAATTGGATATCTATATTTTTACCCTTATTTTCTACTTTAAATATAACATTAAAATCATCTATCAACATTTCTTACAATTTTCCAATTAAATATATTTATTATTTTATCTAAATCTTTTATTTATTATTTAAATTAACTAATTTCTTGATAGATTCCATAGCTCATTTATCCAGTTCAAATTCAATAGGTAAACAAATTACATAATTAAAAAATTCTAATAAACTATAATGATAAATGATAGAAAACAACAGTAAATCAAATTCAAATTTAATATTATAAAAGGAATGAGCATTCAAATAAAATCAATCGATTTGAGATTCTTAATACTAGTCCGCTCATGATTGAAGTTGGTCCTCTGGAAATAACCCTAACATGGTTGAACTTAATAAGGATACTAACATTACCATGAATGACAACAATAGGGATATGTCTAATTCAATTATGAATCTTGACCCCACTCCTTCTTCGGAGGCTCCTTTGGAAGAATTACCTCCTACCCCCCCCTCCTCCTCACTCAATGAAATTGAGGATAATTTGGTCATTGAAGTTATTTATGCTAATCTGGCCTCTGGTTCTGCTCCCATGAATTTTCAGCCTCTAGAGTATCCCACTAATGACAAGCAAGGATCTAGCATTAATATTGCTAGTGGTAGTGATGAGGAAGATTTTATGAAAAATTCTTCTGCTTCTAAGAAGAAAGGTAGACCCCTTGGTTCTAAGAATAAAAATAAGAATGGAGATCTCTCTGGTCTCCCTACTAGCTCCCTTAACCATATTTCCCCATGAAGTTTATATCTTGGAACGTGAGAGGCCTCGAGTCTCTGGATCGCAAGTTTATTGTTAAGAGGTTTATGAATTGTCATTCTAATATTGATTTTATGATGTTGGAAGAAATTAAAGCCATTGGCTTCACTCTGGATAATGCCCTTAATTGTATTTGGAAAGATGCTTTTAAAATTGTTACTTTGCATCCTAAAGGGAAAGGTGGAGTTTCCCTCCTTATTAGCCCTAAATGGATTAGTTACATTATTGATTCAGGTATCTCACCTTGTAATAGGGTGGCTTGGGTCACTCTAACTATTAATGGCTCCTCCTTTGGTATCTTTTCTCTTTATGCCCCTAATGATTATAATGAAAGAATTTTCCTATGGGATTGGATGACTACCTTGCCTAATATTCTGTGGCTTGTTGGTGGAGATTTCAATATGATTGAGTATTCTGATGATAAAGTTGGAGGTTCTCCCTTTGAATGGAAAGGTTCTAAGAAAGCTCATTGGGATAAATTTAAGCAACAACTCCAGCTATTTGACCCTCTTGAAGGTACCAAATCTGAAACTAAGGCCCTCTGGTATACTTGGTGCAACTTCCAGCAAGGACCTAATCGTATCTACTCTAGACTTGACAGATTTTATGCTAACAGTGGTTTTTTCTCCTTCTCCCCTAACCAGTATAATATCTCTGTTGCTACTATCCCTGCTACTCTATCTGATCACTACCCCATTTTAGTTATCATGAATATTAGAAATTCCATTTTAGCCACTTCCCAATCCTGTCAAAAATTTATTCTTAATACTTCCCTGCTTGGTGATCAAGGTGTTCTTATTGCCATTAAGATGGTTAGATTGCTAAACCTGCAGAACAAGAACCTCTCTTAGACCAGTAGATGGAGTCTTAATGTTTCCTCTTGGCAGAAAATATTTAAAACTTTTGGTCAAAAGAAAGCCAAAGACTACAAGCGTGTGGAGAACCTGCTTTCTGACTGTCTTCATTTGCTTGAAACTAGTATCCAGTCTTAGCCCCACTCCCTTGTCCTTGCTAAGTAGGATTCTCTAGCTAGGGAATCCCTTAGGAAATATCAACAAATCAAAATTAGAGGCACCTTTATTAGGGCCCGCAATCATTGGCTTCAATATGGTGATAAAGGTTCAAAACTCTTTTTTAACCTCCTTAAGCATAAATAGAGTAAAGAAAGAATTGACATAATTGTTATGGATGATAAGGAACTCGTCACCCTGCATGACATTACCAATGCCTTTGAGATGTTCTACATGACCCTGTTTACAATTGAAGATACTGAGACCTCGAAAGCTACTAGAAACATATGCATTGATCTCATCCCCAAGATGATAACTGAAACCGATTCCCTTGTCCTCCAGAATAGGGTTTCCCCCCAAGGAATCTATGACACCATTCATAAGCTCAAAGACAATAAAGCCCCTGGCCCAGATGGGCTCCCTACTAAATTTTGTAAAGCTAACATTGACTGGATTACTAATGATCTTCATGATCTTTACACGGAAGCCTTCACTAATGGTACTTTGGGGAGCTCTATTAACACCGACATTATCAAACTTATACCTAAAGATGGTGATAGAGCTCTTGTCAAAAATTGGCACCCTATTACTCTTCTCAATGTTTCTTACAAAATCCTTGCCGAAGTCTTGGCTTCTCACCTGGAAAAAATTCTCCCCAAGTTTATTTGTGCTACCCAGACTGGATTTATTAAAGGAAGGTATGTTCTGGAGAATCTTGTTACTAGTTGGGAGGCCATGGAATGGGCTAACACTTCTAAACAGGATGCTACCATGCTTCTTTTTGATTTTGAGAAGGCATATGATAGGGTTGAATGGGACTTTATCCTTATGATGCTTAAGGCTTTTGGCTTTCCTGACTTATTTTGCAAATATGTCCAAATCCTTCTCAAAGATGCCTCTGCCTTGGTTGATGTCAATGGGTCTCTTTCCCAACCCATCCTTTTATCTCGATCGATTAGGAAGGGTTTTCCTCTTTCCCCTTCCCTCTTTGTCATTTCTTCAAATGCCTTATTTTACCTCCTTAGGGATGATACCCTTTCTCCTAGAGTCTGGGGCATTACTTTGCCTGATGATTTTGAGCTTCTCAACATACAGTTTTCCGATGATACGTCCCTTTTTTTGGATCTCTCGCAGCATAATATTCAGTGTCTCAATCAGAAGCTTGAGCTCTTTGGCAAAGCTTCAGGGGCTTGAGTCTCCACCTCCAAATCTGTTATCCTGGGATGGAAAGAGAAACCTCCTGATTGGCTTGGTTATTTTGGGTATACCTGGGAGGGGGGGTAATAAGATTGTTAGATACCTTGGTATACCTTTTTATGTGGCCCCTTCTCTCAAGGATATGTGGCTTTGGGTCAAGGAAAAGATTGTCAAAAAGCTTAACAAATGGAACAACAGATTTCTTTCCCTTGCGGGGAGAGTCTAGGTTTGTCGAAAAATCTTGTCTTCCTACAACATTTACTACTCCTTTTCTTGGATGTTTAGAAACTATCAAATTTTTGAAATTCAAAAGGCCATCTGTCATTTCTTGTGGTTGGATGGTAAAGGAAATAAAAAAACCCATGCGGTTAAGTGGAATTGATGTCACTTAGAGAAAAAACTTGGTGGGCTTGGGCTAAAAGATCTCAGGCTTCAGGGAATGTCCCTTGCTTCCAAATGGATCTTCCAAGCTCTTGAAGGTGATGAGCCTTGGAAGGTTCTTATCAGAAATAATATTCAAAATGGTGTTCCTAAAGTTGCCAAGTCATGGAAAGGCCTCCCCTTTTGTGACTTGGTTGCTGGTAGGTTTCCAGTGTCTGTTCAAGGCACTTGGGTTTTTAGATCCATTTGGAAGGCTTGGGAGAATGTGCATGGATTCATTGCTAATTCCACTTTTGATTATAATCACACCTTACATGGGGAACATTCTATTTGGTGGAATCTTCTCCACTTGGATAAGCCCCTTGCCCTTACAAAAGGGTGCTCTGCCAGACTCTGGGCTAACAAAGGCATTCAATGCATCATGGATATTATGGAACATAACAAACTTATCAGCTGGGAAAATCTTTCCCGGGACTATGGTCTCCCTATTTCTCACAAAAGAACTTACAATATGATTAAAATGGCCTGTGCTACCCTTAAACTCCCTAGGGACATTGATGTTGATTCCCATTGTTACCTTACCTTTAGATGGTTCCCTCCTTACCAACGTTAAAGCTAAAGATATCTATAAATTTCTTAACCATGATACCTCTATGACCGATCATATCAACACCATGTGATATAGTACCACTAGCTCTTTTGATTGGCAGAAAATCTTTGATAATCTGTGGAAGTCTCCCATACCGCCTAAGATTAAATGTTTCAAGTGGCAACTCCTCCTTGATAGATTTCCTATTAGGAATTACCAAGCCGCCCTTGATACTTGTCCTATTTGCAGAATGCCTGAGACTATGAGGCACATTTTCTTTGACTGTAGTTTTGCTAGAGAGATTTGGCTTATGTTTGGTTTTTCTATTACTAAGCATGTTTATACTCTTGATATCATTACTGGTTTTATTGATGGGCTCCGCAAAGATGCTAACCTATTTTGGAAAATTCTTTCATCTTTCATCCTTTGGTATATTTGGAAATTGAGAAATGAATCTAAATTCCAAGGCATTGATAGGACTCTTACTGGGTTTTTTAGAAAACTCACCTGTTACAAAATTGCTTCGCAGGTCTGTTGTGTGTTGAATCTGGAGTGGAAGAAGTTTTTGAGATTTCTCCGTGATGGACATGCTTCTATGTTCATCTATGAGATGAAGGATGGCTTCGAGTGGGCTACCATTGTGGACAATTAGACGACCTTTGATGTTGCGCTTGGGAAGCTGGTTCAGGAAATTAGGGACAATAATGGTCCCAGATTTGATAAGCTGGATATGTTCTCTCAGATTTTGGAGCAGAAGAAAGTGGTTTGGATGGAAGGTTCTCTTGGCTAGACCACATGGATTGAAAATCAACATGATGTCCTTCACTAGAGTGTTCTCTTCTTTTTTGGATGATCCCTCATGCTGTCACATTTTGTAATTATGTATTAAACGCTTGTTTAGTGATGTTCAATGGTTTTTTTCTAGCTGGTACATATTGTTTGGTGGGTTGAGGCCTAGCCTCCCCTCATTGGATGTATTTTTTTTTTCTGAACTCTCGATCTTTAATATAAAAAAAATAAAATCAATTTAATTGGTATATTTATTTAGGACATTTAGAAAGCATACGTTTTATTTTGTCTTTTTATTCCAATGAATACTTCATAACTCCCTTATGTTTATGTCAACTCTTCCACACTTACCAATACTCTTATGTTAATTAGCTATCCTATAACTATTTTTCTCAAAATATTTAATATTATTTTGATGACAATTGCAATCTCTAGCAATTTATGCATAATTTATTATTTCCAATAATGTTAAGAATAGCCAAAACCTCTTTAAAGTTATATGAGTTTGTTTATCACTTTCTATCTATTAGCTATTATAAGATTATAGTTTTAAATATAAACAATTGAATTAAAAAATATAGACAAAGTTAAATAATAAGAAGTGAATTCAACATTTTTACATATAATATAATTTGATAATAAATATTAATTTTGATTTATAAATATGTGTCACTTTTTAAGATGATTGAAGTTTCAAATTATTATTTATTATTTGACAATTAAATTAATACATAAATACTCAAAACAGTCATTAAATTTTTTAATTATTATCTTCTTTTTCTTTTATATTTTAATATTCTAATATTTAGTATAAAAAATATTCATAAAAATTTATACTATCAAACTATAAAAACTAAACTTGATAATACAATCTTAAATAATTTAATTAATAAAATAAATTTGATAAATTTGATCTCTAATCATTATAAAATAAATAGATTAAATAAAATAAATTAGATATATTTAATAAATTTAAATTTTGAATTATTAATCTGTTTTAAAATAAAATTAGATTTCTAAAAAAAAAGTTGCTTTATCGAATTTTAAAAAATCTGAGGTGAGCTCTGCAAATTTTTGTGAATCTCTGTGAATTTGTGCGAATCTCGGTGATTTTTGCTGCTTGCAAGGTGGTGACTTCCGGTGGGAAGTCCCGGGACGGCAGGCAACAATAGGTCATCTTCGGCAGCAATCTTCTTTTAGGTGCTCTAACTTTCTCATTTAATGCCCTTAATGCTAATAACATGACCTCCTTCAACCTCTGCCATTTGGCAGAGGTTGTACCCCCCACTCCTCCCGCTATTAATGCTAGGGTTCCTGTTACGAATGAAAATCTTAAAACCTCCTCTGGCCAGGCTGAGAAGCCAAAAACCTTCTCAAAAGCGGTTGTGAACAAAGGACTGATTATTGATGTGAAAGCCAGGTTTTGTGAGACCAGTGATCATGCCGCCTCAACTCCTGATAAGAACCCTGTGGCTATTCCCCCACCTTTCATTGTTTCTCCTAACTCTGAAATGCTTGAGGAAATTTTAAAAGAGAAGAATAGACTTAGAAATTTGGCTATCTTCTTCTCTACAGTTGAAATTGATAAATGTCCTCTGAGGAAGTTTTTGGATGATTGGTTACACAATTTTTGGAATTTGAAGCATGGCTATCATATTTCCTTCTATAGACAAATTCAAAAGGGTTTATTTATGATTTTCTTTGCGAATAACAAATCTTAGGTTGAAGTTCTTAAAAAGTAATACTGGTCTGTTGGAACAACATCTTTTTGTGCCCTAGCTTGGACTCCAAAGGTCGTCCATGAGGAAGTCCTTGCTCTTTCAACCTCCTGCTAGATCTTGGTCAAGCAAGTGCCTCCATTTTTATGGAGTTTCCTGCCTCAACATCTTGAACCACTGGGAAAATTCATCCGTATGGATGACACTGTTAGACTTGTGCCCCATATGGATGCTAGGGTTCTCATTTCCTTAACCCCTGGTAAGGAAATTCCTCCTACTCTGCATATTGATATTCTGGGAGACAATTATGAATGCCCTATCGAGATCCTTGGAGGCTTAAATGCCTGCTTTCTTTGTCGAAAAGAAGGGCACCTAAGAAAGGATTTCCCTATTATTAAGAAGAAATCTAATGATGGTAAAACTGTGTCTATCTCTCACCCGGTCAACCCCTCGTTGAGCCTAGATAGAGGAAATAACTCACTTAGTGATGTTTCCAATGGCCCCCTCCCAGATTTAAACCCTAAATCACCCTCCTTCCCCTCTTTCCCGATCCCTGGTCCTTCTCTGGCTCCTCCCATCAACATGGAGGTTATGATCTCTGAGGATGGGTTTCAAACCATTAACAAAAAAAGGAGGAAAAATGCTAAAGCCGACTTTGCTCCTATGAAATCTCCCCAATCGACCAATAACTTAGCTAGCTCCAACGACCTTGATCTAGAGGGCTCACAATCTTAGTCCCCTCCTATGCCTAGCAACAACTGCATTTTCTCAGACTCTTGTGTCAAATTCACTCCCTCAAAAAAACCCCTGCATAAGGTGTTTAAAGAAATAGGTGATGATTGTATGCTTGAGGTCATCCCAGCCTCTAATTCCCTAACAAATTCTAGGGTCATCTCCATCCCACCTAAGCAATCTATGGAGGTTGAAACCCAATCTCTAACCTTGTCTGATAGTGAAGATGATCTTAAAAATGTCACTTCCACCTCCAAAAGACGTGGAAGACCCCCTGGTTCCAAAAATAAAAGCTCAGGCGGTAAGAAGAATGGTGATTCCTCCATTTCTAATTTGATCTCTAATGAAGAGACTGAAGACCAGTGGCTTACCCTCCCCAATGTTTCCTCATGAATTGCATCTCTTGGAATGTGAGGGGGCTTGAATCCTTGGATAGGAAGTTTTTCATTAAGCGTTTCTTGGATACTTTCAATTCCATTAATTTTCTGATGCTGCAGGAAATTAAAGATGTTGGTTTCATTCTGGATTCCAACCTTATTTTTTTATGGAAGGATGGTATTAAATTTTATACCACACATCATAGAGGTAGGGGAGGTGTTGCTTTACTGGTTAACCCCAAATGGAATAGCCATATCACTGGTAATGGCCTCTTCCCATGTAACAGAGTTGTTTGTGTCACCATTAATTATCACAATCACAACTTTGGTATATGCACTGTCTGTGCTCCTAGTGACGCCAAGGAAAGAATGAATCTTTGGGATTGGCTGATGTCTCTCCCTATTATCCCTTGGCTTATCAGAGGGGATTTTAATATGACTGAATCCCAAGATGACAAGTCTGGGGGCCTTCCATTTTCCTGGAAAGACCAAGAGAAACTTCACTAGTCTAGAATGATTTATTCCAAGCATCTCTTCAATCCCCTATCTGGTAACAAGGATACTAACCCTGGATTATGGCATACCTAGTGCAATTTTCAGCAAGGAAATTCCATAATCTACTCTAGATTATATTGTTTTTATGGTAATACTTTTTTTTCTCCTTTCTTCTTGATGTTCAGGGAAACTATGTTCGTGTCACCTGCACTAGCCTCTCTGATCATCATCCTATCTTCACTTGTATCAACCTCCCCATCAACCCTGTGCTCTCTAAAGACCCCAAATCTAAGTTCATCCTCAACACTAATCTCCTCAAAGATGAGGATGTTTTGGTGGCCATCCACATTATCCAGCACATTAACAGACCCAACCCTCCCTCCTATTCCCACATTGACACCTAGAATAAGAATCTTGCTGCCTAGTAGAATTTACTTAAGACCATAGGACAAAAGAAGGCCAAGGATTTTAGATTCACCGAAAAGCTCCTCTCCTTTGACCTCCAAAGGGTTGAAGCCAACATTCAAAAGAATTCCTCGAATGAGGATCTCAATGCTCATGTTATTTTTGCTAAAGAGGCCCCGAGGAAGCATCAAATGGTCAAAATCAGAGGAGCCAAGGTTAGAGCTCATGCTCATTGGCGCCAAGTTGGGGACCGTGGTTCCAAATTCTTCTTTAATTTATTAAAGCATAAGCACTCTAATGAAGCCATTGAAAGATTATTCTTAGATAACAAAGATGTTACTGACCTTGACATCATTAAAAAAGCCTTCACCGATTATTATAAAGTCCTCTTCACTTTTGAAGATTCTATGGAGGCTGTAGACCTTAGAACTAAATGTAAGCAGATTGTTCCCAGAAAAATTTCTAACTTTGATGCTGACCGTTTATCCCTAGATATCTCATTGGATGAGAATGAGAAAGCTATCAAATCTCTTCACAATGACAAGGCCCCTAGGCCTGATGGTCTTCCTGTTGAGTTCTATAAAGCCAACATTAGTTGGATATGTAAAGATCTACAAGAAATTTACATGGAGGCCCTTGCCAGTGGCTCTCTTGGGCCCACTATTAATAGGGGAATTATTAAACTTATCCCCAAGGATGGTGATAAAGCTCTCATCAAGAACTGGAGGCCTATCACACTTCTTAATGTCTCATACAAAATCCTTGCTAAAATTGTTGCTTTAAGACTTGTGGATATCCTGCCTAGCATCATCTCAGCCACCTAGACTGGGTTTATCAAAGGTAGGTACATTCTTGAGAACTTAATCTCTAGTTAGGAAGCTATGAGCTGGGCTAATCAATCTCAGCAGAATGTTTCTATGCTTCTTTTAGACTTTGAAAAAGCTTATGACAAAGTGGAGTGAAATTTTATTCACATGATGCTCAAGGCTTTTGGGTTTCATGATAAATTTTGCATGACTGTCTGGATGTTGCTTAAAGACGCTCTTGCCTAGGTTGATGTTAATGGCTCTCTCCGATCCCTTCCCCCTTTGTAGATCTATCAGACAAGGGTTCCCCTTAGCTCTTTCCTTATTTGTCATTGCCTCAGAAGCCCTATTTTACATTATGTGTGATAACTCTCTATCCCCTGTTGTAAAAGGTATCTCTCTCCCCAATCATGAAGAGCTTATCAACTGCCAGTTTGCTGATGACACCAACATTTTCTTCCAAGCAACTGAGGATAACTTTGAGGCCCTACATAATAAACTTAGTTTCCTTTTCTCTATCTTTGGTGCTCGGCTTTCTCAAACCAAGTCCATCTGCTTGGGATGGCACGATCAGCCCCATGATTGGTTTAAACATGTTAACTTTCAATGGGGAGGCCCTCATAAGATTGTCAGGTACCTAGCTATCCATTTCTCTGTTGATCCCTCCCTTAAGGATATGTGGTGTTGGGTCAAGGATAAGATTATCAAGAAGCTAAATAAATGACATAATAGATCTTTGTCTCTTGCTAGCAGGGTCTAGGTTTGTCAAAAGATTCTTTCTTCATATAATATTTACTACTCTTCTACCTAGATGTTCAGTAATTACCATGTTTTGGAAATTCAAAAAGCTATTAGAAACTTTCTCTGGTCTGATGGGAAAGGTAATAAAAAAATGCACGCTGTTAAATGGGACTGGTGTTGGATAGATAAACTTCTTGGTGGTCTAGGGTTGAAGGATCTCAAGCTGCAGGGAACTACCCTTGCCGCCAAATGGATTTTCCTCTCAATGGATGGTAACTACCCATGGAAGGTCCTTTTTAGGCACAATATAGAAAGGGGTTTCCCTAAGAAATAAAAATCTCAGAAGAATCTTCCTTTTGTTGACTTAGTTCTTGGAGACTTCCTTGTGGTGGTCCAAGGCTTTGTTGTGTTTAAGTCCATTTGGAAAGCCTGGGATCAAATTAAGAAGCATATCCTTAATGAGGACTTCCATGATTATAAGCATCTCTTAGGAGAAAGGTCCATTTGGTGGAATCTTTGCTTGTTAGGTAAATCCCTTGCCCTCTCTCAAGGCTGCTCGACCCGGCACTGGTCCAATCTTGGCAACACTCAAACAATTGATCTTTTTGATAAAGATAGAATTATTAAATGGGAAGAACTTAAAAGAAGATTCGCTATCCCTGATTCTCAAAAGAAAACTTATAAAATGATCCTTAAAGCTACTAACAATCTGCCTTCTATGTGTCATGTTGATTCTCATAGATATCTGAAGTGCAAGTGGCCAGACAAAACCATTATATCTAAGATTAAAACCAAGAATATTTACAATATTATTGGTGTTAATTAATCTATTATTGATCATGTTAACTCTATTTGGTATTCCACTCTTGATAATAACAGTTGGAAGAAGTTTTTGAAATTCTTTGGAAAAGTAGTATTGAGCAAAAAATCAAGTGCTTTAAGTGGCTTACTTTTCTCAACAGACTTCTTGTTAGAAAAGATTCTTCCACATAGGAGCTTTGCAGCCTTTGCAGATTACTAGAAACTGGAAAACACATTCTTTTTTACTGCATCTTTGCTAAAGAAATTTGGGCTATGTTTGGTATTACTTATCTTTTATAGGTTAATGTACTAGAAATTATCACTGGTAACATACATTGTATTAAAAAGATGTTAATTTCTTTTGGAATATTCTCTCTTCTAACATCCTTTGGTAGATTTGGAAATGTAGGAATGAAGAAAGGTTTCAGAACAGCCCCAGGGTTCTTACTGAGTTTTTTTGAAAACTCGCCCATTTTAAATTTTTCATGCAGGTTCATACCATGATGATGATGGAGAAGGAGAAGCTAAAAAGATTCCCGAAGGATGGCCATGCCACCTTCTTTGTCTATGAGTTGAAGCATGGATATGCTTGGAGAAGGAACATGGATGATCTGCAAACTTTCGAGAGGACCCGCGCAAGGCTTAACCAGGAAATCAGGAAAAACATCAAGTCCAAAAAAGATGAGATTTACATGTTGACCCAAATCTAGGAAAGAAAAAGCATTGTGTGGATGGAGGGTCCATTGGGATGGACTGCTTGGATGCTCATAATGATATTCTACATTAAGTTCTCTTTTGTTCAGTATGCTCTTTCCATTGTAGATACTATTTGGTGAGGCTGGGCCTCCTCTTTTGTACTCTTCGGTGATACTATTTTGTAACCTTTTTCGGATCCTCCTATATATAATACAAAAATTAGATTTCTATAATGAAGAATTCATTTTGTGCAATTTTTTACATTAATTTATTTTGTGTAATAAATTTCTACAATCCATGATGTTACTTATGTTAATGGTGAATAAAAATGTGTGAGTTTTGAAATATATATAAATTTTTTAGTAATATTTATTTATATTACGTTATAATATTATAATTAAATTAAAAAATTAAAAAATTAAAAATTAAAATTAAATTTTTGTTAATATTTATATCTTTAATTTTTTTTATAAAAAAAATTATAATATTATGATACAATTGAAGAAATGTATCTCCTAGATCTAAAAAGCAAATCACCACACCAATAAAGCATCATTTAGTACATTTTGCAAGAACACTTAAAATGTACTATTTAATATAATTTAATTAGCTAAATTATAACTAAATAAATTATTGTCAGAATTTGAGAGTGGTTAAAAATTTAATACTTTAATTTTAAAAAAATATAATTATTAATTAAATTATATATTTCATATAAGAATACAAACTTTAAAAAATAAACATATAATTTAATATAAAAGTATTGAAATATATAATATTAACAAAACTTTGATATTATATAAATATTAAAATGATTAATTATATATTATAATTTAATATTATAAATAAACATTACTAAAACTTTTATATATATATATATAATTAATTTTTTACATTACTGAAACTTTCAAATATATTACTTGAAATTTCTCACATATGTATGTATAATTTTATTAGTATTATATTACAAATTAATAAAAATAGTAAATTATTCATAAAACTAAACTGAGAATTACTTACATACGTACATAATAATTGAAGAAATAATTTAAATTACTCCTTTTTAATATTGCACCATTCCCTTTTAAAATTGCACGGTATTTCCATTTTCGAGAAACGGTACCATTTCTTCCCACCAAAGCTGATGGTACAGTGTATGCACATGCCCACATACATCTAGCCATATTCATTGCCATAACAATGTAGGGGATTTTGTCGGCTGGGTAGCCGGTGCCCTCAACGTGCCCATGATATTACAGCTTTTATTAGGTGCATATGTATTTCTGTAAGCAATCATTGTCTTATTCTAGAGTACCTAGAGAGTGAGCCGTATGCAGCTCTCCTAGGCTCCCATTGTAATGATTGAAACTGCATACCCATGTCCCTTTTTAATTAGGTTTCCTATACATTTTTATTTGAATTTTCTTTATCTAATGATTGGTGTATAAGTGGAGTATTCTTATGTGAATTCAGTTGATGACATATCATAGTTTCATTTTATTATCATTCATATTTAAAGATGGTTTTTAATCTTTCCATCTTTTATTCATCATTCTATTCATAAATATAATAACTATAATATCTATACTATTGACATTTGGTATACATTTTTTCAAGTTAGTTGTATTGGTCTATGAATTATACTACGTTATTCTCTTTTGAATGTTCGTATGTAATGATTGGTGTGCAAGTGATGTATTGTTTTGTGAATTTAGTCTATGATATTATTATACACATGTCCTTTTGTTATCAATAGATTTTGTTTAATTTTCTCAGGCTCTAATTTTCCCAAAATTACCCCATAATATTTAAAGGTGTGTTTCACTCAAAGTTTCAGTCCTTTTCATATGCACCTTGTCGGTTGAACTTGAACCTTGAACTCTTGTAGTTCAAGATTCAAGGTTCAATAACATCCTTTGGTATGATAATTCCTCTTTGTTTGCAAGCTTAGCGACATTTCATCTTTGCAGCACGCGCTTGTCCAATGAACTGTGAACCGTGAGCTCTCGTAGCTGAAGATTCAAAGTTCAACGGACGTTATCCTTTTGCAGGACACTTTTCTTTGCCTTCTTCCTTGTCGCTATTTGTTTTTTATTTATTTTATTAAGTCATGCCAAAGGATAGTCCCTCCTCCTTCTTGTTGAACTTGAACTGTGAACTCTCATAGTTCAAGGTTCGAGGTTCAATGCGTGTTTGTAATTTGCGAAAGTGAAAAGTGGTGATTTGACATAAAGGACGGCTGGCGATTGATTATAACTTCCACGCGTGGTGAGGATGTTGTAATTAATCAAAATGACATTTAAGTGTCACTTCAATCTAGGAAAGTACAGTAATCAATGCTTAAAGTGGTGCGAGTTACTTGGTGATCATTAATTAAACCTTATGCAACATAATTTTGCCTTTATTGTGAATCTCCTAGGATTTTGTAAACTATTTTATGATAAATTGGAAAGCTTAGCCTGTTATGTTCATAGTGTTCGAGACATCTCATGCAGTTAACACGAAAGAAGGTATCTTCTCCTCCTCTTAGAGCTTAGTACATCGCATAATAAATTAGGTGAGTCTCTCTTTTGGCCCCCTCATTTTAGTTAAAGCTCTTTTCTTTGTCAAATTCAAATTCCTTTAAGGTTGTTGCGTCTCCTTGTTTTTTCCTAGCTTGAGAACCCAAAATGAAGAATCCAATTCCAAACTTCAGAAATACCTCTCCTTTGATTTTCTCCCTACCCGACTGTGAAGACACCCTGATCAAAACTAGAGCCTTAGGAGACATTATGAATTGAGTAAAGAACCCATTCCAGGTTCCATGCTAGAAAAATCCATTTAGAGTGGTCTGATTGATGCAACCACTTTCCCAATAGTAGCCCCTTGTTAAGAGCTAGTTGTTGAATGTGCAAAAAGATATAGCTTTGAGGAGAAGTTTATCAAGAAGGTTGATGAGAGTCCGCTAGTATACATAAGCAAAGATTTCATATTTAAGGCAATAGGAATTCAAGAAAGATACCCGTATGAAGGGTGGAATATCCCCTCATCCTATTCAGTCTTTGCCACTAAGAGACAAGTCTACAGGAATGAAATAGCTCAATACTGGTTGTTGAAAGCCCAAAAAGGAGGGTCTAGGCTCCTGAAACCACTCACTGTAGATCATTTCAAGCCCGAGGTAGCTGAGTTGGTTATATTGCTCAATAGAATAAAAGGTAACCAACATGAATATTATTGGCATGAATAGATGTACTTCTATATCCAGGTCACTCTTGGAGGGGAAAAATATATCGATTGGGCTAAAACCATTACCAATGAACTCAATCATCAGTTGGCAAACTTCCCAACTAACTGTAGCTTTCACATGTCTTCTTACTTTTTCTACATTTTAGCTTGTACCAGAGAGTGGAAAGGCCTTTTCCATGAACAACCCCTCCCAAATATGAAGGTCTATGATTACTACCCTCACCTGCAGAAAGAATATCATGTTGATAGTTTTCTAAAAGTTAATGGGGTTTTCTTTGGGAAGTTGACATATGAACTGCAAGGGAACACTGAGAAAAGAATGTCTGAAGAGGAAAAAACCTTTGTCAATACTTATGGAAGTTTCTTCATCCAATTTAGAAGATTCACATATCTCAGAGTGGGTGGTTTTGAAGGGGAGCCATTTAAATTGCCTAGATATGCTTTTGATAGCTTGATCATTGTAGAAGTGGCTCGTCAACTGGTGTATGTTCATAAAGGGGTCAAGGAAAGGAAAGGTAGAGAGAAGTCCTATTTCCTAGTTGAATTAGGGTATTATACTTACAAAACTTCTCTAGATGCCCTAAATCTAGAGCATGAATTAAGGAAGCTGAATTTGAAAACACTTGCACTCAGGAAAGATTTTGATAGTAGAGGATATGCTGCCCAACATTTCAATTTGCCCTCTGAGTTCCAACAAAATCCCCAAATAGAAGATTACTGGGAGGGCTATGTTGATGATTTTGAAGTAAGAAGAAGCTAGTCAAGGTTCACCTTAGGTCAGATTGTTACCTTAAATATTTAGATTGACATCACAATAGTGAATGAAGATAGTGATGAAGAGGTGATAGATGATCAGTTTGAAACTAGAGTTAGGGGCACACCATTACCTGAAATAGATTGGGGTATTGATGAGAGAGACAAAATTGTAATTAAAACCCTCAATGTGATAAAAAGAACTGAGAAATGGGTTAATAGTAAGAAGCCCCCTGTTTCAAGAAGACATAATCCAAGAAGAGTAGCACATGGTGATTCTATTGTCAAAACCATTGTTTATGCTAACAAAAATATTTCCCTTGCAGGTACCTCCAAAGCTAGAAATAAGAAGAAGTCTTCAGCTGATCCGGTGAAACAAGCCTCTCCTTGCTCTTCACCAGTAAGAAGGACCTTATGGGGGAGAGTTAGTAAAGAAAGTGATAAGCTAGTTAACAAAAAAGAGGTCATTGATCTTGATCTCATGGATACTCATATGTCAGAACAAGCTGGTTCAGATAGCATGGGAGAAGACACATTGACTCTGAAGAGAAATTAGCTAGATTCTAGAGAACCCTCGGCAACCATGGTGAGTGACACCTTGAAAACTCCATCTCCCACTCTTGGTTGGCTGGGAAGCTCTATTAATAAGAAATAGAATGTCTTACTGATAACTCTTCTAGTAGAGGACATGGTAAGTAAGTGCTTGGGAGCTACAGTGAAACCCAAAATAATTAAGATGGAGTGAATGATAGGTGTAGATGAGAAAACTAGGAGGTGGACAAAAAAATGAGCAATACCTAAGTTTGATAAACATGTTTCTGAAGCCTCTGTGGAGGACTTCACTATTGAAAAGATAGATTTAGGAGTGGCAAGTAGGGCAGTGGATGCAAAACACCTGGAGTCTTCTACACGGAAGATACTGCATAGGACTTTCAAGGATGAAAGGGACAAGAAGGAATTAAAGGCCACCATACAAAGATTGGTAGAGTTCATTCAAGCGGTACAAGAGCCCAGTCCACTTCCATTAGCCCAGGTGCCTCATACGTTTGACCCTTGTTCACCAGAAGTCCATAAAACTCTGGAATAGATTCAAAGAAATAGACTAGTAGTAGAAGTTTTTAAACAGTGGGTCATAGGGATGATCCAACAGGGAGGCGATTACATCACTTAGTTAATTTAAACTCATGGAGTTGTGACAAAAATCATCTCAGAACTATTGACTGAACTGATAGAATGGAGAAAAGAAAATAAAAAATGGACTGGTATAGCTGATCAGCTGATAGAGATTGATCACTACGGACTGCCTAAATTCCTTATGGAAAAGCCAGTTCATGGCTTGAATGAGGAGGTCCTATATGTTTCTGTGAAGAGTATTGAATGGAGAAAATCTATCATTAAGGATGGATGTGATGGGATGACTTGCTTACTCAATGATCTTAAGGGCTTGATCGATACCAAGAAAAAGGATCTTAAGTGCCTGAACATTGTTCTAATAGATGAGGGAACTCAGGATATAAAGAAAGTAGAGAAGATAACTCAGGAGTTGGAGGCAGGTCTAACAATTATCAGAGATAGAAAAGAGATCACAACAAAAGATCTCACCTCCCTAGCTAACACTAAGACTATGTTGGTTGTCTGTGTGGATCACCTTGAGTCTTATAAATCAAGGCTGAATCAAATATGCAAAGATAGTAAAGTTCTCGGGCAAAGAATTGCTCTCATTATCCTACCATATCATGCTATAGTTATCAATGCGTCATTGGCTCACGAGGATTGGAAGAAGGCATTTGTGCTCGGGTCATCCCAGAATTGAATCTAAGGCATCCAGCTCAGCCACAATTAGTGGTCATTCTCCACGCTTTCTGGGTCATTGTTTTTTCAATTTTCTAGTTTACTATTTTTAGCATATTTTGGTTATCTTAAACAGTTCTGAGCTGAAACTCTGGGAGTTTCAAAGACTTTATTATTTTTGATAATTGTAACTAATGGCTATATAAAGCCAAGAAAAAACTTTTGAAAGGGATGTTAGTTAGTTTATTTTTGCTTAAGTAATATAACAGTTTAATTTTTTAGTATTTTTTGTAAAGACTGGGATTAAGGTTTTCTGAATCAGTGAATGAAAAGAAACTTATCAATATAGATCTGTTGGTTTATATTTTTGGGTGGATCTCTGTTGGGATATTCTACATTGAGCAGAATTTCTTAATTGAATGTCTATATTTTTCTTTGAATTCTAGTTTAAGTTGTGCCTTAGATTAGCATCACGTTTACTTATTGAAGTCTGTGAGCTTCACGATCTATTAGTTGTTATCAATTCATAGTAATTATATCATATTGATGAAAGTTATAGTTTTTGCCTTACCAACTTTTTGGTCAAAAGTTTGATATTTGTAGAAATGCACTATTCTTTTGCATAAAAATTCATTGAAAATATTTCTGGGAGCTATACCATAATTTAGAGAGTTAAACATCTTAATTTTAATCCATTTTTTAGTAAAGAGATAATGTTTCATAGCGGGCAATAGAGCATTAGAAATAAATTTAAAAAGAGACAAATTCATTTACTAACACCTTCCAAATTAGTTGCGGTGGACCATGAATTATTCTTTTACGTCATTCATTCTTAGAGATCGTTCCTAATCATCCCATCTCTTATTCATCACTAATTATGTATTCATAAACATGACGTGTGTGTGTGTGTGTGTGTGTTGACATGTGGCATGCACATCCTTTCAAATTAGATGTATTACTCCATGAATTATATTAGGTCAATCATTCTTAAAGATTGTTCCTAATCCTTTCATCTCTCATTCATATGTGTGTGTGTGTGTTTTAGTAGGATTTCCAGATTGCTATCAGCCTCCTTCGAGTTTTGAGCTCCAAAATGTTGAGACCTATATAAAAAAACCCACTTCTCCTTATTTTGACACCAAACATTCATAAACAATTAAGATTTTAAGTTCTCTCCTACAATTTCATATCCAAGCATTCTCAAGCAATTTTTCAAGCATCCCAAGGCATCCTCTAGGTTGAATCTTCTCCATTATAGAAAGCTTCTCTCCCATGATGGCCAAGTAGAGAAGACCTTAATCAAGAAAGAATATCTTTTGTGCATCTACATCCATTCATCTATCTATTCTTCAAGGCAAGAGACAATCAAGCATAACAAATATTGAAGAGCTTTGAGGAGTACTCGTAGATCTATATATGTGTGAAGTACATCCTTAATTTTTTTCTACACTCTAAGGTTCAGAGACTACATATTGGAGTTAATGAGTAAACAACCCACAACTCCCAAGAGCACCTACATGCAAACACCTGTCACAGAAAGAGAGAGAAGAAGCAAGAAGCTATGAAGGCCTGAATGCATTGATCCATGAGAGAGGAGAAATCATTCTTGATGTGCAAAAAAAAAATTTACAATTCAATAATGAGTAATTTGTTATGAATACAAAGGAGATCTGAAACCCTAAAAGGGTAAAACCTAGGTTGCACAATAATAATTAATAAAGAAATTAATTATTATATGACCAAAGTTTAGCTTAAGTAGAAGGAGGTAATAAGTGACTTGGTAATTAAATCAAATATGATTTAATTAATCAGTAAACACTTTATTACTCTAACACTACATACAACTATAGTAGAGAAGCATACAACCATTTTCATAGACATTTGCAATCTTAATCTCCATTTGTGGAGGTATATGCATTTACAAAGTAGGTCTACTATTTACTTTACATTTACATGCTTTCCTTTCATGCAATTTTATTTCTAAATTTCCACAAGATTCTACATAAATTTTATTCAACTACAGAAAATATGTGGAGTGTATATATTGCACATAATGAAAGGTCCTTGTATATATCATTCTGAGGTTGTAGACCACAATTAAGATCCTAACTAGCACTCCAATTAGTGCTCCTCTATCATAAAAAATAGTTGGATCTATATATTCCAAGTCACAATTAAGATCTGACTATAGTGTATGTATTTTTGGGTGGTCCCTCTATCCATTAACACAATGGATCCTGAATTTCTTGTCCTGCCATGATGTTAAAGACAGGATTCCCAAATCTTAACTTAGATACAAAAAATGAAAGTATCATTATATTCATCAAAGTGTTAGATAACTGAGAGGGGGGTGAATTAGGTAAGTCTAGTTATCCTACAGTCCCAAATACTCTTAGTTGTATAAACCAATTCAATAAATAAACTTAAATAGCTCAGTAAACACTTGATAGTGTCTTGATGATTCATTTATCGAATACTACTTAAATCATCTAGTAAATACCGATCAGACCATTAATTGTAATGTGTAAAGAAAAATAACAAATCATCACATGCATACACATATAACACTTGATTTTTAATGTGGAAACCCTGTTAAGGGAAAAACCACCTGGGACAAATACCTAAAATAATTTCACTCTTCTGAAGTGAGATCGGTTAAGAGCCAACTCTGTTAAAGGTTACAAAACACACTGTAAGGCATGACCTTGTTAGAGGCTTTATCACTAACAGTTCTCTGTGACCTTACATTCACTTGGGTCAACAAGAAAACAATCAACATTCATTGAATGTCATAAAGAAATAAATGAAGATTGTTAAGTCCCACTCGGTTAAGAGATTTTGCTTGTAGAAATGGTTAGAATGCAAAAAGTGAATGACCTGATTCAAATACAACTTCCTTTGTAGATATTCATATCTATGCTAATCTCAACATACCTTTGGCCGTCATAAGCTCTTCAATTTCCTTTTATCCTCCAACTCTGTCACGCTCGGTTAATCTATTTTTTTACGCTTGATGTAGTCTGCAGAATTGCTCAGTTCTTACTTGAACCTGTTTGACCAGCTTCACATAAATAGATTTATCCTTGTTGATTATCTTTACATTTTCCAAAAACTGATGTGCCAGGAATCTCGTATAGATTGTATTTGGTGTTTTCTTTCACCATTTTGTAGGCCATCATAATGACTCCTGCTAAGACTAAATTAGGTATGTTGTTGAAATAGAGTTTGTGTCCTAGAATCATTGCAAGTAGCCTTACATCCTGTTGGAATATATCATTAAATTTCATAGCTCGCTTGTCCTCTTTTGAACGTGTTAGGGTTTCAACTTGCTTCTTGATGTTATTTTTTTCTACAGGGATAACTCTAATGTTATCTAACCCAGTAATGTCATGAATCAACTGACTACATATCTTTATAGGTTTCTCTCCTATCCAAATGAACTTGTCATGAACTCTGCTTAGTATAATTTTGAACCATTCTACTTCACTAAATTCATTCATGTGTGTTAACTTCATGATGGTTAGGTAATCTAGGTGTTTGAATTCATCCTTCATTTTTCCATCTTGTTCAATCATCTCATCTATTTCTCTAAACATTTATGCATCACCTATTGTCTCATACTTGTAAAGAATGTATACCCTAATGTATTCTACGTGCAAGATGTCATATGGTGTTTGCAAAAAACTCCTTCAGGTTCATCCTCACAAGACTTAAAGGGGTGTTTCTTAAACTTGTATCTAGGTCTATCCACAACATCATATATCACAGGTGCATCCATAGCTTTGTGTTTGAGAGAAGAATCTAAATACTTTAAACACACTAAATTTAGAACTTCCACTTCGATCGATCACACAATGTAGCTGCTTGGTGGTTTGATATGCTCTAAACTCTACTCTCCTTGGTCTCTTCTCATCAAATGTGAAGAAATCAATTGCTTTGAGGTCTTTTGTTCATTGCCAAGTGAGTAAATGCACTTAACTCAATTAACTCAACTTCACATATCTCATAGTTAATCACAAATCTCACGCTCATAGGATATGAATCTTCAAACACTGGGATCACATATATAGACTCCATAGTGTTTGTATACACCATAAATAAGCTCACATGAGCTCACTCTTTAGAATCAAGGGCTGGATATAATATGTTGTCTTCATCCAATGCTCCCCCTAAGGCCATGGTTGGCCTTCTAGGTCGATGTAGAAATGTTAACATTAGGAGAAGACATAGTAGCATATATTGTCTCTCCTTGAATACTTTGACCTCCCATATCTTACCATCATCTTCATCTGTTGGTTTCTTGAAATTATTCTTGAATTCATCCATGTACTCACCAAGAATTTTACCACTGTCACCAATATTTTTCTTTATAACCATAGAAGGTGGTCCTCTTCTTTTGTCCATTCCATTATACTTGTAAAACTTCACTATATGTCCTAAGTTGTTGCATTTGTAACATGTAGGCAATCTTTTATCTTGATTAATCTAAAAGTTGCAAAACCTTGCAATATGCCCAAGGTTATTGCATTTGTAGCATTTGATCTTGGTTGTTGATTCTTCTCTAATGTAATCTTTCCTTTTTCTTGACTGGTTAGGTTTCCTACATTCTTCTTTCTTCTATCCATATGCATAACAGTTATAACAATAACCAATAAAGGGTGTGAAAGGGCCTTTACCTTTACAATCTCTTTTCATGTGTCCAAGTTTGTTGCATCCATAGCATCTACCTCTAAAAGGTCTGATATGATCTCTAGGCTCTTCAAAAGTAGGTTTTTCTTCAATCTTCACTTTGTTTGATTCTTCATGAATTTTAAAACATTATCCTTCATTGTATCCAACTCTATTCATATCTCCTTTAGGTTTCCATCTCTCTCTTTGTTCATCAATCTTATCACTACTCATATGTAATTTCTCAATGTGTAACTTGGCTTGAATGAGTTATCCTTTAATGATATGATTGTATTTCTCTAATTCCAAGCATTTGTCCTTGTAGTGATCAAGTTCAATCTACATTTCTCCTATTTGCATGTTTGTGTCTTTTAGAGTCTCTTCATCTTTGTATCTTGCATCCTTTTCATGGTGGATCTCTTTAATCATCAAAAGATTAATTTGTTCTTTTTCTTCCTCAAGCTTCTTTAACTAGTTTGATGTTTCATTGTCTGAGTCCCCCTTGATCTTTTCCATAAGGTTTTGTCTTTGATTTCTTAAAAGTTTAAGTTTTTCCTCTAGTTTTTTGATAAAACCTTTTGCTCTTCTCAATTTGAATTTTAGTTCATCATTTTCAGTCTTTTCTTTGTCTAGGTCATCAAGTGCTGCTTCAAATTTTTCTTGCAAACTTTTTGAATCCAATCTGATCTCCCTTAAGTTGTTAGACTTTCTCTCCAAGGGCCAATAGCTTTGATACCAATTGTTAGGATTGAGTAATACTGAGAGGAGGGGTGAATCAATATTACAACATTTTATTATAAACTTAAACCAAATCTTAATAAACCTTATGCTTGTAGAAATGAAAAGAACATAAGCAAATAATACACAACTCATAACACCATTATTTGTTTTTGAGGAAACCCTAGCCAAGGGAAAACCTCAGTGGGGATGGTACCCACAAATATGCACTAGAGTATAATGTCCTTGCTAGGAGACCTAGCCTTGTTAGGAGCTGAGTATTACATAGTATATTTCCTTGTTAAAGGAATATCAACCCTATTAAAGGTATACAACACCCTATTAAAGGTATACAAAACCTTGTTAAAGGTATACTGAGCTTACAACTCTTACAATCAATACTTAGGTTACAAAGTGTTCTCAAGGATGAACAAAAAAGCATCTTCTATGCTTTGATAGTTCCAGTTGTAGTTCTCAATAACATTTTTCAACCTCTGATCTCTCATCTGCCAACAATCTATCTCACTATCATTGTCTCATATCATCATCTCTTTGCTTTACAAAAAGTTCTTCATATAAATATGTATTCTATCATTCAGTCGGCTCCCAAATACAATACAAAATAGAATAATTAATAATCCAAAGAGTAAATACTAAGTCGATGATCTTATATTACCAAAGTGTCGGTGATCCACAATATTTTTCTAACTTAGCATGTTACCATTCTACTTATATTCCCTTAATCATTGCGACTGTTCATATGCCCTATTTCACTATTCCTTTGTCTTTGCATGTCTTCAAATCACTTTAACTTACTAACAGCAATACCAAAACACAAGTGACCTTAACTAAAGGTCATACACATCCCAAAATATATTCTTCTAAGCTCGCAAGTCATCAAATATCATATACTATCTTTGATGTCCAAAACACTATTGTTGTACTCTGCAAATCTGTTTCCATACTTAGTCATTTTCAAGACTGTATCTCTAAAGCTATTTTTAACTTCATGTGATCATCATATCATATGTGTTTCCATAAATGACAACCCTCAAGTGATTCAAATTTCTCTCCAAACATCACTTGTCAACACATTCCTCCTCCCATCACCACCCCACCTAAAAGGTGAGCATCCTCAAAACCCTCGCCATTAGATCCTTTCCCATTTGCAATAATAAAAACCTTAGTCAAGAGATGATGTACCTTCAAAGGGTTTTTATTTTAAATGGCTACAACAATAAGAAAATATCAAGAGCTTTCATCCAAGCCAAAAACCATTCCATGTACAAGGCCAATCTGACCCAACCTCAACCCCTCCCCGTTGCCTCCCTTCCCTACATTGAAGGCATCTCTCACAAAATCTCCAAGATTCTGAGAATGAAAGATCTTCATCATGCCTTCAAGTCCATGTCTACTCTAAGGAGATGTATCCCTTCTATCAAAGACTACATAGACATCATTTAAGACTCGGGAGTCTATAAGGTGTCTTTCTCTTGTGGTACACCTTACATTGAAGAAATGGGTTGTTCCTTTAACACTATGTTCAAAGAACATAGTGTTGATATAAGGCATGAGTTGGTTTCAAAGTCAACCTTAGCTAAACATTCTTTTGTGACAAAGCACCACATTTTTCTTAAAAACCCTCAAATTTTGTTCATAGAGGACAACTTTTTCAAGAGGAAATGCAAATAAGCCATCGAGATTAGTAACCACTCCTCCAACCTTAATAGTGATGAAGGTTGGGGTCTCAACTCTTTGTGGCACCCTTTACTCTCTAACCTTAGGAATTACCCTTTCATCTAGCTCTCTTGTGCAAACCCCCCCCCCCCCTCCCCCCCCTTCTTTCCTCTTCTTACATATTAGTATTTGCCTTCTTTGTTCAATTTTTTTTTTAGTTTTTAATTTCTCTTTTGCTTTCATTTATTTACGGATTCATTTGTAAGAATTCAACCTTTATAAACAAATTATAAGACAAGGTTTGTAAGAATTCAACCTTTATAAACGAATTATAACTTTAGAAGATATAAAGGAAAAGACAAGGTTTGTAAGAATTCAACATTTATAAACGAATTATAATTGTAGCACATAAAGTCATAAATAAATGGTAAGAGTATATAAATAATTTTTTTTTTGGTCTTTAATTTTGGTTGTGTAGCGATTAGTCCTCTTATATTTTTGTTCTTGCTTGTATTTACTCTTTTTATTTATTTGTTTAAATTTTTCATTTTAAAGTCATGAGAAATTTGAAAGAGCATAAGTATGAAGATTCTTCATATATACTCTTTGATTTATTGATGTATTTATTCGTACATGGATTACATGTTAGTATTTTCCTTCTTTGTTCATTTTTTTTTTTTAGTTTTTAATTTCTCTTTTGCTTTCATTTATTTACGGATTCATTTGTAAGAATTCAACCTTTATAAATCAATTATAAGACAAGGTTTGTAAGAATTCAACCTTTATAAATGAATTATAATTGTAGAAGATATAAAGGAAAAGACAAGGTTTGTAAGAATTCAACATTTATAAATGAATTATAATTGTAGCACATAAAGTCATAAATAAATGGTAAGAGTATATAAATAATTTTTTTTTGGTCTTTAATTTTGGTTGTGTAGATATTAGTCCTCTTATATTTTTGTTCTTGCTTGTATTTACTCTTTTTATTTATTTGTTTAAAATTTTCATTTTAAAGTCATGAGAAAGTTGAAAGAGCATAAGTATGAAGATTCTTCATATATACTCTTTGATTTATTGATGTATTTATTTGTACATGGATTACATATTAGTATTTTCCTTCTTTGATCATTTTTTTTTATAGTTTTTAATCTCTTTTGCTTTCATTTATTTACAGATTCATTTGTAAGAATTCAACCTTTATAAACAAATTATAATTGTAGAAGATATAAAGGAAAAGATAAAGTTTGTAAGAATTCAACATTTATAAATGAATTATAATTGTAGCACATAAAGTCATAAATAAATGGTAAGAGTATATAAATAATTTTTTTTTAATTTTTAATTTTGGTTGTGTAGTTATTAGTCCTCTTATATTTTTGTTCTTGCTTTTATTTACTCTTTTTATTTATTTGTTTAAATTTTTCATTTTAAAGTCATGAGAAAGTTGAAAGAGCATAAATATGAAGATTCTTCATATATACTCTTTGATTTATTGATGTATTTATTCGTACATGGATTACATGTTAGTATTTTCCTTCTTTGTTCATTTTTTTTTAGTTTTTAATTTCTCTTTTGCTTTCATTTATTTACGGATTCATTTGTAAGAATTCAACCTTTATAAACGAATTATAAGACAACGTTTGTAAGAATTCAACCTTTATAAATGAATTATAATTGTAGAAGATATAAAGGAAAAGACAAGGTTTGTAAGAATTCAACATTTATAAACGAATTATAATTGTAGCACATATAGTCATAAATAAATGGTAAGAGTATATAAATAATTTTTTTTTTGGTCTTTAATTTTGGTTGTGTAGATATTAGTCCTCTTATATTTTTGTTCTTGCTTGTATTGACTCTTTTTATTTATTTATTTAAATTTTTCATTTTTAAGTCGTGAGAAAGTTGAAAGAGCATAAGTATGAAGATTCTTCATATATACTCTTTGATTTATTGATGTATTTATTCGTACATGGATTACATATTAGTATTTTCCTTCTTTGTTCATTTTTTTTTTATAGTTTTTTATTTGTCTTTTGCTTTCATTTATTTACGGATTCATTTGTAAGAATTCAACCTTTATAAACAAATTATAAGACAAGGTTTGTAAGAATTCAACCTTTATAAAAGAATTATAATTTTGGAAGATATAAAGGAAAAGACAAGGTTTGTAAGAATTCAACATTTATAAATGAATTATAATTGTAGCACATAAAGTCATAAATAAATGGTAAGAGTATATAAATAATTTTTTTTTTGATCTTTAATTTTGGTTGTGTAGTTATTAGTCCTCTTATATTTTTGTTCTTGCTTGTATTTACTCTTTTTATTTATTTGTTTAAATTTTCATCTTATATTTTTGTTCTTGCTTGTATTTACTCTTTTTATTTATTTGTTTAAATTTTCATTTTAAAGTCATGAGAAAGTTGAAAGAGCATAAGTATGAAGATTCTTCATATATACTCTTTGATTTATTGATGTATTTATTCATACATGGATTACATATTAGTATTTTCCTTCTTTGTTCATTTTTTTTATAGTTTTTAATTTCTCTTTTGTTTTCATTTATTTACGGATTCATTTGTATATGTACACATTAAAACATAAAAAAATAAAAGGGCTTAGTTTATATTGTCATTTTGGGGGGCTTGATTGTTCCATTTATTTTCTTTCGTATGTATGTATATATGTAGATATACACACGTGTACACACACGCACACACTAACAAAATGTACAAATATTTTATTTTTATTAAATATTTTCAGTTGTTTCTTATTTTATTTTTCATTGTTTGATTTTGGCATTATTAATTTTTTGGTATTAGTTGGCTCTTTAATCTTTGTTCTTGTTTTCTTTCTAATTATCTTTTTTTTTTGTGCTTTAGCTTTCTCCCTTTCCCCATTTTTATGTTGGTTTGGCTTGCCATTTACTCATTTACACTCTTCTACCACTTTTTTCATCTTGATGATGGATCATAGAGTATGATTTGAAATGTTGATGCAAAAATTAAGACACATTCATAGCTAGAAATAATTTCAGATAATACAATTAGGTCATGATCCATTTTTCTAAGATTGTTAAGGTGTAGAAATTGAAAATTTAACATTCTAAAAAAATTGATCTTAATTGCTATGGTAAATTTAATGATCAATTTCCTCATTCATCCAAAAGGAAAAGGAAAAACTTGATTTAATCCTCTAACATAAATAGAACTAATCAAATTGCTATGTGAACTAAATTTAAACTCGTCAATTATTTATATGCAACATACAATTTTAAAATACCTAGAAAGAAAATTCATGATCAATTAAAAAAAAAACATATAATACAATCTTTATATTTAGAAAAACAACTAAAATAGATATAAAAATAAAATATTATCAACTAAAAAATATTTATAATATAGAACAAAATTAAACTTATCATTAAATCAATGTTAAATTAATTTATATTCTAAAATTATTTTATTAACAAACTAATATATTTGTTCATTAGATTTCATTAATTAAAAGCTCACAAGATATGTGTGCACAAATGTTGAATGTTTTTGTAAATTGTGTGGATAAAGAATCCAAGCAAAATACTATTTAAAATACATGAAAGTAAGCTATTAATACCCGTCCCTTACAATGAAAAGAAATTACATATATAAAAGAAGGCAACAAAGGGACTAAAGAGAAAAGAGAACGCAACTACCTTGAATATATGGCTGACTTTTCTTTTCAATGGATTAAGATTTCATCATCGATGACGAATTAAAAGCTTTCATTTCGTCATGGTGAGTAATATAAGACAAAGGGTCTATTTTCTGTGTGGTGGACAGAGAGTCAAATCTATTTCAATTTCCTTTTTCACGTGAATATTCATGTCATCTCAAAACAAGGCCCGCAAATGGAATGTTCCGTAATTTCCGTTCAACATGTCTTTTCCCTTGAAAGCTTTTTTTTAAAAAACACTTAATTTTTTACTTTATTGATTATGGGTATTTTATGTTAAAAATTAATTAAAATATAACAAGTCGAAAAGAAATGCACATAGAAATGAAAATATCTGAAGTACTGTTCGCACATCCTACTTTAAAGAGTCTAGGGTTTTTGACCATTTTTTTTGGTTGTCTTTATATGTCAATTATCACCTTGGCCACTTTGGCGCATGGAATTAATTTATTCAGAATAGGTCTATTTTAGAATAAAGACACTATTTTTGGATTAATTAATTATTTTTTATTTTTTTAATTTTAATTTTTAATTTTTAATTTTTGAACTTATCATTTTCGTTGTTGGGTTTTTAATTAAAAAATATATGTATTTTTAACTTATATATTTTTAAATTAAAATATGTATTATTAACTTAAAAAAATAAGATTATAAAAAAAATTGTAAAAAAAATTATTAAAAAAAATTTAAAAAAATTGTAAAAAATAAGATTATAATTTTCTTAGCCGTTCACGCACGGACCCGAAAAACTTATACATTTTGATGTAATTTCGAATCCATGAAAAACTTATTCCTGGAATAAGTTTAATTCCACCTTTTTTTTTGAAATTAACTAATGCAAGCATTCGACCCAAAATGGGAATAAGTTTTCTAATTTGAGAAGTCAAAAAACGGCCACAAACAGCGAATTAGTTTATTCTTGCATTCAATAATGCCTATTCCAAGTTAATTCCAGGTGCCAAACAGGCCCTAATTAATTTTTTTATTTTATTTAATTTTATAGAAAAAATCATAAATATTTATTTCTTTATTTTATTTATTTTTATATAGAAAATCACAAATATTTTTCAATCTTTTTTAATAAGGTTAATATTTAATTTTGTTTAATTTTATATTCAAAGTCATAACGAAGTCATAAACAACAAAAAAGTTCACGAGTTTATCAAAATATGTCCAACGTATCTACTTGAAATTATAAAAAACTTCATGTATCTACAATAGCCCTATATTAACCACATTTACGCATATGGTCCCAACAAAGTAGTGCGCAAACTACACAAAGAAAGCATCACAGAAACATGATTTCTACTTTCACCATTGAAGCAATCTTGGCGGTAGTATCTGCCTCTCAAGCCTTGCACAAGTTGCAGTCATTTCCTACATCAGGTACAGATGTAGATGGGGTGGACGTAAATGTGGTTTCATCAACCCATCGGAAGTATTGACATCCACTATTTCCCTGCAATACCAAATCTACATCAATTCTTCCTAAAATGATTAGTTGTCACATTATTTATAAACATAAAATATAATTACATATCCAAACCTTTTTCCTATTTGGGCAACACCAAAATTGATGCCCAAGATTACTTGTTGTGTGTGACGTCCTCAACATGCATGGCCCAACACCGCATTGACACATAGGCACATTCACCAAAGTCATTGATGCTATAACGACAAATATTGCATTGACATTATTTTGTTCATTCATACTAATTATAATTACAATAAATAGCAACATACTAATGTAGACTTGCACATTTTTTGGCTAAGTCGAAGTCTTTGGTTTAAATCATTGGACACTCTAAACAAAATGACAAACCAAAGACAACGGTGCAATAAAAATCAATTACTAAGGAACCAAAGAACTAATTATAATTGCAATAAAAAGAAACATACTAATGTTCAACTGAAATGATCTAATAAGACATCTATACTTGTACATAGAAGATGGGGAAAAACAAAATCCAACAACGAAATGGTGGTGTGAAGACACACTGTGCAAAGTTTCCATAATAAATGTAATACACCAAGGAGTAACATCAGAAATATGGATTGTAAGTTGAAATCATAAACAACATATGCGTACTCTCAGAGCTATCCATTTTGAATTCTTCATGACCACATGTATATAAGATGCCAACCAAAAGAGTAGAACAACAACACAACAACATCATACTTTATATGTGATTACAAAAAAGTGGTCATTCTCTTTTCTGGCATGTTAAAAATTATGTGTCTAGAATTACATACATCTAGGATAGTGAGGACATAAAACTAAATTTTGGAGCTACATATGTACATCTTGAAGGCTTTGAACACCAATAGAAGAAGTGTTTACTTGGATTTAACCCCAAAAAGAATAGAAATCACATAAACACTAGCCTGTAAGTAAAACCAAAAAAGAACAGAAATCACATAAACACTGGCATGTGAGTAAAACTAGTAGGGTATTGGCACAGTTCATCAATGTCTGTCTTGATATGTTGTTTTTTAACTACAAACTTAGCTTATCGATGCAATTACACTTGTAAAACAAGGATGATAAGAAAGTGGGAATAGTGTATAGCACTGTGAGTTTTTGGGACTCAATTGCAATGATGAATTATTCACACTAATTTAACCGAATAGCTAAGTCCATAAATCTCACAGTTCAAAACAAGGACAATGACTAAAAATTTCAAAACTGAGGAGCCTAGCAGTTCTAGTATTGCTTTCAAGACTACAATAGTGACTTGTGAAATTTAAGTAGCTGAAGTAACATATTTTTTGATCGTGTAATTGGTCAAATATGAACCCTGTCAATGGATTTACTAACCTAAGACTAGGGTTTTCACTAAGTAGGACCGAAGTGATGGTGCCAATGATATGGTGCCTCCAATAACAAGTGTATGGCTATTGCTCAATAAATATCAAGAGCCAAGCTTTAAACAAATTCCAATTTGCATGCTTTGGATTCCAAGGCTTTGTTAGATTCAAATCAACTGCCTTTTGAACACATCTAAATGGCAACATAACACCTCATTTGAACCAGTTGACCATATGCAAAGGCATAGAGCAAAATAAGTAGCAGCACATCTTAGAAATTTTAAATGTAGGGTTGCAGTGCAGAAAGTACTAGGCATGGCTTCAAATTAGTGACAAAAATAATTAGTAATGATAATTGTTGCACCTTATGAAAAACTAATCTAGCAAGAAAGACAACTGCACAACGTATTATGATGTCTTTAGTAGTCAGTCTAATCAAGACACCAACAACACTGAGCATTAGGAATAGCTCATCCAAATAGTCAGTTCAATATCGGTATGGAAACTATTTTGCTAGTGAAAATTGCTAATAAGACAAATGTTAATAAAGATAAAATAGAATTGTTCAAGATATTGCAATCCAGATAGCACCAACAGACATTGGTCAAGGACTGAACATAATTCATAGTATTGTCTTCTTGCTTTGTCTTATAACTTGTAGCCAAAATATTTAGTGTAGATTATAAAATAGACAGACAAAATAGGTAGACAAAACTAGAAGTGAACAAATAGGATAACTTGTAAGCACACTAGAAAGAATCATATAAATAGGATAACTTGTAACCACAGTAGAACTGAACAAAAGAATATTACAATCCTATTCTAAAATTACAATAATTTACCCACATGGGCTTCATACATAAACCAACAATCTGATAGAAAAACATAAAATTTGGGTAGAGCACCCATACATACGAGTACTCTTGGAACAATTTTGAAGAATTCAAAATGTACAGTTCTGATACTTTGCAATAGAACGACATAATTTATCGCTATAATAATTGATCTTCATCATGTGTTACTCCTTGGTGTATTCCATTTGTATTTGACTGATTGTACAAGGCTAACCAAGTCAAGAAAAATACAAGTAGGAATAACAACTACATTTATTTTTAAGTAAATCATGAATGCAATTTATAATGCATGAAATAATAGTAAAAACAATATCATGGCTAAAATAGCAAAAATATATACTAGAGCATATATAGTAGAGAAGTTGATAAACAAAAACAATGTCATCACCACATGATATCAACTATATCAACAAAACATACAATTTGAGTTTCAATAAAATAAAACAATGTCACACCGATATCAATTGTATGATGTTGATAAGACAAGTATCTTGGCTAACCTTGCTAATGTTTAAGTAACAAGACTTAAAATGAAACAAAAGTAGCTAGAGGTCTACAAACTTCATTGCAATGTACTACACTCTCTCCTCTTCATTCATTCTCAAGAACCCTTTGGCTCTTTCAATTTCAGCCATGAAGATGTCATATGCCTTTAGCATAGTGCCTTGACTCAAATCAGGGATGCCTTTGAGGGCCTCATACACACTATCTAAGACATAATCTGAATTAGAATTATCCACTTTGATAATAAGAGGCAAATGGAATTCCTCTTGTATTCTTATCATAGTATCACAAAGCACATCCAAAGAACTAGCCATGGTTGCCTTCTTCCTCTTTCCCCTCCTTGCTGACGGTGTTGAAAGATTTGGCTTACCACTTGCACTCGATTGATTGGAATGATATAGTTCACCATCCAAATCAGTTGTAGTGTTAAGAGGTGTACTCATAGGGACATCATCATCATAATCCACGTAGGCAGGCCCATCCATATTGAGCCCTTCTTCTGTCTCTTGTGCAGTAGTAGCTACAGTACCTTCAGCTATGTCATTACCCACAATGCAGGCTAGGTCATTGTAGTACTAGAAAGGTTGTCTCTTATACACTTTGGCACTTTTGAATTCTTTTCTCTGCATGTTGTCATGATGAATGAATTAGATCTCTATCTTGTATCCAACTTAATAAGAAAGAAATATTGTTTAGACCAACATATTCAAAAGAGCATGTTACCTTTAGAAGATCCTTCCACACCAAGTCATTAGCATCCACACATTGAGTAGCCTCATTCCATGCAAACCCACTCATATTCTTCAACTCTCTCATAACTCTAAAACCTTACTTCCATTCTTTAAGCTTGTTTATGAAATTTTCCTTTGATAGATTGAGGTTTATCTCAGGATTGAACTTCCTCTCAATGGCAGTCCAAGCTTCTTTTTTAAAGCCCCCTTCACCTTTCCTTCCTAGGTGAACTTGCTCGTGGAGCAAGTGTAGAAACTTTCGTTCCATTTCTCTTGTCCACATAACCTTCTTGGAGGAAGAAGTTGACTGGCTTACTTGAACCTCATCCTCCATGGACATCATGAGTTTTGTGAAGGACATCACCTACACCACCTGTTATATGCAATCATTAGCTACATGCAAATGAGAATGGATATTAAAGAAAGAGTCTACAACAGTGGCATATAATCCAAAATATTGCATTTATGCATGATATCCAACAATAGGTAATATATTTCTTTATTATCCATTCTCATTTTCATGTAGCTAAGTATGCATGTATATATGGTCTACTATGTTCATTCAGTATTGTATTCTTGAATAGTTTATATATGGGCTTCTATGGTCTACTATGTTCATTCAATATTGAGAAATTGTATTCAAGGATCCAACTCATCTAAGACAAAAAGGGATAGTGGATGAATTCATCACTAAGTCATCACATCAAATACCCAGGAAAGACATTGAATGGTTAACAAATTTTTAAATCATTAATTAAAATATAATTTCCAAAGAAAACATCTTATCTCAAACATTTTAAATGCAGTGTATACTAGTTTTCTTTAACAAATCTTATTCCCTCTCTCTCAAAACATCTTATCTCAAACATTTTAAATTCTGGAAGGGCCAACACCTCGACCGCACCATGGCCTTCTGTATCAAAAATCTGATGCCCTTGGTTACTTGTAGCAGCATAGAGAGTGGTCACATGTTAAGAGCCACATAACTTGTAGACAAATCAATAGGCCATACAACTCCACATCCAAATGCAAGGTGTGTGATTGCGCAGGGTTTGAAGGTTGTTGCAGAAGGTTTTCTGTATGGGTAGGGGATGAGGGTTGTAGAAATAAAAGCTCTTGAACAAGCAAGAGAGCTTGCCAAAGGGAGGACAACTTATGTGAACTTGGAGCTTGGTGATTGCCATGGCAATGACAACTTTGTTAATGCTCTTATAGAGGCATGTATTTTTTTTCCCTTTTTTTTGCAAAATTATTATTAATTGTAGGAAATTTAGTATAGAAATGACTCTAGAATTGTTTCTTAAGTATATGTATAAATCTAGACTAAAACATGTGACACTATTGTATTGATTTGTGAGGTATGGACAACTATATATGAGAAATGATCTCTCTATATTCAACTCAGAGGAAATAACTTGCTACCTTTCCAAATAATTTTAGAAAGAGTTATAGGGATAGATGGGGAACAATACTAAATCAGTGTCTTGAGAAACTGAATCAATGTGCAACAGAATGAACAATGATTCAATGTTCATTCTGTTGCACACTGATTCAATGTTCATTCTATTGCACACTGAATCGGTGTTCATTCTGTTGCACACTGATTCAGTATTGTAATTATATATATGGTCTACTACATTCATATAGTTTTACTATATATGCTCTAGTGTGAAATAGAATTAACAATACAAGACACTGATTCAGTTGGTCAAGAATGATGATAAGTGGTATTCTTGAGTAATTGAATCAATGTGCAACATAATGAACACTGATTCAATGTTCATTATGTTGCACACTGATTCAGTGTTCATTCTGTTGCACACTGAATCAATGTTCATTCTATTGCACACTAATTCAGTATTGTAATTATATATGGTCTACTATGTTCATACAGTTGTACTATATATGCTCTAGTACATCTTCCACATGAAAAGGTGGAATTGGAATTTGAGGGCTAAATTACTGTTGTCTTAATCCCCATTTAGAAGACAAAGTGTCAAACAAGATACACACATTTCAAAGAGATCAAAATCAAAGAACAGTAAGCATGAATGTTAATCAAAGAGAAATCAGAGTTACAAATCATACACAAGCTTCATTTCTTTCATGGAATTTTGTATATGTAAACTATGAGAACACATAATTTGAGCATCAACATTACAACAGTATGATTGATCTTCATCATGTGGTACTCCTTGGTGTATTCCATTTATATTTCCTAATGCAACAAGGCTTACAAATTCAAGAGGCATAGACAATAACCAACTAGGAATGAAAGCACATTAAAGAAAAAAGAAAGGTCTTGTAAAACTACAACTATTCTCTATGTTTTTAGTCTTCCCACATCCTATTTGCTATATCATCTCTAAAGTTCCCCCAATCATCCCTATCACGCTAACTCAACCCATATGTCTCAAGTATTGGTACATTTATCCCATCACGATCATTGTCCTCTTCAATAACCACTTTGGATGGAACATCATCCTCTATAGTAATGAAGTTGTGCAGTATGCAACATGCCAAAACAATATGTTCTTGTGTCATGATTGGATAAGATGTTGCATGCCTCATGATAGGAAAACGTTGCTTCAAAATGCCAAATGGATGCTCTATTGCATTTCTAAGAGAGGAGTGTCGGTGGTTAAACAACTCTTGTGGGCTGTTTATAGGCTTTTCTCTTGAAAAATCCTTCAAGTGGTAACGTGTACATCGATAAGGTGCAAGAAATCCTAGTACATTTGGATATCCAGCATTGACTAAATAATATTTTCCTACAAAATAACATATATTGTTAAATTGCGAAACATTGACACTGTCAAACATTTATCATTTTATTCAGTAAAAATACAGTGTGAAATGACATACCAAGGGGAACTAAAAGTGGATCAAGCTCTAGTGAGAGATGAAGCTAGAACACGGCTATCTGCAGCAGACCCTTCCCAACCAACAAGAATGTATTGAAACTTATAATCAAAAGAAGAGACAACCATAACATTTTGTGACAAGTTCCCTTTTCTATCCTAATATTTACCCTATAAGTCGACATCGACAATGAATAGTATATGGGTTCCATCAATTGCTCCATCACAATCCTATATAAAGAAAAATTGTAGTCAAGAAACACGCAGTAATAAGATTATCACTAAGGCAAAGAAATTTGTAGCACTAGGGGGTTTACCTTGAAGTAAGGATCAAAACGGTCCTTCCCACTAATTTTAGGAGGAGTTTTTGGACTAGGTGGTAGGAAATAATCCACATGGAGTGCTAAGATAACCATCAAGGCCTTTTTGAAGTATCAGCTTACTGTCTCTCCAAAGTGACCAAAGTTGTGAGAAATCTTCTTTCAAGTATTCCTTCATTCACGTCTCTTCCATCCTCTCGTAGCCCTTCAAGGTGTGTGTTGGTGTTGATCTTTCCTTCCTTTCCATCTACCCTTTCACAATCCTTCCATTCATTATCCTTCTACCTTCTATCCTTTTTCCTCATTTGCCTATTCCTCCTATTTTCCAACCTCACTCGCTTTACATAAACCCTTATCCTCCATTTTTATCTTCCATCTTCCTTTCCCTATCAGGATCTTTGAGCATATCATTTTTAATCCTTGGCATATCACGGTTTATCATTTCAAGGAGCATTATCTAGAAAGCTTGCCTTATTCCAACAAAAAATTTTAAAAAATTCAAAAAATAAAAAAATTCAAAAAGAAAACAAAAAAGAAAAAGAAAAAATTGAAAATGTGCCTTAGTTGAAACCTAGAAATAGGCGCCTTGGTGGAAAAAGTAAAGAGAAATAAATTCATCCTATGGTGAAAACCACTCCCTTGTGGTGCCTTGGATAAGTACTGTGATGAAAACCTGGCAATTACGCATCATGCGTAGTTCTTCTACATATTTCATCCATTCCATCTTCTCTCTTTGATCTTGACAATGTTGACCTATACATGAACATTTGGCTATCTTGTGAGATATCTTACGATGATCTTGCTTTCATTCCATTCATGTTTAGTCTTCATATTTATTTTCCTCCATTCATTCTAGCCTTTCGCCATCATTTTCCCATTTGGTCTTGATCTAATAAAAAAGAGTAAAACACGATGCTATGAAGCCTCTTGACATGTCTACTCCTTTGGACTGCATCCTTTTCTTCTTTTGCATTATGCTTAAATTGTGACTTATCCTATTCTGGCCTTTCATTGCTTGTCCAAATGTGCTTTACATGACAATTTTTCCCTAGCTTGGTACTCTTGAGGAGTTTTCCCTTGAGGATTTCTTCTCTTCATTCTCCTTCATTCTCTTGTCTTCCATCTCTTCCACCTTGCTAGACATTGGGATTGTACACTCAAAATGTGCACTTCTCTAAGCCATTGATTCCAAAGGGCATCCATGGCTTGGAAACCTTGAAAAGCGACCTAGAGCTCCCTAGGCATGGAGTGCAAGGGTGTTTATAGGGCTCTCAATTAGAGCTATTAAGCATGCAACCTTGCTAGTAAACCATCCAATGGGAGATTCAAAGAGACAAGAGCAAGAATCCCAATATCTTCAAGAATCACAATAAAAAATGCAATGCAAGTTATGCTAGAATGAGAATGCAAGAATGCAACTAAACTATGAAAATGAGAGTGTTACAAGCCATTACTAGTTAAACTATGTGCACTAAGCTAAAGCATGAAAGGAAACTAAGCTAAGAATACCATGAGGACTAAGATACAATGCAAATATGAGGACTAAAATGCAACAAGTTCTTCAAAAGCTCCAATGGCACCAAGAAAACCTATAGCACAACATTAGCATCAAGAGCAGACCCCTAGAATGAGAAGAGAGATCTCCTTTTAAAGATAAATGGACCATGGAGATTGAGAGGCAAAAGATTTGATCAAGGGTGGAGTTTGAAAGTGGAAGCAATCCTTGTGCACAAGTGTCCTCCAATGAGAAAGAAGTGTTGACTTTTGTGCCCCATATGAGACAAAAAGCCTTTTCTTCTTATTTATTAAATATGAATAATGCTTTATTTGTGCAACTTAGGATAAAAGGTAAATGGGGGCTTTTATTTAACAAAAGGAGAGGGAATTAATTTTAACTAAATAAAGACTTAGGATAAAATGGTTAATCCATAGAATATAATCGAATATATGATAAAATTAGGATTTGATTAAGAATAAGCAATTGATGAATTTAGCAAATAATGCTAGAAAGGGGCTAATAGTCTAGATGACCATTTTTGGGTGATTACATTTGACCCTCTTTGACTAATGTGTGATCGATCTAGGAACACATTACGTCAAAGAATAGATTAGCCAAGAAGGCAATAGATAGAGATTTGACTCCAAAAAATGAAGTGCAGAGAGATAGAAAATCCTGCATGGTCAGCCTGGTAACGACAACACTGAACACCTAGGAGAGAGATGGACAGTATCAGAACTCAAGATGAGAACTAACATGTCAAGCACAATAGATAGATAGATAGATCAATTAGAGCAAATGGAATGGTCAAGCATATGCTCTGGAGGATAGCTGATAGAATATGTCTGACCCCTTAGGATCAAAATCAAAATGAGGTAGAGGGAATGCATAAGAAAGATGAGAGAAACATGATCAAATCACCAGAAATCATAATCGAAGATGAAAGATAATAGAATAACCATCAAGCAGTGAAAATATGCCCCAGTTTGACTAGGTTTGACTGAGAAAGATATAGGATAAAGATAAAGTCAAAACCTTAGAGAGACACAGTGAAGGAAATGAATGAAAGACTAGAAGGTTGAGAGAGATGGAGATGAAGAAATGAATATGCCCCAGCGAAGATCAAAGGACTAGGCCTCAAACGGTCAGCCAATAGCGCAAAAGAAGGAGAGATTTTAAAATGTGATTTTGACCATCAAGATGAACTTAGATTTCAATTTTGATCCTGAAAATGGATCCGAGACATCGAAATTAGCCAAGAGTGCAATTTTTGCAAAATTCTAAGATGTTTTGAAAATTAGGTCAAAATGCCATATTAGGTCAAATTGCTATATAAGGGGTGAAAAGGTCATTTTCAAATTCATTTGTCTTATGTGATTTTTGAGAACTTTTAGAGATTCAAGAGAGACTATGGCTCAGTAGGCAGGAATTCCCATTCACACACATCGATTTGAGCATGGTCGATTGCACAACTGGCCTCCTTAGTATGGTGCCCCGGTAAGTTTTCATAAAAACTAGCCGTTTTGAGTCATTTTTTGCATTTAAAGCATGTTTTTAAAATTTTTGAGTTATGCTTTAGCAAAACATTGTGTGATACTTTTAAAGTATCACACACCTATTGTATACTCTATCGTGTGAGACTTCGTGAGGCCACAAAGTGTTGCACGACCTTCCAAGAAAGTATCGCACCCCTGTTGTATACTCTATCGTGTGAGACTTTGTGAGGCCACAAAGTATCACACGACCATCTAGGAAAGTATCACATGAGCTTGGATGAAATATCATGTGATTGGGTGTGAACTATCACACAAAGCAAAAGTATCGCACCACTATACAAGAAAGTATCACACAATATAGTATCAGCAAACAGTGTCACACCAATATAATAAGAAGTATCACATGACTTTAATTTGAGCAATGCAACATGTGTAGAGATAATTTTTTCTTTTGAGATTACTTGTACTGATTTTGGACATCCATTGTGACATGTTCTGACATTTGGTTTGTGGGTTTATAGCTTGTAGGAGGTTTTGGCGATGCTCATCGTCAGAGCACCGAGGGTGGTCAGGTTGCACTATGTCTAGGATCTGGATGATCCAAGGAGAGCAGCTTTGACTTGGATGGGTTTCAGCTACTTGGTTGAGATGCCCCATATACGAGAAAACCACATGTTATTGACAGCATTGGCAGAGAGGTGGCATAGCGAGTATAACACCTTTCACTTGCCGACCAGAGAGACCACTATCACACTTGAGGATGTCTACCAGATCCTTCGTGTACTGAGCCATGGAGATGTGGTGAGCATAATCATGTTTTTAGATATGTTAATTAATGTAGTGTTTCCATATGATGAAAACTAACATGATTTTTTATTTGCACAGGTATATTATGATCAGACTCCCACAAAGGGAGGCCATTCAGGACCTCTTTGAGGATGTTACCATCCTAGATAGACATCTTAGTTGGGACCATTTGATAGAGGAGTATGGTTGAGACTATCTAGTGCCATGCATCATGTTCTCCATAGTAGCATAGGCTCTGATCACTAATTGGAGTCAGAGAGGGTTCCCACTAGGCTGGGGGAGACTGGTCACAGACCTGGTCGCGCAACCTAGATGGATGGCATGGGGGCCAATGATCCTTCCAAATATGTATCATGAGCTACATGAGATCATTTACAAGGACAGCTGACCATGGGCATGCGGGGCCATCCTAGCACAGATATGGGTGTAGGAGAACATAGCTATTGTGTGACCATAGATATAGCCTCGAGAGTGGAGCATTCCTTACATATATCGATATACTAGGTTCATCAAAAAGTTGCACAGTGGGGACCTCACATATTATAGGAGGTTGTTAGATAAGTTGACGGTGTTTGAGTGGAGGCCATATAGGTAGTGTGAGCGGTGGAGGGATGAGGATCAAGAGATTGGGTACATGCTATGTAGCCAACCATTACTAAGTATGCATGCAAATATTGTTGAGTGTTTTGTGATTACCTGAGTGTGGAAGTAGTTTGGCAGGCAGCAGAGAGTGGTAGTAGAGACCACTACATATGCCAGGGTTCGGGAGGATGAGACACTGGGATGGCTATTGATGCTGGATTACTAGTAGGTAGTGTAGGAGACAGTGGGGTTGTGATGGGAGCCATGGGACTACCTGTCAGACATGGAAGATGTAGGGTCAGACATGGTGTATATAGCAGAGCATTGGAGACATCCATTCCTAAGGTTTACAGTCCCAGATGCATAGCCACAAGCACCTAGTGGGGATGGAGATGATGGAGGAGGGGGAGGTAGGAGGAGAGAAGAGGTAGGCTAGGGGTCCTGATCAAGTGGCTATAGATGGGCACACCAATAGGAGGAGGAGGAGGAGGAGGTGAGACCAGTTCACTGACGAGTTGAGGCAAGGTAGGAGTAGGTTGCAATCAGAGGAGGAGGGGATATTTAGACTAGGGTCTGGGCCTTAGAGGCCAAGGTGTAGCAGCTACAGACCATGATTTCTATTCATGATCAACATCTTATGGATGCACAAGCCAAGATAGATTAGTGGGAGAGAGAGACATGGGATGATGCTGCAGAGATACGAAGGGAGGCAGCACAGGTGATATACTACCATGGATTGTACATAGCAGTCGTGCCTCAGGGTTAGCGATTGCCACTCTACTCTGAGAGGGTAGGGAGATCAGACATGCTAGCCATCTGGATGGGACCACTAGCTCCACCAAAACCTCCTACACATGAGGGAGAGAGCCAGTCCTAGGTTTAGGGTTTTGGATGTATAGACATGTCTTGAGACTTTATCCATATTTTTGGATCCCATATTGTATTTGTATCATGATGTATATATATGAGATGACTAGATTATGATATATCTTGCATACTTGTCTCATTGTGATGGATGTTTCAGTATTATTATCTTGTTATATTACTCAAATGTATCCTTATAAATGCTCATGTATAGTTTCTCTCATGGATATATGTTTAGTTCTCATGTTATGATATAGATTCATGTTTTTGAAAATGATCTTTTTTATATATGATGATAAGATTAACCCCTTGTGATGATAGGAATAGAAAAGGATGTGATATGAAAGACAAGAAGTGAAAGACATGATTGAGAAGAAGTGAAAGGTGAGTGCAGTTGACTAAGAAGTCCGTGAAAGATGATAGGAGAGCTCTCTCCATATGCAAGATGCAAAACTAAACTGACATGAACCTAAGAATGCAAGCTACTATGAAAAGTGGTTTACTTGCAAGATTACAAAGCTGTTAGTCTCTAATAATCATCATCGAGCTTTATTGGTAGTGTTGCAAGATCATACAATACACATTAGTATAACTATGGGTATATGAATATGATTTGTATTAGATAGGTATGTGGGAATCCCACCTAAGCATTAAAGACATGTAGGTCAAGATGACTAGTGCAATGAGGTTCCCTAAGTTTAGTGTAGCAAGATTATGTTCGCATCGAGACATAAGAAAGTCAAGATGACCATAAGCATGCACTTACAGAAAAAAATCAAGGATAATACATAGTAGATCCTCAGTGTCAAGTATAACAAGCATAAATTCTCATGACAGTTAGGATCAACAAGATATACCTACAGTCAAAAAATAAATAAAACATGTCCCCATGCCCCCAGTCTTCTAGCTATGCATCATCAAAAAGTATTAGGGAGAGAACACTCATCAAAAGAAATCATCATAGACAACACACAAAGAAATAAAGTTAAACAAGTCTCAGCAAGTCAAGTGTTTAAGTGTGTGTGTAGGTCATAGAGTCAAACTTTGAGTATTGCATATGTCGGTGAGAAATATTGTATCATTCTAGACTACGGGTAGGATATCTAATAAGTGTTGAGAAACACTTGAT
Organism: Chamaecyparis obtusa; assembly: GCA_027943335.1. Classification (NCBI taxonomy): domain Eukaryota; kingdom Viridiplantae; phylum Streptophyta; class Pinopsida; order Cupressales; family Cupressaceae; genus Chamaecyparis; species Chamaecyparis obtusa. The sequence continues at coordinate 1,281,665 of BSBK01006170.1, forward strand.
GCTAGGGAAGTGTTGAAAAAAATAGTTGGAAAGTGTTGAGAAAAACTGTTTAAACCAATTTACCCAAGAAACCTCGACGCACAAAGAGACCCAAGATAAGCTAAAACAATGTATGCCCTCTAGACTAAGACAAGAGTCAATTCTAGGCTAGGAGAGAAAAAGCAAGAAATGGAGCGAAAGAGCACCACACAAGACTGATAGACATAGGTGCAAGGGTCTCAAGCAGTGCCTATTTCTAGGTTTTCACCACTTGGTAGATTTTTTTAGGACTTTATATGCTTTTTAGGATTTTTTTAGCATCATATATGAATTTTTTTGGAATTTTTTCTAGACTGATAAGAGATATACAAAGAGCTCAAGAACCTTAGGCATAGAACTTCTTCAGATGTATAATATTAATAGGTTTAGAAAGATCTTCTCCCTTAGGTGTAGATAACTGATAGGCCCCGGACCCAAATGTTGTTGTGATGATGTAAGGCCCTAACCAATTTGGCTCAAACTTGCCTTTCTACTCTCTATTCTACCGATTCTTAGGATTTTCTCTTAGGATTAATTCACCTACTTGGAACTCTCTAGGATGAGACTTCTTATTATAGAAAGTAGACATTCTTTTCTAATAAGTGCGTATGTGATCAAAGGTGCCCTTATGACATTCCTCCAAAGTAGTAAGCTCATGAACTCTCATGGCCCTATGGTCTTCGTCAGTAATCAAACCATGTAGAGAGACTCTCAGTGATGGTATTTTGATCTCTAATGGTAAGACAACCTCAGAACCATAGACTAAGGAAAAAGGTGTGGCACCTATAGGAGTGCGAATAGAAGTTCTATAAGCCCATAGTGCAGGATTGATTTGCAAATGCCAATCCTTGCCTGATTTGTGCACTATCTTATGAAGGATTTTTAGTAATGTTTTATTCGAGGCCTCAGCTTGGCCATTCCCTTGAGGGTAGTAAATAGAAGACCAATGTTGTTTAATTTTGAATTTTTTGCACAATTTTTTTAGGTCTTTATTCTTGAATTGGCTGCCATTATTCGTGACTATGGAAGAAGGAATACCATAGCAGAAAATGATGTGATTCAAGATAAACAAGGCAACATGTTTTCTCATAGCTGCAGATAGTGGGACAACTTCAACCCATTTGGTAAAATATTCAATAGCTATAATAATGAACTTATGCCCACTTGAAGAACTAGGATAAATCTTGCCTACCAAGTCAAAGGCCCATTGCTAAAATGGCCAGTGTGTAACAAAGGGAATAAGCTCATATCTAGGAGCATGAATGAGATTCCTGTGTAGTTGACATTTCTTGCAGGACTTGGCATATCAAAAAGCATTAGCTTGCATAGTAGGCCAATAGTAGCCAGCCCTAAGCAATTTCCAAGCTAACAAAAGACCATTAGAGTGTGAACCACTTATGCCATCATGGACTTCAGCTAGCACTTTTTCTAACTCCTCTATTTCTAGACACCTAAGGAGAGTTCCATCTAGACTCTTCTTATACAAGTCAGTAGAGATGAGGGTAAAACAAGAGGCGTTGTGGATGAGTTGGTGCTTCTCATTGCGGGCTAGATTTTCAAGAATAATTTGATCTCAGAGATAGGAAAATATAGTAGCATAGTGGGATGGATCATGACCAACCATAGTGTAGATGACACGTTCATCAGGGGAATCATAGGCGGGATGACACAAATCTTCCACTAGGAACTCATAGCATGACTCATGTTCCTCCAATTGTAGAATGGATGCCAAAGTAGCCATGGCATCAGCAACCTTGTTTTTAGCTCTAGGAATTTGTTGGAATGTAACATATGTGAAATAATTCCTAAGCGAGTCTATCATCTTCTTGTAGGGAATCAACTTGTCATCCTTTATCTGGTAATCATTGTTTACTTGATTTATGACAAGTTGTGAATCTCCAAAGATATGCAATTCTATAATCCTCCATTCTAGGGCAAGCATAACAGTATTAAGAAGGGCTTCATTTTCAGCTATATTATTGGTGCATGGAAAGAGAAGCTTATAAGATTTAGCAATTGTGTATCCATGAGGTGTAACAAATAAGATTCTAGTGCTAGCCCCATTTTGTGTATGAGAACCATCAAAGAACATTTTCCATGTACGCTCTATGACATTCATGATCGAAGAATCTGGGAAGTCTATCTGAAGAGGAGAATCATCAATCATGGGAAATTTGGCCAATTGATCCATGATTTCTTTCCCTTTAATGGCTTTCCTTTTGACGTATTGAATGTCAAATTCTAAAAGAATCAACATCCATTTAGAAAGTCATCTAGTAAGCACAACTTTACTTAAGAGGCACTTTAAAGGATCAATTTTGGTGATCAACTACGTAGTATGCATGAGCATGTAATGTATGAGTTTTTGGGACACAAACACTACTGCTAGACAAGATTTTTTGATACTGGTATAATTGAGCTCATAAGAAACCATGGTGCGACTGATGTAATAGATAGCCCATTCTTTGCCCATATCATCTTTCTGTGCAAGGAGAGCTCCTAAAGAGTTTGTTGTAGCATATATGTAGAGTATCAAAGGTTTCTCATGGATAGGCGGCATAAGAATAGGAGGTTTTTCTAGGTAATCCTTTATTTGGTCCAAGTTCTTTTGACACTCCTCATTCCATATGAAAGTAGCCCCTTTATGAAAATTCTTATTGAAAGGTTGAGCTCTTTCAGCTAATTGAGAAATGAACTGCCTAATAGATTGGAGATGGCCTTGGAGACCCCTTAATTGTTTTATGTTGCGAGGAGGTGGCATCTTCATGATAGCTTACACCTTTTCTGGGTCTACTTCTATTCCTTTTGCTGATATGATATAGCCTAGCAATTTCCCAGAAGTGACACCAAAAGCACATTTCTTAGGATTCAATCTGAGTTGAAATCATTCCATGTGGTCCAATATCAAACTCAAATCGGATAAATGAGTGCTTCGTTGTTGTGTTTTAGCAAGTGTGTCATCAACATAGTCTTCCATGTTTTTATGCATCATATCATGGAATATGGTAGTCATAGCTCTCTGATAGTTCACATCGGTATTCTTAAGACCAAATGGCATGACATTCTCGAAAAAGGTACCCCATGTACATGTGAAAGTTGTCTTCTCTTGGTCTTCAGGGGTGATTTTGATCTGGTTATATCCAGAGAAGCCATCCATAAGGGAATACATTTCATAGCCTGCTATCATGTCCACTATCATATCAATGTTTGGTAGTGGAAAATCATCCTTAGGGCATGCTTTGTTTAGAACTCTGAAGTCAGTGCATATGCGAATGGACTTATCGTGTTTGGAAATAGGAACAATATTGGAAATCCATTCAGCATAGTTAATAGCTCTTATGGAGTTAGCTTTTAGAATCTTCTCAAGCTCATCCTTAACCAATAATGCCACATGAGGATGCATCTTTTGGAGTTTTTGTTTGACAGGTTTTACCTCTGGAGAAATAGAGAGATGGTGCATAATAATCTTAGTGTCCAAACCAGGCATGTCCAAATATGTCCATGCAAAGTTGATCTTTTTCTCCTAAAAAATGTGGTCAATCCTTCTTTCTCCTCTGCTAAGAGGGACTGAGCTACATGGATTATCTTAGGAGACTCCTTTGTCCCTAAGTTGATTGGATATGTAGGTTCTATCAAAATTGAAGATCTTTCCTGGAAGTAGTTGGGTAGACTACCAAGTACCTCATCCTCGGGTGCCTCGGAGAGGTTTTCAACCTTAGATACGTCTTTAGTTTTTCCATTTTGGGGTTCAAACACTGCCATAATGTGGTTTTCACCATCTGACCATTTATTTTTTCTTTTGATTTTATGACTGAGGTACTTGATATCTGATTCTGTCATGTTTTTTGCTGGTTCACTGGTGGAAGAGGTGACAGGTTCAATGACATTGAGGTAACAAGTGATCTCATAGTCATTTTGGAAGGAAGGCAATGTAGGTCTTTGATCTTGGGTGGACCAATCTATGAGATCTAGGTGTATGAGAGGAAGTGAAGTGACAGGTTCAAGGTTATTGATACAATAGGTATCATCTCTGGTGATGAGAGAAGTCGAGCCTATAGAGTAGGCTCCAAAAGTATCAAGATCTAGATTTGGCATAGAAGGACCAGTGTGGTTCACTAAAGCAATACACAGATCAAACTCATTAGACCCTACGTGAGACTCATCGACTATGTCAGGTTGGGCACTACAAGTATGAATCACATCAATTTCCATATCCACTATGGAAGATCCTTCTGAGAGAGTGTCACATTTGTACTCATTCGAATCTGTCATGAACTTCTATTGGGATATTTGCACCAAAATAGTTTAGGATGCCTAGAAGTAGAGGCACCCATGCCATTATGTGTGAGACCTTCTCTTTCTAGTAACCACACAATATCTCTACGTTGTCTACCTCTGAAGTCAGATTCATTAGGCACATTGTTTCTAGACATAGAGGCTTTAGCTATGTCATCATTAGGTATGCATTCTTCTCCCCAAAGGAGTGAAGTAGAAGGAAGGCCATCTCCCATTTGGGCCATAGTGTATAGTGGTGATTCATCCTTATCTATATCTGAGTCACTAATCATGGGAGAATTTTTAGAACATTCAGGGAGGTCATCTTTGGTACCGTATCCTAGACCCGTGGTATCCTTAGAGCATCGACCATTGGTATGACTCAAAGGTTCAACTAGAGTGTGTCCATTATTACTTAAAGGTCCTTGACCTTGATAGCCCATTTGCTACAAAAATGTGTAGCCTTTACTATAGCGTCTATGGGAGATGGGAGTAGCAACTGTCGTACTATCTTCTTCCTCTTTATAGATCCAATCTCTAATAACTTGTTCTTCTTTTTCTACCTCTAAGAGTATGGATGCATGAACAAAGGTACCAAAAACCATCATGGCAGAAGCGGAAGGCTTCATCTTGTCTGAAGGTCTACCATATGACTTAGGAGAGATAGGCATAGCAGCAGTAGAATCCAATGTGTATTTGACCATACCAATATTCATCATTTTTAATTTCTTGTCAACAACAATAAGGGATGCACTAGGATCATGAGAAGGTTTATTGTGTGGGATAAACATTTTAGCGACAGTGAGAGTATTAATAGAAATAGCATTGTCCCTAGGAATCACAATTTCAGCTCCATTGTATGGGAATTTTAATGCATTGATGGTAGGTAGAAGGAACACCTTGCATGTCATGGATCCAGGGATGACCCATAAGAATGTTGTATGTGAGTGGGATGTCTAATACTTGAAACACAATATCTTTCATAACTGGACCTACTTGGATAGGTAGCACAATAAGACCCTTTGAAGACCTCTCCACTTCATCGTATGCTTTGATAGTGATATTTTGCCTAGGATCTACAAAAAATTCAAAAAAATCCCAATTGTTACACAATATGAAAGGAAACAATATTCAACCCTGCACCATTGTCTATCAGGACTTGATGGACTTGAGTACGGTAGACTTGGACCTCAATATGTAAAGGAAGATTATGTGGGTGACTAAGGGATGTGTCATCCTCTGTGGAAAATGAGAGATAGTGAGGAGATGAGATATGATTGACCATAGCCTAGAACCTATCTAGATCAATGTTATTAGGGACATTCATTGTGTGTAGAGCCTTTTTGAGGATCTCTTTGTGTAAGGGGGATAGCTCAAGCAACTCAAAAATGGATATTTGGGCCCGTGTTTGTTGCAACTGGGGAACAAGATCATAGCTAGATATGGCTGAAGGAGCCACTTTTTTAGAAGATGAGGCTTGTTTGGGATCGTGAGTAGTTTGAAGGACAATTTTGGCTTACCCCCTAGTAACAACATTCAGTGTCTCACTTCAGGAAGATAAACCATCAAGTGTTTGCAAGACCAACTTAGGCGTATCATGATTGATGTCACTATTACCTTGAGATCTCATCATAAAAACATTGTTAATGAGCTCTAACATGTTGATCACATTCTCATTGTTAGTATATGTATAATTGATCTTGGCATCAAGATTTTCTTGTTCGCTTGAGAGGACTCCCCCTTTTCATACTCAGGTAGAGGGGTTTTGAAGGTCTTGTGATTAGAATTCTTAACCAAGCCATCTGTGAGAACTATGCCTCCATCAATAAGATCTTGAATAGAATCTTTGAGCTTGAAACAATTATCCATCTTGTGTCCCTTACTTCTATGGTAATTGCAGAAATGATCCTCTCTCCACCAATCAGGCTTAACTAGTGGATTGAAGGGATGAGAATTGTTAGAAAGTGTAAGGTACTTGTTGGTAACCAAGGTCTTAAGAATCACATCATAAGGTTTAACCAACTTGGTGTAGACTCGTCATTGATATGACTTCTTGGGTTTGTCTACATATTAAGGTTTAGATGCACTTTGAGTGTTGGCAGCCTCTTGTTGTTTATCTGCGTAGATAGCATTGGAGAGGTGGAAAGTGATCTCTTTAGCTTTAGGAACATCCACAACCCCATCATTGAAAATGTATTTTTTTTGTTCTAGGGTTTGTTTTTTTCCCTTCCATTACCTCTGGTATCTTTGTTGATGACAATATCCCCTTTCCTTATGGAAACATCCTCAAAATGGTATGCACTTTCAACCATGTCATTGAAAGAGGAAAATAGTTGTTTCCTTAGATCATAATATAATTTAGGTACAAGAGTATTGACAAAGATGTTGATCTTTTCCCTCTTGGGTAGTTGATGAGGATATCTAGAATATAACAACCTCCAACATTGCAAGTAGGTAGTGAATGGTTCACCTTGATTTTGCTTGAGAACACCTAGATCTATCATGGTAATAGGCTACTGAATGTTGTATGAATATTGTTGAGTGAAACACCTAGCCAATTCATCAAAGGTCTTGAGAGGGGGTGTCAATTTTGTGAACCATTCCAGAGCTTGTCCTCTTAAACTCCTAGGGAACAACCATAGTAGAAATGTGTCCCCTTGATGGAAGTCCATGCTAAGAGTGTAAAAATGATGCACATGGTCATGGGGATCACCATTTCCATCATACTTATCATATTTGGGAACCTTAATATCCTTAGGAAATGAGACCATGTATAGATGCCTATCAAAGGGAAGAGCACAAATAGATTCTACAAAAGAGACCTTTGGAGGTCCCTTTTCTATTGCAAGTTGAGCAAGATGCTGATTCGTTTGTTGTAATTCATCTCTAAGGATTTCATACTCGGTTAGCACTCTTTCTTGAATGATTTGGTGAACATCATAATCAGGAGGGAGCTTGTATCCTCTAGAATTCATGTATTGAAATTATTGATCTCCATTATGCTCTAAAAGTTTATGCATCAAACATTGGGAAGCCTCATCTTGTTCAAACCTCATAAGTTCTTCACTAGAAATTTCATCATTGGCCTCTTCCTCATGAGGAGAGGGAGGTGGTCTAAGAGGTGAAGAAGGTGTGGCAAAATTTTATCTTGGAGGGGACCTTGGTGGTGTATTGTTACCATAATTTCCACTAATACCAAAATGAGGTCTATTTTCATAACCACTAATCTTGGGTTGATCGTGAGACATTCCTCTTGAAGCCATGTGCCTAACAACATCCATTATGTTTTTGTTATGCTCTTTATCTAAGCATGCTTGGTTGTCTCTATGCTCAAAGTGTTCTTGCAAATGATGATATTTATCTTATTCAGTCAAGGTAAGTGAGACACTATCCATGCTTTTGGGGGTCTTGCATGTAGGAAAAAAGGAAGCCTCCTTTGTACCATGGGGTGACCTTGGGATCCTTGGAATCCTCAAATTTTTTTGGGCTAGAACTATCGTCACTAACTGGAGCTCATGAGAATCTTGTAGGAGAGGGTAACTACATATATTTGAATGAAGGGTGATTCCCTTGCTCAAATTGAAACCGATTTGTAACCGACATGAAAAGAAATGTTGTTTGACTAATAGAATGAGGAAAAGTTTCTTAGATTTTTAGATAAGCAAAGCCAATAAAGATCACTTGTCAAGATAGCACCATAGAGGTGGCTTGTCAAAGGTGCTCAAGAATTTATAGTAGTCAATTGACTCAAGCCGAGATATGATCAAGAATCTTGATTAGCAAGTAGCTAGAGAGGTAACCGTAGTGTGACAAGTGATCGAAATTAGCATTTGATAGGCTCAAACCCAATAGTTTTAACTCATCTTTCTCAGTCTAGAACAAACTTAATCATGCAAATAATAGGCTAGATTCAGGTGAGAATAGGAAAGGACACTCTGCGACAAACTAAGATTAAAATTTGATAGCTTTGGATTGTAGACAACAGTAAGACAACAAAATGATTCTGTGCGATAGTTTGTAGGATAGAAGGACGATACAATTTGGCCAAGCAATATTTCACACATAGCAGTGCGATAGTAACTAGGTAGTTGATGCAATAATACTCAAGTAGGTGGTATGATAATTATCTAGTATCACACGATGTTTGACCAGTGAATGTGTAAAACCCAATTTTGAAGGTAATTTGATCAAAGTTGTAGTTTGATAAGTTCAATTTCTCAGTTTTGAACACAGTAACAATAGAAAATAGATAGGTTTGCAAATAGTGAGGAATCAAACGTGTCATAAAACACTTGAACAAGGGAAAAAGAAACCTTGCCAAGACATGCACTTGGGATATCAAAAAAAAATCCTATGAACACTACCATGATGTTTGATGTTTAAGAATGTTTACACGAGTAGATCACATCGAAGACAATTCAAGAACTTGCTAGCCTAGAAAGACAAAGGCTCAATACTCAACAACTTGTCCCACACTTGATGTCCCATTGCCTCACACAAAGTGGTTTCTCATAGTAGATATTGGCTTTGTTGTGGAAGTGCCAATGACACAACCAAAGGAACACAGATGGTGAGTGTAAAGTCTTGGGGTGATCCAGGTAGTCCACTAGGATCGATCCTTGCACCAAGATGTTGAGTGGAAAAATTGGGTAGCTTCTATCTAAGGTTCATAATAAGTGTTTCCATTTGCAATACCCCTCTTGCTCCCCGAAGGGACTCCTTACCTTGTGGAAAGTAATGGACCTCACAGCCACAAGAGTACCTTAAGCATTCTTGCTTAGCATTTTTCTCATGGTCACAATCCCACAAGTACTCATACTAAGCGAAGACAAGTATTATGTCTACTAAGGTTTTGTGTCTTTGATAGCCTTGAGTTTATAGTGGGTTAGAACAGCCAGATATTAGCTTGTCCCCGCTTGGGTCGTTCCTCTTGATTGCTCAAGAGCAGGCCCTCTAAAGGATTCTAGACTAAACAAGAAGTGGATCAACCTTTGAAAGTTAGTATTTTTGGTTCACCGCAAGGGTGAAGAGCATACTCTCCTATCTCAAAATCCTTTCCCAAACATGCCAAGCAATGTTCAATTAACCCTCTTGCTTTCAAAATCTAGAGGTGGGTCAGGATTTCTGGTTCACCCCAAGGATGAAGAGCATAGTTTCCTACCATGAAAGGTGATATTAAGTTTGGTTTTTATGCTTTGGGTAGTTGTGTGAGAAAGATTAGTAGCCCTTGTGCATTTGAAGCTTTGACATGCATTCTTTTAGCAAACTATGCAAGTAATTAGGGCACACCTTCAGGCCTGGGCAACAGTTTCTACTGGAAAAGGTTCGCACGATACCTTGCAGTATAGAGGTGCAATACTTCTATTCTGAGTGACACTTCGCACTACCCCAGGTGACAGAATGTTATATAGTTGGGCAACAGATTTCTGTATGGATGTATGATACTTTTGACTGGAAAAGTATCATGCAGATATGTAAGAAACTATTGTACGACACTATAAAGAGGTCGTACGATACCTTGTCAGAAAATACAAAAAAATAGCCGAACAACAAGATAAAAGTGATGACAATGTAGCAGAAATGCAAGAAAAGAAAGGCAAAAAAAAGTTGTTTTGCCCCACAGTGGGCGCCAAAAATGTACACTCAAAATGTGAACTTCTCTAAGCCATTGAACCCAAGGGAATCCATGGATTGGAAACCTTGAAAAGTGACCTAGAGCTCCCTAGGCATGGAGTGCAAGGGTGTTTAGAGGGCTCTTAGCTAGAGCTATTAAGCATGCAACCTTGCTAGTAAACCATGCAATGGGAGATTCAAAGAGACAAGAGCAAGAATGCCAATATCTTCAAGAATCACAATAAAAAATGCAATGCAAGCTATGCTAGAATGAGAATGCAAGAATGCAACTAAACTATAGAAATGAGAGTGTTACAATCCATTACTAGTTAAACTATGTGCACTAAGCTAAAGCATGAAAGGAAACTAAGCTAAGAATACCATGAGGACTAAAATGCAACAAGTTCTTCAAAAGCTCCAATGGCACTAAGAAAATTTGCAGCACAACATTAGCATCAAGAGTGGACCCCTAGAATGAGAAGAGAGCTCTCCTTTTAAAGATAAATGGACCATGGAGATTGAGAGGAAAAGATTTGATCAAGGGTGGAGTTTGAAAGTGGAAGAAATCCTTGTGCACAAGTCTCCTCCAATGAGAAAGAAGTGTTGACTTTTGTGCCCCATATGAGACAAAAAGCTTTTTCTTCTTATTTATTAAATAAGAATAATGCTTTATTTGTGCAACTTAGGATAAAAGGTAAATGGGAGATTTTTATTTAATAAAAGGAGAGGGAATTCCTTTTAACTAAATAAAGACTTAGGATAAAATGGTTAATCCATAGAATATAATCGAATAAATGATAAAGTTAGGATTTGATCAAGAATAAGCAATTGATCAATTTAGCAAATAATGCTAGAAAGGGGCTAATAGTTTATATGACCATTTTTGGGTGATTACAGGGACTACACAATGTGATCTTGCTTGGGAGTTTGATGCCCATTCTGTCTAGGGACATTCTTTGTATATACTTATTGATCCTAAAAAAAATCTCCAAAAAATTGATATATTGTTAAAAATTCTAAAAATTGGAAAATGTCCTGAAAAAATGATCATCTTAGTGAAAACCTAGCAATAGGCACTTTGATGTATCTCCAAAAAAAATTATATATTCCAAGATACAAAAAAATTAAAAAATTTAAAATTTCAAAAAAGAAAAAAAGAAAAAGTGCCTTGGTTAAAACCTGGAAATAGGCGCCTTGGTAGCAAAATACAAAAATACAAAAAAAAAAAGTCCAAAAAATAAAAATAATTTTTAAAAAAATAAAAAATAAAATCCAAGTGGTGAAAACTTGGAAATAGGCACTACTTGAGGCCTTTGCATCCATGTTTCTTAGCATGCGTCCTCGACCATCATGCCTTGTCCTTGTTGCCTTGGTTTGGAATTTGTCTTTGTCTTTGTCTAGGGGGCATAACTGTGTTAGCTTTGGTTTTTTGGATGCATTGGTCTCTAGGACATCTCGCAAATGATGTTTTTCAACACCTTCCCGACTATGTTTTTCAACACAACCCTTGGCATCGAGTGTTTTTCAAGACTTATTAGTTTGGTCTTACCCAGTTTTGTCATGTGATCTTACATGGTTGCAAGAATTTGATCCTTATCCTCAGAACTTAGAATCAGTTAACACACTTAAATTTTTAAATGCAACACTTAATGCTTGAGCTATGTCATGATATTTTCTTTGTGTGCTGACTGTTATTGATTTTCGTTGAGTGTCCTTGTCTAATAAGTCTCTCTGAGATGCATAGCTAGTGGACTTGGGGTATGGGGCATCTTTTTATTTTCTTTTTGCTTGTGGGTGTGATCTTGAACCTCTTGATTGTCTCTTTTTGCTCCCTTGAAACACTTAGGAGATTTGAGGCATCATTGTTGACTATTTTTTGCACAACCGTTCTTATAGTCATCCCAACATCTATGCCTTAATGGGAGCGTAGTTTTTGCTACATTAAATTGGGTAAGCTAACATCAAATTCATCTTGACCTTTATGTCTTTGATGCTTATGTTAGAATCTTTCCACATTCCAATCCGATATAAATCACATTCATATCTTCATAGTTGTGCTTGTGACTGGTGATGGTTGTGTGATTTTCCAATGTCCGTTAATAATGGCCCAATGATGAAAATAAGTTCCTTAACATTCTCTAATGAATGATGAACACAAAATCCTATGTTATAGTTTCTCTATTGCAAGTACACCTTTGTATTTTTCATGTAGCTTGCATTGTTAGACTTCATGTTAATTTGCATTTTTAGGCTGCATTATGAGTTTGAGAGGGTTTTCCTTCATCTTTCTTTTTGGACTTTTAATCAACTATGATCACATTTTGATCCTCATTTCCTTATCTTCTTTCGTGATATCAATCAAAATTTCCTATCTTAAATAGTTGATTTATTTTTGGGCATTCTCTTTCTTGAGGAAAATTCTCTTTCTTCTCTCCATTTCTTTCCACCTCTTCCAAGCTTCTATCTTCCATTCACTTTCACCCCACTTATTTTCTTCTAATTCAACCTTGGGGCATAAAATTTCATGCTTAATGATCCACCTTGGTTCTGTGATCCTTAAATCTTTCATCTTACATCAAGAACCTTATCTTTAGTTCAATTTGATCAAATTTATCAATTTATTGTTTCTCCTTTATTTCATTTCAATTTCAATCATGAGGGGGCATTACTTTTCAAACTTCAATCCTTGATTCAGCTTTATCAAACCTATCAATTAAACTTTTCTTGAGACTTGACAATTACCTATTTACAGGGGTATTGACCTTGTCTTTTTCAATTAGCTTATCTTTGTCCTGATGTGGTCCCGTCTGTTGATCACACGTCTAGGTTATTTTGTGATCCCAAATTGATCTCATATTTCAACTTTATTCTTTGACTATATGTGTTCCCATGAAGACCACGCATTAGTCAAAGAGGGGCAAATGTATGCACCCTAAAATGGTCGCCTACACTTTGGGCCCCATTCTTCAATTTATCAAATGATGGAACCAATTTATCAATTTCCTGAATCAATGTTTTGCAATATTTTTAATTCAAATCAATTTCCTTGATCAAATCATAATTAATTAAATTGTTTCAATATTTCTTAAGGTTTGATCATTTTATCCTAAGCCTCATTTAATTAATAGAAAATTTCCTTTTTAATTAAATAAAATCCCCACTTAAAATATCTCTTTGTGTTGAAAAAGGAAATAAAATAAATAATAAATAAATAAAATTCTCTTTTTCTCTCCACTTTGAATGCACATACTTTTAAGTGGTGGGCCTTTTTCATCTTTGTTTCCTTTTGAGAATCTTGAGCACATGGATCAACCAGGATTTAATCTCCACCATTGCTCATTTATTTTTGCCTCTTAATCTTGACCGTCTATTTCTCTTTAAAAGGAACCTTCTCCTTCTCATTTAGATATATATGATTTTTATATTGTTAGGCTGCAAGTTTGGAGAGCAATTTTGGAGAAAAATTTGAGCACTTGAGCTTGAACATTGCAACTTCTCTTTTCTTATCTTCTTCTCTCATGTCCCATGGCAATCCATTTATATTACTTTTGCACTTGCATATTAGATTAGATCCATATTTCCTTTCATAGAATAATCTTGCATAAGCATTTCCTTTCATAGATTAGTTTTCTTTCATGCATTTTTATTGTATAGAATAGCTTTCATTTTTAATTTGCATGCATACTTGAGGATCATGGAGGCTAGCATTCTTTCTTTTCCTCTTTGAATCTCTCATTTTATGGTGTATTTGCATGGGCAGAAACTAGGTCTAAACTAAGGCCCTTCATCATAAACCCTTGCACTCCATGAATAGAGAGCTATGAGTCACCATTTGAGACCTCATTCTTGAGCAATCTTGGATATAATGACTCATAGAAGTGTGTCAACATTTTAGCACACAACCACATGTAAACATCATTGAAAGATCGTCACCTTTCATGATGTTTCCACAAGATCATTGAGTCACACACATGAACTCCACCATGGACCATATTAGAGGTGGTGATAATGGCTTACACCTCAAGTTTCTCTTTAAAGATAAAAATTCATTAACAAGGGCTTGCACCTCAAATTTTTCCCTCATAGAGAAGAATGCATTAAGTAGATCTATATGATGATGTGGCTCCCTCTGTAGCTCAAAATCTTGTATCAACCTCTTGACCTCCTTGGTCCAAGGTTACCTCTAATGAAATGTTAGACTCCCTCTAGATTTGATATAAACCTCTTGACCTTCTTGTCCAAGGTTTCTTTAAATGAAATGTTAGACTCCCTCTGAATTTGATATCAACCTTATGACCTCCTCATCCAAGGTTTCTTCTGATAGATTTCTATAATCCCTTTGAATGTTGACTCCCAATCTTTAAGAAACTGATCACAATCTCTATAAGCTCTTCCTCTTCGAGAGATGTCTCAACTCGGTCACATGGGAGCGAGTTATGTCTCCATTTTTAGCATGTGTGACTTCCTCACAGAGTACATCAAACTCTTCCTTCCTTCAATGCAATCTCTCATCATCCTTATGCTCCTCAATCCATCCTAGAAGCATTATAGAGAGATTAGTCATAGCCCATAGATTTATCTTATCCTGAAGTGATATACCAATGCTAGAAGCATACATGATTTACTATTCTCTATGTTATTGTATGAACTACCTACATATAATTCATGATCAATATTCAAACATATAATGATAAAATACTTATCTCTTGTAGTCAAAGGATAATGCCCGCTAGGCGATACTTGAATCCCTTGAGAAATAGAGCCTTCAACTGAAATTGGTCTAGTCATCCTTAGTTCCTCAAGGACCAAATGATTTCCATAATCATAACCAAAAGAAATCTCCCATGTCAAACTGAGTTTCAAAGATACTTTCTATTTCTAATAAGGCATTATGTCTAGCAGGTTCTTTCTTCTAAAGATCACCAGACATATACAATGACCACCAATTTTAGGCACTCCAACCAAAGTATGTTTTAGGCAACTAGCCCTTTTTTATTTTATTGTTTTGAACCAAATCACTTTGTGTACTCGAGGTACCAAGTGTTACCTTGCTACAATGTACATATGTCTGATACAACTTTATTTAGATTGGTGGTTCCTTTTTTGTGATGCAGATGCCAGTTAATATGGTCTACTTCCCCTTTGAATTCTTCCTTATATGGAATATCATATATATTAATGCTCTCAGATTCTTCCTGTCATGAATAAATAATGAATTTTGATATATGGACCTAAAAGTACAAACCAGTGTCACACTTTTATGAAGGAAAATGTTAACAACACCAAAACTATTCAATTTCAAAGACATAAAAGTGGCATTTGTGTTTTAAATTTGAAGATGATGTAAATTAATGAAATGTGTAAAATTGGATGAAGTTTATGGCTATTATTTAAAAAAAATTTATTTGAACAAGAATTGATGTAGTTTTTAAATTTTTTAAGTCTATTTTTTAATTGCTGAAAAATGATGAAAATCAAGGGTCTAGTCTTCACCAAAAAACTATATGTAAATAATATTTTTTCCTCTGATTTCAAAATATGTTTTAGATGACATGCATATCTAGTGCATAAAAAAGAAAAACTAGTTTCTGATGTATATTTTCTCTGTTATAACTATTCAAAGTCATACTTACCTGAAATCGACAATTTTTCGTCTCCTGCCAAATTTCCCCTATCAAATATACACCATTCAGAAGAAAAATTATATATTTGTGAAGAGGACTCTCTCTTCTAGTGTTAAATCTAATTAATTTTTTTTGATATGATTTACTATTTTTTTGCTTTTTTTGAAGCAATGTCTTCTCAAATATTAAAATACCTACTTGTAGTATTTTAGAATTATAATATATTAGATCTATTGAAAACACTACAAAAATTATATGACAATAATTTTGACTCTGAGCTCTACAAAAATGTATTTTTATTTTTTAAATAAAGTTAATTTTTGATGGATAAATCAGCTATAGAAGTGAGAAATTTTGTAATTCTACAAATTTTGCTTATTTGGTTGCCACATAAGTAGTTTCGGCCAGACCTGATTCAGCTGGACCAGGTTCGTCTAAACCCCCCTACATATATATGCCAATTCCTCATTTATTAAACATATTACGCTTATATTTATTCAATTTTATTATTCAATCAGACCTGTTTCAGTTGAAACCTATTTGTTACATCAACACCACATTGTGATGCATATGTACCATGCACATTCGGTCGTACACTGTCCGATCGAACCATATTCAACTAAAAGTACCTTCAGTCAGAACCAATTAATTGTCCTCTACTGTGACACAGCTCTATACTTTTACCCATATATATATATATATCTACTATATGTATTAGACCATATAGTGGTCCCTTATTCATAATAGTATTCTAATATAATATTTTGTAAGTCAATATTTGATTCAAAGATAAACTACTGCATATTAATCCATTGTTACTTAATATCATCATCTCTCCCTTGAGATGAGTAGCCAATGTATTGTATAATCTCTCATAGTTGAATGTAATCAAATCTAAGTTTCCTTAATAGATTCAATTCTACCATTATTGTTTTCTTTAGATTTGTGCATATGTCATACAGACTAGTTTAGCAGTACAATAAATGGTTGCAAAGAGATGCAATATTTTCCAAGGCTTCCCAAAAGTTTCCAATCAGCTTGATCACATAAAGCCAACAAAAGCTATACACCCTAATATTGAAATGAACAACATCAACACTATCATTTTCCTTATGCCCCAACTTTACCAGAATTGGTTCTTGGCCCCTTCATGCCACACATACACTAGCAATGATGGCAACCATTGTTCGCCAAAGTCTTGAGAAGTCACACACAACACTTATAGGGTAATATATGAATTCCACACTAGATATTAGATAGCCTGATATTACATTAATGCCCAAAATAGATAAAATTAATGTCTCTACTAAGAAACCCTAGTTTCCATGGCTCTAGTTATACCCACGTGGCCAACATTGGTGGTTTTTCATGTTCAAAATTCTTTGGTATCTCTTCTAATAATGTTTTTCAATACTAATATTTTTCAAGCTTCAGACATTATTAGTGGTAATGTTAGAATGAAATAATAATAACAGCTCCACTTATATTTTCCCAATAATATATATTGAAGACATTCACTCATATGATACCATAATGCCATAGATGTCACATTGTAAATGGAAGCTCAATATTTAGACTTTTATAATCTTTTCCATGATCTAATTGTATAAATTTTGTGGATGGTAGGGGATGTTGAAGTGTCTAGTGTCATGTGTATGTATTCTCCCAGCCATCGTAGCCAATGACCAATCTTGATAGACTTCACAAAGTTTCTGCTGGCTTAGTATTAAACCAAATGGACACCAAGCAATACTCAAACCTCCATCGTGATATGCTTGGACTCAACAAGAATATGTATCTTCATCCTTGTTTATCATCATGGAGTATGCATCAAATTTATTCATAGATTCTCATCCCCTATTCAAGAACATAAGACACTGGTATGGGTTGTAAAATTGGCTTTGCACTGTTGATCGCGTCCCTTGAAAATTTCAAAGGATTTTCCAACTAGTCTATTTAGTGCATATCATGTTCCCAAATTTCTTTGGGAACATTATGAAAACAATGTCATTCATGACCGTTATACACAACACGTGCCTCCATGGATCATTATTTAACACTGTGTATAACATATGCCTAGTCAAATCACTATGCAACCATGAGACCCTCATTTCATTTGACATCAACTTGAAATAGTTTGTGAGCCTAGTTTGTGCTTTACTAGGCATTCAATCCTTGTTCAATGGCTCTCATATCGACACCTTCACACCTTTGATCGTAAGCTCGTAGTTTATCTTGTTCCCGAGTGAATATGTGAGAAACAACTATGAGGCCAATTTAGAATTAGAAAGAAAGATTTCCACATCTGCTAAAACACACGAGTCCAAGCTGGCTAATGGCCTTCCTATCCTCTACTATGGAAATATTAAACTGTACTCTGATATGTACCAGTCAAGCTACAAGTTTGGCAATGGTCAATGTGGTAGTTGTATGATGCTTGATGGTATGCTCACTCCAATTATCACCAGATGTCTTTCTCTATATATAGACCCTCAAGGATTTCACCAATGTTTGAATTTTATTCCATACACATGTATCCTAATAGCAATTTTGTCCAAGCAAAAGAAATTATTTCCATAGGTGTAAACAAATCAACTATATTCTCCCATATTTAAACTTGGCTTTGATACCATGTTATTTTACAGATTGTAAGTGTATTTATTTTATTGTTGTCTATGATAGACTTAGACAAGAATTGTATTCTAACTGTGTACAAGGAAATGTACGTTCATAGAATTAGTATTGACAATAAATGAAATAGAAACTAAATAAACCACAATATAGAAACTATTTAGCAAATTAAAGATCAATTGAGCATCCTATGGCTCTCTATCTAAGAGTGTTAATAGAAACTCTCAGAAAGCTACCATTAATGATAGTCCTAGAATGAGAAATGATAAAGATTTAAGCTAAAGCTAACAATTGATTCAAATTGAATGCTAATTAAGCTCTTAAAATGCCTTTCTAGATATAAAATTCAAGAGGTTCTATGCAATTCTCAGATGTGTGGTTATTGAGTTATGAGGATTTTGGTCTTCCTTTTATAGATTTATGCAATGGTAGGGGGTGTAGTGTAGTTGATCATGATTAAGCCTTGGTTGAGTCTTTGGTTCCACCCTTTGAAGACAATGCAAAGTTTGTGTCCTCAAAGCTTGGGACAAGTAGACAAGATCAATGGACAAGATTCTCTCTCACTTTGAGTGATTGAGATTGAATTTGACTTTATCCATGTGAATGCCTTTCCTTAAATCTCATTGGTTGATTGAATTTCCTCTCCTTTTAGGTTGTTGAGAGTAATTAGGATTTATTAATTGATTTATTTTAGCCATGTACCCCTTGAATGGGTTGAATTTGATTTAATCCAAAACTAAACAATTAATAGAATTAATTGCACTTTGATTTGATTTAGCTTGATTAAAATGCTCTCAATTTTGATTTATCTTGAATTAAGACTTGATTTTAATTTTGATTAGCTAATTATGCATTGTGATTCAATTGCTTCAATCTTGTCCTCGATTTGCATTGAATTGTCTTGATTTATCATTAAATTGTCTTTGTCCATTTTTAGGTGATTACAAATGCCCCTCTTTGAGTTGATGTGCAAAGCATTTTAGTTCAAAGAATATGTTGATCTTGCTGTTGATAGGTCTTGTTTCTACTAATGGCCGATCTTTAATGTTCGTTCGATGTTATTCGATGGTCGATTCTTGATATCTGATATGAGATTGATGCTAATTTTGATGATGTTCCTTCAATTGACATTGTACTCTGATGGTCATTTTGATGGTCGATTACTTGATATGATGAAAAATCCTGATGTGATACTTGATTTGATGATTGATTTCAATGCGATGCCCCATTCAATTGATTTACAGAAATTTTCCTGACAAATGTTTTCGCTTTGGTTTGATGATTGGTCTCTTGATTCATTAATGATGCTACTGAATTTGAATATCCGATGATATGCCCCCTCAGAAATGAAATAAAATTTGATCGATGATTGAATCTTTTGATGTTGATGGTCAATTCACGTTGATTTAAGAAATTTTTAAGAAATTTTAATGTGATTTCTGATATTGCTGTTAGGTCTTTTTGATTTGAAATGCCCCTATTTTAAGTGTTTTGATAAAAAAATTAAGTTCTTGGGTTAATTGTCATAAAAGATTCCCTTTTTTAGATCCTATATACCCTTTTTAGGTCAAAAGACTATAAAAAGGGGTTAAAATTCCTTTTTCACTATTTATTTTCACTTTTACTTTTTACTTTCTCCTCTCTAAGTTGTTTGAATTTTCACAATGTTTGTCCCCGTCCACTAGCATTGCTTTGAGAAATACCATCGATATCAGCGTCTACCTAGCTCTGGACCTCCGATGAGTACCTATACCTCTTCATTTTTCTGATTTATGCATTTAATTTCAAAATTTTCAAACTTTTCCTAGAAAAGTACCCTTTTTTCTTGTTTTTAATTGAAAGTGTACTTTTTCCCCATTAAATGATGCTTTTTCCCTCAAAGTTGCGCTTCTACAATTTTAAAGGGCACTTCTATGATCCAGTTGTGTGCTTTTACGTGTTAAATTTTGGCCCTAAGCTGCTTTTGCTTTATTTAAGAGCGCTTTTGCTCTTGTTTGCGCTTTTACCATTTTAAATAGCGCTTCTGATATTTTTAACAACACTTTCAATTTCTTTGGGTGCTTTCACCTATTTTTCCGCTTTTAATTCATGAAATAACACTTTTACTATGTAAAACATCACTTTTGTCTTTGTGTGCTTTTGCAACTTGAAATGGCGCTTTCACTTTGCCAAAATTTATTTTAATCTGGTTAATTTCACTTTGCAATTTTTTCGACGTCGTCGATTAGTTGATAGGTTAAGTTCCCAATCTTAATGTTCTTAACAAGTTGCAATATGTCAAAAATGAGTCAGTTATCATGTGAATATTCTTTGCCAATCTTGATTTAGATGATGGGTGATGATAAAGTTTTCCATTCTATCTGAGTAGAAACATGAAAACTGATTGTGGTTTAATAGTTTGATAGATTTTTGATTGACTTTGAAATGGTTTGAATAATTACTGATTTCAATTCTAATGTGATTTAACTTACTTTTTGTAGGAGGTCCTTGGGTCCTTGCGTGTTTTTGGTGCTTATCCACTATCTTGGAGCATGATCCCTGACCTTAGTGCAACTGATCGTCATCACATTAGTCACTATGGCCTGTCTTTCCTCCTTCATCTTCCTCAATTACGAGTGAATCAAGGTCTTATTACTACTATGGCTGAGCATTGGCACTTAGACCATAATACCTTTCATCTTCCCATGGGTAAAATGACTATTACACTAGAGGATGTATATCGCATTCTGTGGTTGCCTACTCAGGGAGAGCTCATTTATTATGATTCTATGTATGATGGATCCATATGTCGGCATGTCTTTTTTGATCCTACTATTGGTGATGCTCACATCTAGTGGGCTCAGTTTGTTTTGTTCCCTCTATTACCAACTATTCTTTGTACTTTGATTGGAGGTTTTCTTCTTCTTGATAGACACGGGTATGGATTTGCTGTCGGTTGGGGTCCCATTCTTGAGGATTTGATGGTAGATCCTCATCAGTTTGATTGGGGTTCCTGTCTGATAGCACATTTGTACCATGAGTTACACACAGTTGTTTATAGACATTCAACTACATTTACCACAGGAGCTATCCTTTTACAGCGCTGGACTTGGGAGCATATCCCAATGACACATCTTGTTACTGCGTGAGATCATCAGCTAGCTTGGCCATTTGCTTGGATGTACGATGGTATCATTATCTAGAACCACATGGGTAAGCTAGATTATTGGTGACGTGTCATTGATGACATGGATACTATTACTTGGTGCCCTTATCTTGGTTGCGAGGCTTGGCCAGAGGATGATGGTGAGCTTCCTTACATGTTCTGTCCACACTGGATGATTGGACATTCTGCCTTTGTTATATAGAAATTCTACTTTTGATGAGTTTTATGTTAGTATGGGTGTACTGAGGATATGCCATAGGGAGTAGCCATGTATACTTGTGTACAGGCTGAAAGATCATTGTGGGGCCCATGTGTTGAGTTTGCGATAGCTGTGTGGGAGATATGAGAGATTGGGTATCATCCTTGGTCTCCTAGGTCACATATTATGGATGCGGGGATTACTAATGAGTATGGTGCTTGGTTACATTGATATCCTTTTCCCAGATTCACAGATCCTATCGAGAGGATTCCCACTATTGATGAGTTATCAGATGGGGATGATGGTGTTGGTGGAGATGGAGGTGACGATGGTGATGATGGAGATGATGGTAGAGCTGGTGGTGGTAGGGTTGGGGGATGGCATGGAGGATGGGGTCATCAAGGAGCTAGAGCTGGTAGAGTTCATATTCCAGTGATTGTTGCTAATCTGATTCCTCCTAGGGTTGGTGATCAGGTGAGGGATTGATGGGTTGACAAAGTATTACATCATGTTTCTAGGGATCTAGTAGATAGGCTAGAGTTAGGTGTTAGAGAGCGGTTGATGAAGACATAGAATAGGCATTACTTGATCAAGCCCAGGGTGCTCATGCTTAGTAGGTTATTCCTATGATTTTTCCACGGGCTACCTCATCTCAGGCACATGTTTTTTCTTCAATGCCTTCATCTTCTTCTCATTTTTTTCCATCTTTGGGTGATCCATCTTCATCTATGTCATCTTCTTTTGCTCCTCTTCCACAATCTTCTACAACACAGGGTCATGCCCCAACCTCAGCATCAGATGTTGCATCTTTTCACACTCAGATATCATCCATACAGTAGTAGGTTTCATAGATGAGCTCATGATGTAGACTTTCATGGCTACTATGAGTCAGCATGGTTTACAAGATAGTTCGACTCGTCCTCCAGATAGTGCTCCTGGTCCTAATGGTACTGATGGTGCTGATGACTTCATTTCTTGAGATCTCTTTCTTATACATGATCTTTCTCTTCCTTATTGTTTATCAAGATGTTGGACTCTTGTTGTATCATTTTTGATCGATTAATGTTGTTTATGTTGATATTTTGATAGTTGTTTGGACATTTATTTTATGCTGATGTTATAGACTCTAATATCTTGTTCATTTTATGATGATGATTCTATCGACTTTGATACTTTCTTTGATAGATTTTACTATATATGATATCATTATGTGTTGGATATCTTTTTTAGGTGTTTTGCATGATATGCAATTCTATATGATTCTATCTCCTATATGCTTTGTTTTATGCTTTTCAGAATACAATTTTAAATGTATGCATATGTTCTAATGATGCTCAAATAATTTTTCTTATGTATGACATAGAATAGATGAGTGCTATGTTAATTGAATGATTAATGATATTGATAAATGTATGCAGTAGGTGTTAGATGGATAAT
This sequence comes from Chamaecyparis obtusa, assembly GCA_027943335.1. Lineage (NCBI taxonomy): Eukaryota > Viridiplantae > Streptophyta > Pinopsida > Cupressales > Cupressaceae > Chamaecyparis > Chamaecyparis obtusa. The sequence continues at coordinate 1,304,607 of BSBK01006170.1, forward strand.
GAATATAATGGATGCAAATGTGATGAATCTATGTGATGATGCCTTGAGCTTTTTAATGAATAATGATATATGTAATGTGGTTTAATGATCTTATCATGGATTGTATGCATTTAATGTTGAATGATCTTAATGAATTCTATGAATGATTTAACTAACTAATGCAATGTACTTAATGGATGTATCTAAATGAGATCAATGTAATCTAATGAATTTTATGGGCTTTAAATGGATGTCGATGGATGCAATCTATTGATAATGTAACTTAATGGAATGAACTTAATGACTCAAATGTTGGACACATTTAAATGTATGCATGGTTTAATGAAAATGACTTAATGGAACTTAATGAAATGTAGATGGATGCACTATAATGATAATGCAATTGTACCAATGCATTTTTTTAAAAATTTCCAACACACTCAATCATGAGAGTGCGAATAACAATTTTGTTAGATTCTATGTTGCAAGTGGATTTTGGTATTATGATATTGAAGATCAAAATAGCCAAGGTATCCCTTTGCGTAAACAAGTAGAAATATCAGTTTTATCCTATGTACAAGTCCTCGATGATTCTTTGATGATCATGTCCTTAGAAAAATAATGCATGTTTTAAAACTTTGATTTTAAGACAGTCATTCAGAAATCAACAAAAATATCATCCTTTCATCATAGCTTGTCTAGTCTAAAACTTTCATCGATTCGCTAGAAAGACATGATTTCATCAATTAAGTCAACACTTAGAAAAATTTCTTGCAATGTTTTTCAAATCCATATTTCAAGTGTAGTTCCATCTATTTCATAATTTTAATCCTGATAATGATAAGGTCATGTAAGATCTTGGATCAAATTTTGCATTTGGTTCAAATTGGATTGGAATGTAGATTTGATTAAGTGTTCCTCTTTTGAGGTACTTGCAAATGCAACTGTGGGGTTTTATTATGCAATATATACAGATGCTGGCGAATGCAATATTTACAAGGTGACCTTCTAGGCATGTGACTGACTTGGACTTTCAATGGTTCCTATTTACCAGGTTTTCATCGATTGAATGGATCTTTCTCTTTTTTCTATTTTTAAAGCTTTTCTCTTTTTTTTGCTACCAAGGCATCTATTTGCTAGGTTTTCACCAAGGCACTTTTTTCTTTTTCAATTTTTTTGTATTTTCTCTTTTTTCATTTTTTGTCTTTTTCCATATCATCAAGGTGCCTATTTGCTAGGTTTTCACCAAGATAACATATATATGAATGTTTTTGCTTTCTTCATGCCCAATTTTCCACTGTTATTGATCTTTTCTACTTTTCCAATGTTTTTGATATTTTCAAGATTTGTTTGTACTATGTACAAAAAATATGATGCTTTCCATCTGATACTCTTCATACTGTTTCATCCACCTTATGTATAGAACCTCTTTAGATGTATGCTATTGATTAGTTCTTGTAGCTCTTCTCCCTCAGAATCTGCTAATTTGTATGTGCCGGTCCCAAAAGTTTTAATGATCATAAATGGTCCTAACCAGTTTGCTTCCCAATTTCCCTTCTTTTCTCTTTTTGCCTGATTTTTGGGATTTTCTCACAAAACTAAGTCACCTATTTGAAATGTTCTTGATTTGATGTGCTTGTTATAAGTCCTTGACATTCTATTTTGGTATACCTTCAAATGATCAAATGCTTGTTTTTATTTCTCATCTAGGAGTTCTAGTTCTTACAACCTAGCAACTCTATAGTCTTCCTCACTTATCAAACCATCAAGAGATACCCTTAATAATGGAAGTTCTACCTCGAAAGGCAAAAGTGCTTCTATTCCAAAGACTAAAGAAAAAGGTGTAGATCCTATTGGCATTCTTATGCTTGTTCTATAAGCCCATAAGGTCAGGTTTATTTTGATGTGCCAATCTCTACCTAAATTGTCCACCATTCTTTTTAATATCTTCAAGATGTTTTTATTTGTTGCCTTGGCTTGTCCATTACCTTGGGGGTAATAAATTGATGAAGAATGATGAGTCATGTGAAACTTGGTGCATAATTCCTTTAGGTCTTTGTTTTTGAAATGTTTTTCCTTATCCGTTATGATAGCATGAGGTATTCCATATCTACAAATGATGTGACTTAGGATAAACAAAGATATCTACTTTTCCATTGCGGTTGATAAGGGTACAACTTCCACCCACTTGGTAAAGTACTTCATTTCCATTATGATGAATTTATGACCATTTGAGGATGTAGGATAAATCATGCCTATTAAGTCTAGACCCCATTGATAGAATGGCCAAGGTGTTGTCATCGGATGAAGTTCCTGTGCAGGCACATGTATCAAGTTTCCATGGAATTGACACTTTCTACAAGTTTTGGCAAAGTTACAAGCATCTTTCTCCATTGTAGGCCAAAAATATCCTATCCTAAGAAGTTTCTTACCTAGGGTTAATCCGTTTGAGTGTGACCCATAGATTCATTTGTGGATATCTCGCAAGGCTATGTTTGATTCCTCTTCTTCTAAACATCTAAGGAGCATTCTATTTAGACTCTTGCAATGCATTGTTTTAGAAATTATAGTGTATTGAGTGGCTTGACAAATGAAACTTTTCTTTTGATTTCTAGTTTGGTCTATGGGAAGGATTTGATCTTTTAAATAGGTCTATACCAAGGTGATTCATGTGTAGTTAGAAAGAAAATGGTATAAGGGTGGGTAGAGTCAAATGTAGGTTGATCCACTTCTTCTACCAGGAATTCATATCTAGCACTCTGATTAGGCATTTGTAGTAGTGAAGCCAAAGTTGCCATTACATCTGCTGCTTTGTTCTTTTCTCTTGGCACTTGCTCAAATGTAATAAGTATGAAATAATTCTTAAGACTCTCCACCATTTTTTTATAGGGTACAAATTTTTCATCTTTTGTCTAATATTCTTCATTAACTTGATTAATGACTAATTGTGAATCTCCATAAACCTTTATTTCTGTCACTTTCCATTCTAATGCCAACTTGATTCCAATAACGAAGGCTTCATATTCTGCTATATTATTGGTGCATGGAAATAGTAATTTGTAGGACTTAGGAATAGTAGAGCCTTGAGGAGTGATTAGAAGTATGCCTTCTCCTGACCCATGTTGAGTGTATGAGCCATCAAAGTATAATTGCCATGTTTTTGCCTCAACATTTACAATCTCTGAATCTGAGAATTACACATGAATGGGATGTTCATCTTGAAGTGGTGCTTCTGCTAACTGATCAGCAATAACTTTCCCTTTGATTGATTTCTATCAAAATATTCTATGTCCAATTCACTCAACACCATAACCCACTTTGCTAGCCTTCCATTTAACACTGTTTTACTGAGTAGATACTTTAAAGGATCAATTTTGGAGATGAGCCTTATCTTGTGGGAATAGCATATAATGGCGTAATTTTTGTGAAGAAAAAACTATGGCCAAGGATGGCCTTTCAATGAATGTTTAATTTAGCTCATATTTGACTAAGGTCCTGCTTATGTAGCAAATTGCCTTTTCTTTTCATGTTTCATCCTTTTGTGCTAAAAGTGCCCCCAATGAATTCTTTGTTGCTGATATATATAAGATTAAGGGCTTACCTCTGATAGGTGGCATCAATATTGGTGGGCTCATGAGATATTTATTCAATAGATTAAAGGCCTCTTCATACTTTTCATCCCATTTGAAAGTTGTATCTTTATGCAACAGTTGTGTGAAATTGTGACACTTTTTAGCTAGTTGGGAGATAAATCTCCTGATAGATTGTATCCTTCCTTGTAGAGACAACATTTGGCTAATGTTTTTAGGTGCTTCCATTTCCATAATGGACTTGACTTTAGTAGGGTCCACCTATATTCCCTTTGCAGATACAATATAGCCCAATAGTTTGCTGGATTGGACTCCAAAGGCACATTTTTTTGGATTAAGTCTTACTTCGAATTCCTCTAGCCTTTCAAAAAATTTTGCCAAAATTGGTAGGTGTTCTTTTCTTGAGTGAGATTTAGCTAATATGTCATCCACATAATCCTCCATGAACTTATGCATCATATCATGAAATATTGTGGTCATTGCTCGTTGATAGGTCACTCTGGCATTCTTCAAACCAAAAGGCATGACATTCTAGCAAAAAGTACCCCATGCACATGCAAAAGTAGTCTTATCTTGGTCTTCTGGTGCTATCTTTATCTAATTATATATGCTAAATCAATCCATGAGTGAGAACATAGAGTGTCCTGCTGTTAGGTCCACAATAGCATCTATGCTTGGGAGTGGGAAGTCATCCTTCGGACATGCCAAGTTTAAGTCTCTAAAATCTGTGCAGATTCTGATCGATTTATCTACTTTTGATAATGGCACTATATTTGAGATCCATTTTGCATAATCAATGGCCCTTATAAATCTCACTTTCAACAATTTCTCTAATTCCACTTTGACAAGTAGTGCTATATGTGAATGCATCTTCCTTAGTTTTTGCTTAACAGGTTTGGCTCCTTGTTTGATATTTAGATGATTCATTATCAGATTTGGATCTAGCCCTGACATGTCATCATAAGACCATGCGAAGTTAATTTTTTTTTCCTTAAAGAACTTTATGAATTCTATTCTCTCTTCACTAGATAGGGATGCGGCTAGGTGGATGATCTTTGGCTTAGTTTTTGACCCAATATTTATCTTTTCTATGGGCTCAATTAAGATTGGAGAACTTTCTTCATAATGTTCTGGTAGAACATCTAAACTCCCTTCCTTAGGTGCCTTAGTTGGGTTTTCACCTTTGGAAATATCCTTTATTTCTTTTTTTCTTTCTTTTGGATCTAATGTTGCCACAACGTGGTTTTCAACACTTGATTTTTTTCCTTTTTTATTTTTTCATTTTTTCTTGGATTGAAATTTTGGATGCTCCCCTTGATCATTTCTTCCTAATATTGCATGATAGAAGAAGGTTCAGCCATGTTAAGGTATTGTGACACCATGTTTTCATTCAAGAAGATTGGAAGGGTAGTTGGTTCAATGGAATTCCATTCAATTAAGTCCAGGTGTATGAGAGTCAATGGGTCAATACTTGGGTTTGTTTCAATTGGATTTAAGGTGTATATCTCATTATTGGATGGTTCATACATTGTATCGTGCAAGTCTTTGACATGGACTTCCTCTAAATGTTATAAATAAGAAGGATCAAAGTCCTCCTCACTAGAATCCTCTAGGGTCTCCGTTGGATAAAATTCATGTGGATTAAACCTAACGTTTGATTCCTCCATAGTAGGTCTCCATGAAGGAACATAGGGTTCACCTAGCCATTGATTTATCTCTATTTCTATGCTTGGTACATTATTTAGAACCACTTGGTTAGAACTAGATGCTTGATTTGAAATTGATTCTGCTATTGGTCCTTTATCTTTGGTAGAAGTATAGGTATGAACAACATCAATACCCTTATCATGACATGAATCATCTGATAAAGTCTCTCATTCCCATTCATTAGAATCCTCATCACTATGAGATTCTAATTGCAATATTTGACCATGGAATTTATTAGGGTGATATTTTTGAGTATATCCTTCTTCAAGATATCCTAGTCCTGTTTTCTCCTTGGAATCTCACCATGTTGTTTCTATGGGTTCAATGAGCCCTTCATTCCTTGTGCCCAAAGTTCGTTGAAATTTGTACCCCATCTTTTGCATGATTTGAAACCCTTTCCCATATTGATGTGTCGGAATGGTTATATTTTGAATATGTTTGACATGTGCACTTGATTCTTCATCTTTATATAACCACTTTAGTATCTCATTGTCTTCTTCATCCATGGAGGATGATGCACTTGCTCTCACAAAATTATCATTATATTTATGAGGTATATTTGAGGGTTTTCCATAGGACTTTGGTGATAAGGGTAAGTCCATCATAGATAAGGAGTATTCGCCTACTCCTTTTTGCTTGATCTTGCATTGCTTATAAATTTTTTTCATCATTTAGTCCTTCTTTTGATAATGGGCCTCTTTGGTATGTACTTGGACAGCTTTGATATGGTCTTCTTTTGATTCTTTAATAATATTTTCCTCACTAACCTTCTCTTTTCCTTTAGTTGATGTAGTTAGGTTAGTGAGTTTTGGTGTGTCCTTCATAACCATTTCCTCTTCCATCTTTTCTTTTCCCTTCAATAATGGGGTGTCTTTAGAACTTTTCCCTTGCTCAATTTGATTAGGTATAGACCCTTTTACATTGTGTGGGACTAAGGAGTCATTGATAGGATTGATATTGTTACAATATTGGAAGGGGTTTAGGTCTCCACTTACCATTATCTCTTGCCTTAGATAAGGAAAATTTAGGCATTAATGATAAGTAGAAGGAACGACTTGCATTTTGTGGATCCATGGCCTTATTAAAAAGATATTGTAAGTCAAATTTAGGTCTAGCACTTCACATATGGTCTCTTTTTTCATGGGACCAACTCTTATGGGTAACACTATGACTCCTTTTGAAGCTCTTTCTTCGTCATCATAGGCTTTAATGGTTATCTTCTTTTTAGGGTTGATAGCCTCCTTGAAAAATCCTAGGGCTTTTACTCGGCTAAGGGTACAAATGTTTAGGCTAACTCCTCCATCTATAAGGACTCTTTTCACTCAATGCTTATGAATCAAGACTTCTATGTGCAAAGGTAGATTTTGAGGATGGTTAAGGGACATGTCATTATGTTCAGAAAAAGATAAGCAATGGGGTGCAATGAGGTGTCCCGCCATATTTTGAAATTTTTCTACCTCCAAATTTAGGGGCACATTAGTTTCCAATAGAGATTTTTCCAAAATATCCTTATGAATTGGTGATAATTTGAGTAACTCAAGAATAGAGATTTGAGCGGGAGTTCTTTGTAGTTGATCAACCAAGTTGTATTGTTTTGATGATGAGGTTGAAGCTTGGTTTGAGAACAAAATTTTAGGATAATTTCTAGGTAGAATAATTTTTTATGCTTGCCCCCTAGTGACGACATTTGATGATGCTTCTCTTAAATTTTCCTTTACTATGATAACATTTATGATATTATCCTCTTTTCTTAGACTATTTATCGTGTTATCATAAGCATTAGAAAAGTTCACTTTCTCATTACCCTTTTTTTGTTTTGATTAGCATTAGATGAATCAACCTTTTCATGTTTCAAAAAGGGGTTCTTGAAGGCCATGTGATCCTCATTGTTTTGAGGCCCTTAAATTTTGATGGTTCCATTATCGATTAAATCTTGCACTAAGTGTTTCAATCTCATGCATTCATTGGTTGTATGTGTAAGTACCTAAAATGAAATGTCTAAGAATACTAAGAAAACTAAATATTCAATGAAACAAAGAAGATAAACACTTATGATAAGACCCACAAAATGAAGATAAAAACCCAAAAGGAAATGCAAACCTCAAAACCTCAAAGTCTCCAAATGTGGACGATTTGTCCAATAGATTGGATGTGTGCTCATGAACTATGCTTCAAGCTTCAAGAGAGAAATGGACATAATAACTTTGCTTCAAAGGTGGATGGAAATGAAGGAGGAGAGCTTCTCTTTTATAGAAAGGAGGATGAAATGGATGACCAAGATTAAGAGGCAAAAGAGGAGTAAGCAATGGTGGAGATGCATCCAAGAGAGAGCACATGGATTGTGCTTTCTCAAATGCATAGTATTGTGACAAGTGTCTCAATGAGGGAGGATGAGAGGAGAGGTAAAACGCTTGAGGGATGAGTCATCTTTGGAAGGTGTGAGAGTGGAAAAGTGTGTAACAGGTGTAAGAGGCTTTATGATTTGCCATTGGTGGGTGTGAAGGTGTTGACAAGTGGGTTGACTTGTGATGGATTAGCATTCTTTAATCTTGGATTATGATTGTGCACATGCTTATGGAGGTGATTAGGTTTGGATTAGAGGGTAAGTGGAGGAAAGAGAATGAGTAGGGGAGCATTTAGGATTTTTAGAATTAAATATTTAATTTAATTCAAAGTGGGAGGAAAAGGGGGTTTGTGAATTAATTTAATTAGATAAGTGTATCTATTTAAATTAATAGAGGAATAGGGGTTTAATTAATTATCCGACTATGGATTTGTCATTTTAGATAATCAATTGGACTATATTTGATTAATTAAATTAATTAAATATGGGATAACATAAATTAATCAAATAATAATATTCAATTAATAAAATGCCCTAGGAGAAGACTAAATAAAATTACCAAATTATGTAATCAAATTTAGGTGTCTACATTTTGCCCCTCTTCGACATAGTGTAGAATGGAATGGGTAGAAGAGATGCCCCAGTTATGGGTCAGGATGGTTAGACTAGGTGATGCCCCCTCAAGAGGATGGTGGGGAAAGAAAAGGGGCCCAGGCAGCGAATCGAAAGGAAAAATAGGTGAAAGGAAAGGAAGGTCATGGTAGGCTAAGAAGGGGCATGAATGAGGAAAGGAGAGGTGAAAATGGTAAGGAGCAACAAGATAAGTCAAGAGGGGAAGAAACGAGAGGAAAAAGGGTGGTCGGGGGTGAAAATGAGGGCTCAGGAGGGCCTTTATAAGGGTTAGAGGGGTCAAAATGAGATCATTTGCAAACCAAGAGCCTAGAAATGTTGACTTTTGAGCTCTAATAAGCAAGGACAAGATGGCACAGAGAGGGCGACTGAAACACCAGGCAGACATTATGAGACGTGTACGGCCAAATGGGGCACTAGGTCGAGAGGTAGGATCAAAAAACCCATCTTTCCATTAAGTTTTTGGTGCATTTATTGGATGTTTTAGCTTAGAAAAATGCATTCTCGAGGAGTAGGCGCCTAGCGGGATCAAAAAACCCATCTTTCCGTTAAGTTTTTGGTGCATTTATTGCATGTTTTAGCTTAGAAAAATGCATTCCTGAGGAGTAGGCGCCTAGCGGGAATGCACTTTCTTTAGTAGGAATATGTTCCCATAAAGATGGTGTGGGATTGAAAAAAAATGGGGGAAAAAGGGGTTTCTATGAGAACGCAGAAATCCTTGGGTTGTCATGTGAGACTGCGATCTCACAAGGATTTATTGCGGGATCGCGTTCTTGCGAGCTAGGGTATTGGGGTGCCAAAAAATGGCATTCCTGCGGGAGAGGGAGGAAACTAAAAGTGGTGTGGGAATGTGTTCTCATGTCACTAGATGGGTTTATAGGAATGGGGGAAGAAAGTCCCCTGCGGGAACATAGGGAAGACAAAACCTGCAGGAATGTGGGTAAAAGTTTCTTTGCGAGAATGCAAGGAAAAGAAACTTAGGTTTGGTTAGAGAAAAAAACTAACAAACTTGGCTTCACTTAGATGTAGTGGTTGTTGGATCGATTGACTAGTTGAGAAAGATGTGTAGTGGTGTTGATTATATAAGAGAAGTTTACAGCTATGGACTAGGCTCGAGTGGATGCCTTTGGGCTAGGGCATCTAGTATGGATGTCGCGTAGATGGACTTACATGGCATTGGTGATAGTGTTGTGTGAGTGCTGGCATTCTAAGATGGTGACATTTCATCTTCCCACTAGGGAGATGATGGTAACTCTTGAGGATGTATATCGCATCTTCTGGCTACCAGTACAAGGGACACCTATGGTAGCAGGTGTATACATACCAGCATAGGCAGTGGTTCCGCTATTAGGGCCAGGGGTAGAGTTGATCAGGGCACGTGGGTAGCTAGCCTTAGCATAGCATGCAGCAGTGGCACCAGTAGTACAACGGGTGCACTATTATTTTCTTGGGTTGGTATTAGGATATCTTTCTCTAGACACAGGGGGGAAGAGTGTCACATTAGTTCTTATCCTAGTGATTTGCTAGATCGTGGATGTAGGGGTACCAACAACATGGGGTACACTAATGTTGGCATAGATGTACAGATACTTACATCAAATAGTGTATCATGGAGCAAGGACGATGGGGAGGAGCTTTGGGTTTTCTTCCCTCCTACAGGTGTGGGCTTGGAAGCACATAGCAATGTTATGGCCCTTAGGTTGAGTGGATAGGTAGGTGGAGGAGCCTGTAGCATACAGTTGGGGAGAGTTGATCACCTACCATGAGAGTAGGGACATAAAATTTTGGTGGGAGATGCTAGATGGGATATGCAATAGGTTTACATGGCATCCATACCTAGGATAGGCACCATGGGAAGAGGATGCATGGGAGATCCCTTACACCACTCTACCCACACATCTCACAGGGTGATGGGACTACATCATGGAGTAGTACAGGCCAGACAGGACCTCTTGTCAATTTGGATTTAGGCAGGATAGGCCAGATGGGGAGAGATGCTATCAGAGAGTTACTTGGGAGAGGGTAGTAGAGTTTGGTCCAGCAGTAGATAGGGGAGAGTTTTTAGCTTCTTACTAGGCCATGCTGACATTTCATTAGGATTGGGTTAGAGGGGTGGTGGATCCAGGGACTACACCAATGTATGACGCTTGGTTCCAGCCACCTATGGTAGTGGGTAGATCAGGATTACTTGATGGGGAGGGGGCGACATCTTTGTATAGAGGTCGAGGGAGGAGAGGGGGGAGGAGGGGAGGAGATGGAGATAGAGAGAGGATTGGAGGGAGGGCTAGAGGAGGGAGAGGAGGAGATGGAGGGAGAGGAGGAGGAGATGGGGATGGAGATGGAGATGGAGATGGAGATGGTGATGGGATAGATGTGGATAGAGGGGGAGGAGATGGGGGAAAAGGACCTCAGATACCTGTAGGACCACCACCACCTACAAGACCACCACCACCAGTAGGATTAGGGATATCTAGAGGTGGAGGGGATGATGCAGATAGGCGCCTAGCCTTGCTGCAGGCTACTTATGATAGGACCACATAGATGCTCTTTGATGTACAGGGGGAGCGGGATACTCTAAGAGTAGAGAGGGATGGATTGGAAGGAGAGAGATGAGCTGAGAGCTAAGAGGGATAGCCTGATTGCGCACCTAGCACAATCCATACAGGATGGATTGATGTTAGCAGATGAGAGGGAGCATCTAAGGAGGGAGAGGGATGCCTTTATTGCAAAGAGGGATGGTCTACAAATGGAGAGGGATGGGGTGAGGGTAGAGAGGGATGCCCTATGGTCAGAGCAGGAAAAATTACTAGGAGAGAGGGATACCATGACATGAGGATCCCATGAGTGATCAAGAGAGGTATCTCACCTCCAGTGATAGTTAGTGTAGCTAGGTGAGCAGATTGGCTTCTATCAAGGTTTATATTATGTAGGTGTGCTGCTAGAGCATGCACAACATTACAGGGATCCAAGTTGACCACTACTTACAGGTTTAGGGTTGAGTGGGAGCAAGAGGATAGGATCTAGAAGTAGCCACAAGATAGGGGCTAGTAGCAGCCACAGGACAGGGTAGGGGAGCCATTGGTCAGGTCACACATAGAGTTAGTAGAACTTGGCTAGTGATTCAGTACAGATGGCAGAGGTAGAGGGATTAGATACAGGTGTATGGATGGACCTGAATATAGGGGATGTCCGGATATCTAGAGAGGTGTGCAGTACATGTATACAGGGCATAGGGATACATGGTTCAATGAGCTGACTACCTATCCTACAGGTACCACCAGAGGCAAACCCTTTAGCTGAAGACTTTGACATGTAGCCTCCTTCAGAAGAGGTAGATAGGTAGTGATATGCTGCGGTTTTGATCATATAATTGATGATTCTTTTATTGATGGAGGGAATAGTCTTGATTGTATATATATATCTATATTCTTGATATTATCATGGACTCAGACAGACATTTATGCTTTTATGCTTTTGGGTTGGGACATGTACTTTATTCTTTGCAGTGATTTTTTGATATATATATGATGAACTAGGTGGGAAATGATGTGTTATGTATGGATGTATGGATGCACATGATGTACTGACATGGATGATGCAGGATGTGATGTGATTTCTATATGTTATGAGATTGACATGTGTGTGATGCAGGATGTGATGTCTATATGAAATGTGTTATGAGATGTTTATATGAGATGTATGTGTTGATGATTTTGTGGATGTAAGATGCGATGTAAATTCATTTTGCTATGTGATGCATGTATACTATGATGAAATGTATATGTTTATGGATATGTAACATGTTGTAACAATGCAAGATAAACAAATGACTTAACAATGCGAGACTAAAAAATCAACCTAAAAAATGAGATGATAAATGATATGATATGAACCCTAACAATGAAAGAGAAAAATGAATCTAAAAAATGAGATGATAAATGATATGAATCTAAAATGCACCCTAACAATGCAAGATTAAAAATGAATTTAAGATGAGATGGTAAATGATATGATATGAACTTAAAATGAATGCTAATAATGCAAGATTAAAATGAATCTAAAAAATGAGATGATAAATGATATGATATGAACTTAAAATTAACGCTAACAATGCAAGATTAAAATGAATCTAAAAAATGAGATGATAAATGATATGATATCAACTTAAAATGAATGTATCTAAATGAGTCAAATCAGTGCAACATGAAAATGGATGATATGAAATGGATCAAAATGAATGTAATGAATGCAAGATAATGAATGAACATAGGGTGAGATGACATAGTGCAACCTAGGGTAGGGGTGGGAAATGAAGTGCATGTATGTTAGGAAGGTGAGTGAGAGGATATGATTGCATATGAGGATCGGGGATGAGGTGTAATGGGAAGGCACAACATATCATTGCCTGACTACACCCTCATTGAGGGAGGGAGTGGATGGAGGAAACATTTTCATAGTCACAATCCAAAAGTCAAGAACATGAGGGGAGAAAAGTGGAGAAGTTTGCATTATGACAGGGTGTTGATGGGGAGAAGATGGATGAAAAGTAAGGTGGATGTAAAAGAGAAGCCCATGAGAGACTTTCTTGTTTGGGATGATACTTTGATACTAGATAGGGATAATGGGAGTGTTGTTTAGATGTTTGGTAGGACAGAGGATATTTAGTGAAGCTTGAGCGTGGGGTGTTCTAAGGGAACACCACCATGTAGTTTGAGCACTTATTTTGATATTGCAATAGAAGGAATGAGCCAAAGTCACTAGGAACATGAGGCCATGTCACAAGCATTGCGTAGGACTGACATGAAAAAGACATGCAAGGGTTGCCCCAGCATCACGCATGCACCCTGAAGGACAGATGGTGGAAATGATGCGAGAGAACCCACAAACAAACAACATTTTCCAAGTGCACCAGATAACCCAAAAGATCACCTGTGTAAGGGTCATGTCCAACTGACTCATAGGTAGAAACAAAAAGATTGCAAAAGACTGTGCCCTTGAATAACACTCCTATCATTGCACACCATGATATAAATGATCATGGCGGCCTTAATGGTTGTAGTCAATTGAGATCACAAGATCAACTGAGAAAGATAAAACAAGAAAACTGAAACCAAAGCGATAAGACCAAAAGATGTCCTTTTCCAAAAGAGATCGACTAACTATGGATGTTAGGATTTAGGTTAGATAGGGAGGAAGGATTCATCCTACAAGGACCTATTTGGTGGGTACAGACTGCATTTGGAACTATTGATGGGAAAACAAACAACTTTAGGAGAATCACAGTGACTCAGGATACTTGCTTGAGGGAATATTGCTGATATGGTGGCCATTGCTAGTCATGGGCTTTGCGGTCAAAGGGTACTGCTGGGAGAGACCAAAACAATATGTACAAGATGGAGACACTATATACAGTGGCTATCTACATCATTGTAGAAAGTCAGATAGCGAATCTCGTGTGATGGCGCAATGGGAATGACACATTGGGAACAAGGGGTAGGTGGAAAGGAATGAAAGGTGGTGAGTGGTTTGTGATGGAGGGGATGATAGTTTGATAGATAATGATACGGTCCACTATGTATGGTGCCTTTTTAGTAGGTTTTCACCAACAAGGTGCTTGAATTGCCAAGTTTTCACCATTGGATGATATTTTTCTCTTTACTATTTTTCCCTTTTGTATTTTTTTAAATTCATCAAGGCGCTTGTTTACTAGGTTTTCACCAGGATGATGATTTTTTTAGGACTTTTTTTTATTTTTAGGATTTTTTCAGGATCATATTTGATTTTTAGGATTTTTTTTAATTTTTTTTTTCAGGATCATATTTGATTTTTAGGATTTTTTCAGGATCATATTTGATTTTTGGGATTTTTTCAGGATCATATTTGATGGTTCAAGCATAGAACCGCTTCAGATGTATGATATTAATAGGATCATTGAGAGGCTCCCCTTCAGGTGTAGACAACTAATACACTCCAGGACTAAAGCAAGCTGTTGCTACGTAGGGACCTAACCAAGTGGGCTCAAACTTCCCTTTCTTTTCATGATTTTCTTGTACTTTCTGGTTGTCTTTCAGGACTAGGTCTCCCACTTGGAACTGTCGAGGGTGAAACTTTTTATTGAAGCTCCTTTTCAGACAGTTTTGGTACACAATCAGGTGATCATAGGCCCATTGCCTCTTTTCATCTAGCAAGTCCAGTTGGGTCAAGCATGCCATGCAATAGTCTTCATCTATGATGTAGTCCTTCATGGATACACATAGTGAAGGGATTTCAACCTTGATTGGCCGAACGACTTCAACACCATATACTATGGAGTATGGGGTGGTGCCTATGGGGGTGTGGAAGGAGGTACGATAGGCCTAGAGGGTGGGATTGATTTGTAGATGGTAGTCATGGCCAGAATCATTGACAAATTTCTATAGGATTTTCAGGATGGTTTTATCAGTTGCCTCAACTTGGCCATTTCCTTGTGAGAAATATGGGCTAGAAAAGCATTGGTGGATGCGAGAAAGGTCACAGAGATCTTTGACATGCTGATTTTCAAATGGAGAGCCATGATCTATGAATGTGATGGAGGGAATCCCAAAGTGGCAGATGATGTGGTAGAGGATGAATTTGGAGATTTGGACACCAGTAGTTAAGCTGAGCAGAATTGCTTCCACCCACTTTGTAAAGTACTTAGTGGATGTAATAATATACTTGTGTCCATCGGAAGAATGAGGGTGGATCATGCCAACAAGGTCAAAACCCCAACATGAGAAGGGCCATAGAGGTGTAATGGGCTGTAGGTCTTGTGCTGGTGCATGAATCAAATTGACATGCTGCTAGCATTGTGGTTACTTCTTTATGAATTCATAGGCATCATGTGCCATTGTCGGCCAATAATACCCAACTCTAAGAAACTACTTTGCAAGGACAATGCCGCTTGTGTGAGCACTGTAAATACCAGCATGAACCTCTTGTAAACCCTTGATGGCCTCATTTAAGTCTAGACACCGAGAGAGGACATTATGATACCCAAGATGATATAGGGTGTTGGCTATAAGAGTGTAGTGGGATGTTCTGCAAATAAGGTTCTAGCATTGGGTGTTTGTGAGGTGAGGGGATATGATACCATTCTTTAGATAAGCATGAATATCATGGTACCATGGGGACTAGGGACAAACCAAGATGCATACCATATCAACATCAACATTCTCGTAAGCCGGTGTGTGTAGCTGCTCAACTAGAAACTCATATTGCATAGTGTCACAGGGGATTTCCAATAGTGAGCCCATGGTTGCCATAGCATCTACTACCTTATTTTGAAGTCTTGGTACTTTTTTGAATTAGATACTAACAAAGTGTTCTTTGAGTTTATCGACAAGATCTTTGTATGGTATTAGCTTATCATCCTTTGTCTGGAACTCATCAAGGACCTATTTGATGATTAATTGGGAGTCTCTAAATACCTGAAGTTTTGTAATATTCCACTAGATAGCTGTTCTAAGACTAGCAACAAGTGTTTCATATTCTAAAATGTTTTTTGTGCATGCAAATCACAATTTGAAGGATTTTGGGATGTAGTCTTCTTGAGGGGTCACAAACAATATCCCTGCCCCTGATCCATGCGATGTATATGAGCCATCAAAATATAGTTTCAAATTGGGTTGTTCCTCGACCATACACAGGTGCTCATCAAGAAATTGCATCACTAGAGGGTATGCATCAATTAAGGGAGCTTCTGCAAGCTGATCAGAAATGACTTGTCCCTTGATGGTTTTTCAATTGACGTACTGAATGTCAACTTCGCTGAGCATCATTACCCATTTTTCCATTCATCCTATGAGTGTGGTCATTGAGAGTAAGTACTTGAGTGGTTCAACCTTTGAGATTAGCTTTACTATGTGGTCGAGGATGTAGTGACAGAGATTCTGAGTGGAAAATACCACTGCTAGGTAGGTCTTTTCCATTGGAGAGTAATTCAACTTGTAACCAACTAGTGTACGACTGATGTAGTAAATGGCCCTCTCTTTTCTGTTATCATCAAGCTGGGCTAAGGGTGGCCCCAATGCTATGGTAGTGGAAGAGATGTACAAAATGAGGGGCTCACTTGGCATCAGTGGTACAAGAATAGGTGCATTTTCTAGGTATGATTTAAGATTCTCAAAGTTGCACTGGTAGATGGGGTCCCACTTGAAGGAAGTATCCTTTCTCAACAGGTGCGTGAATGGCTAGCATTTATCTGCTAGTTGGGAGATGAACCTCTGGACTGATTTTAGTTTTCCTTGTAGGCTCCTTAACTATTTGAGAGTTTTGGGGGGAGGCATCTCCATGATGGCTTTCACCTTTTTTGGATTGATCTCTATGCCACATCTAGACACAATGAACCCTAGAAGTTTTCCAGATGTCACACCAAATAAACATTTCTTTGGGTTCAATCTCAAATGATACTTGTGCAGATAGTTGAACACAGCTTCGAGGACATCAATTGGTTCACATCACATTCTAGATTTTGCTAGGATGTTGTCTACATAGTCCTCAAGGATTTTGTGGATCATGTCATGGAAGATTGAGGTCATTTCTCTTTGATAGGTAGCTCCTGCATTCTTAAGTCCAAATGGCATCATGTTATAGCTGAAGTTACCAAGGGTGTAGTGAATGTTGTCTTGTGTTGGTCTACTTCGGTGATCTTGATTTGATTATACCCTGAGAAACCATCCATAAGGGACAACATTTCATGACTAGCTGTGAGATCTACTATCATATCAATGTTGGGGAGTGGGAAATCATCCTTTGGACATGCCTTTTTGAGATCTTAGAAGTTAGTGTAGATTCATATGTTGCTTGAAGGTTTGACAACATGCACCATGTTAGAGATCCTGTCTAAATAGTCAATGTCTCTGATGATCTTAGCTTGGAGAAGTTTCTTGAGTTTTTCCTTTACTAACAAAGCCACCTTTGGATGCATTCTTCTTAGCTTCTGCTTGACTGGTTTGGCAGCATGATTTACTATGAGGTTGTGGACAATGAGAATTGGGTCAAGTATAGGCATGTGCGCATACGACCATGCAAATTTTGTGATGGATTCCCGAAGAAGAGCCATAAGGGCTGACTCTTCTCCCTCAGTTAGTGATACAGAAATGTAGGTGATCCTTGGGATCTCTTCTATGCCCAAATTGACTAGCTTGGTCATTTCAATGACTATGGATGACTATTCTGGCCTGTAATCTTGGATAGGAGGAAGAGGAAAGTCTCCATCCTCTAGTGCCTCAGAGAGGTTTTCACTATCGGATACACCCTTTGCTTTTATTATTTTTGAATCAGGATGTGCCCCAAAGGGTTTTTCACATGAGAATTCTTTATTTTCTTTTTTAATTTTATTTTTGTGCTAGAGACTTCCTCTTCCCTGAAGTACCCTTTTGGGTTGAGCTAATACACTTTAGTTGATTCTTTCCCCCATTCTGGTAGTTGATCAGTGGTACCCATGAATCTTAGGAGTGCTTCCTCACTTTAGAACTCATTGATATGTGCTATGCTCGGTTGGTCCCAGTTTATGAGGTCAAGGTGAATGAGTGGGAGGTTAATGAGGTTGATGGCGAGTTGGCAAAGGATAGAATTTCCCAGGAAGGTTTCATCATCAAATATATCATCATAGGATAATTTTTATTCCTCTTCTAGTACATCTTTGACTTCCATAATTTTATCTTGGATCCTCAAGTGTGTCATGTTGGGTGAATTAGTGCCCCCAATCATGACATCAGGTCCTCATATGTGCAGGGGAGTGGGATTAAAGCCGAGGCTCTAATTTGGTGGATTTTTAGAGGCTTCCATAGGGTCTTTCATTCCATCTTCCTTGGGTCCTAGACCAGCTCCTTGATAATCCCATTATTTAGTAGCCCACTTGTGTGGTATGGGATATTTTTCTTTGTGGTACTTGAGGAACTTAGTATCGGGAGGTGGGGGATCTTTGTACAACCATTGATTGATATCAGGTGCCAACTCTTGGCCATTCAAAATTCCATTCGAGACAAAAGAATATGAGCCCATGGTTTTGATCTTGGGACCTTCTTCAGGGGCCTTAGTCTAGTGACAGGGCCATCCTTGTGTGTGCGGGTCCAAGGGAAGAGTCCCTACTGTGAAGGCATTGGTGAGACTGTATTCTCCATAGCCTTTGTTGTTGATCTTGACTGAGGAAAGGGTGGAGGTGAGGATTGTTTATAGATTGCAATGGGATTGGGAAGAGCTGGAGACATATGTGCCAATGTTGATTCTAGGACAGTGAGTGGAGTGGGGAAATGAGGCTTCAATCACATGGCAGTATGTGAAAGGTTGGGGATCTACATGGATGGTGATCTTAGTGCCTTGGTACAAAAATTTGATGCACTGATGATAGGTGGAGGGGACTAGTTGGATGGATTGGATCTAAGGATGACCCAAGAGGATGTTGTAAGGGAGGTCAAGATCAACAATGTGGCATATTATGTCCTGGGTGATAGGACCAATTTTGATTGGCAATAAAATAGTACCTTCAGAGGTACACTCTTGATTATCATAGGCCTTGATGGTGATCACCTCATGGGAGATGTCCACTTATTTGAGGCCAATCTACTAAATAATTTTAATGTACAAAGATTGAGGGCCGAACCATTATCTATCATGACCCATTTGATGGAAAAGTCATTGATCATGACGACGATGCAGAGTGATAGATTATGATCTAACTTGATGGATGGCATTTTGGATGGCTGGAAAGAGAGGGTGGATGATGTGGATAAGTTCCCTACAAGGTTCTTGAATTGGATGGCATTGATATTGGCAAGGACATGGGCTTCGTGGAGAGCTTTATTGAGAACTTCCTAGTGAAGGGGTGAAGTGTGAAGGAGATCAAGGATGGAGATTTGTGTAGGTGTGTTCCCAAGGTGTTCCAAGAGATTGTATTATGCTCTAGGAATGGTTGTAGTATTAGCATTAGCAATAGATATCTGGCCTCTATGGGTGGTAACAACACATTGATTGTCAGCACCTCTGACATGGATCACATTCACAATAGGCTCAACCTGGGAGATACAACCAATGAATTTATTGTAGTTAATGTAGGCAGTGGTATAATATTTTCCATCACCATGGTTGCCTTATTTACCTTTACCTTGGTCTATGGGAGGTTTAGAATTGATTGGGCTCTTTTTGGCATTGTGTTTAGGAAACACATTTTGATAGATTTGTAGGTTGGCATTAGGTGACATCTGAGAAGGGGTGTCAACTGTGATCTCCTTTTTATCTATGAGGTCCCAGACATAGTTCTTGAGTTTCATGCACTTCACGGTGGTGTGTCCCTTAACATGGTGATATTCACAATACTCATTATCTTTGTACTAGGCTGGCTTGGGTGTTGAATCATCAAAGGGCTATGTCTGTGGATACACAACTAGGTTGGCATTGACCATGTGATGAAAAATGGTGTCCAAGGGTTCTCCAAGGGGTGTAAAGGTGTGATTTGGGTCATTTTGGACATGGGGTTTGTTTCACCCTTGAGTAATAGATATAGCATTGGCTTGATTGGTAGGAGGCTGACAGGGTGGTTGCTGGTAAGCAGGTGTTTGTTATTGATACATGGTTGTGGGTTACTGATACACGGGTGTTAGTTTTTGATACATGGGTGTTTGCTATTGATATGCTGGAGGAGGGGGATTAGGACCTGCAACCACAACTTGGACATTTTTGGTGTCTATGGCCCCATTAGTGACCATGTTTTTATTCTTATTCCAGTATTGAGAATGGTCATTGTTCGGTTTGTAATACCTCTCCTATGGTGATACTTAGACTTTGTTGATTTGGACATTTTTATTATGATGGTCAGAACTATACATTTAAATTTATGTTTTGTGGATGATGATATGATGGATGTGCTCATTTATGGTTATTATTTATATGCTTATGAGATTAGAAAATCATCTATTATTATATGTTTTATGGATCTAACCCAAGGATTTGAATCTAACCATTATCATGATGTTTTATGTTTCATGGACATGTGTCTAATGTGTCTTCATGACTTAGGACAAAGTCGTAGTTACTCACTTAGTTGAGATCCACACGATGTATCGATCTTGGTCATCTACTTGCATATATCTGATTTGTATATCCATATGTATATGTATCTCTTTTTGGTGATGCAGGATTGCAGGTACCGGGTATCGTCTCCACCTGGCTTCACAGGTCTGAGTGATCCCTCAAAATCCTTGATCGTTGTTGTTGTATGGAGATATCACCAGGTTCCACAGGAAGAAACTTCACCTTTGATCATTTTATCCTTACGTGGGAAGTACCGAGTCAGTCCCTTGTGTGAATGTATTAGGTGATCTCTCAATTTATTGGTTTTGTGGATCTTGTAGTTAGCTTCTTGTCTTTTGTATTCATTGAGAATGAATTTTTGAGTATAGTAGTTCTAGTTGTCTTTATAGTACGTTCAATTTTATTAGTAGATTATGGAAGTGAATTATTGTTCATTTGAGGATATGATTTAGTAATCTATCTTTATTATTAGCTACTTATGTATTAGCATATCTAGTTAGGATCAAGTTGGCATGCGATTAAATCATGTGATTTTAATATCTATAATAATGAATAATTTTATGGTATTATTTTATAATACTCATAATGACAAAAGGGTCTATAGTAGTAAAAGTTTTAATAATAATGGTATGTTTCATATTATATATTGCTATTAGATTTTGTAAAGAATATGGATTAGAAAATAATACGTTTTATAATAATAATATTATGTTTGCAATAATATTTGTAATAAAAATAATATATGTACACATAGGCATATGGGTGCACACATATGCATATGCACACATATATTTATACAATTGGTGAGTAAGTAATTATGGTGTTACATTAATAAATAATTAGATAAAGTTAATGGTACGGTAAATGTGTTATAAATAATAATTACTATTACCTTCCCTAAAGTAAAGGAAACATAAATTTGATTACGGTAATAGATAGGTATAATTATATCTTTTCTAGAAAAGGCTTTAATAATCTTACTTAAGCTTAACAATTAATGGATGGATGGTTGGGATGGTTGCACCAGTTGGATTACCCGTACAACCACCTCCTCCATTCTATATACAGGAAAGATTTCCTGTGTGAAGGGAGTTGGGGGTTTTTGGAGAGGAAATTTATTTGAAGAGAGGCTTAAATTTTAATAGGATATTTCTATAGTTTAGAGAAGAGAGACTATTGATTTCTCTGAGAGGAGGTGAAAGGATTTGGAGCCTATGAAGAAGAGACTGGAGTTGATTTCCAGAGGAATATTTTCTGGGAGGATATTTGCTGGAAATTTTGCTGAGAGTCTCCAACCAAGGGATAGATGATTCTCCATAGGACCCTAGGTAGGGTCTAACCTGGGAAGAATCTCAATTCTTCCCATGAGTATGATTGTGTATATGAATGATCTATTACTTGATGAGATTATGATTGTTTACCTTTTTGTTTGGAATCGGGAACTATATATATATGTTTTATTTTCTATGTATTTGAAATGAGTTTGCGAAAAGTTATTTTATGAATGTTTGTATGTTCACTGTGGTGAAACCTCCCTGGGAGGGTAGAAGTGGTTTTGACCTTGTAGGATAGTTTATTTTATTGTCGTTGGATGTATTATGAATGCTTCCAAATTTTAGAAATTCTGTTGCAACCTTACTGTTTCATGTCTATTTATGTGCCACCTTTCTTTTCCCAGATCTAGAATATATTTGTTAGATAGATAGGGAGGATTGATGGGCCATTTCTGAAGGGAAACTGGGAGATTTCAAATGGGTCGTGCTCATATTAGGCAACCTTAGTCCCTATAATGCCTAGTTTTACCTGCAAGACAAGGTTGACAGTAATTTTCTGCAGTTCCTGTCGGTTTAGTGTGTTAACCGAGCTAGGTCGGTAATGTGTCAACCAATCCAAGTCGGTAGTGTGTTAACCGAGCTAGGTCGGTAGTGTGGTAACTGAGCCAGGTTAGTTTAGTGTTAACCGAGCTAGGTTGGTAGTGTATCAACCGACCAGTCTAGTATAAACTGAAAGAGCTAGTATAAACTGAGGAAAATAGGATTTAGACTTTATATAATTATAACATTTAAGTATAAGTTTATGTACTTTAATTTCTTATACTTTAATTTCATATAAGAAATTAAAGTACGTAAACTTATACTTTAAGTTATACTTGTATAAAGGGTTTAGGTACCTTTTGAGATGTTTGGGATACGTTTCAGATTCATAGGAGTTAAGATGCAAATTATAATTTTGAGATTTCTTAAAATTCAAACTTAGTCAAATTTCAGGCATAGGATACTTTTTCCTATATTTTTGGAATAAGCTATGGAATGTTGTTTCAATGCATGTGGGAAGTTTTATATTGTCTTTTGGCATATGAAACTTTGTGTAAACTATAAATATGTTCATTTCTTGTTGTGTTTGGAATTATATGAAGTGTTTTTACTACATGTATGATGTAATTATGATATGTGGGTTAAGGGTAGAAAACCTAATGACACCTAGTGAGTGGCTCTCAGTGCGGGGCTAGGGCCCTAAGTGCCTAGAACCAGGATAACCGACTGAAGAGTTATTTAACAAGTGAAAACTTAAATTAAACTTATGGGAATGGGTTAAAACATTAAAAAGATTAAATGTGCCTCGCCCATGCCATTAGTGCTAGTAAAGGCTATGGATGGGAGTGGGAGAAGGTACCTATGCATAGGTACAATTGAATGGTGCTTGTCTATACGAAAGGCATTTGATTCCGCATGTGCCTACTTGGGGGTCGGGGCCCGAAGTGGCTAGTACCAGGACAACCCAAGGAGTGAGGGCTATGCGATCAGACTCACTTAGGTTGTTGCTTAGAGTTTCTACCAAGCATTAGAGTCTTTTGGGGAAAGATTTATACTATGATCATCTTTTATTTTCCATTTGGGAAAGTTTACCCAACCCTAGGTTTGGCCTAGCTATTCCTTCTTTGTGGACCTTGGTGTTTATCTCCTAGCATGGGGGAGTGGGCCTTTTAGGTATCCACGTGGTTGGGTGGTAAATATTTTTATCAAGGTATCTTTTGTAGATGCAGTGTTTGAAGATTCATGCTTGCTTATGTACCAGTTTTTGAAGAATGGAGGCTTTGTAATTATCTTTCATGATGTAAAGTTATTGTTACCTCCCGAGTGGAGATGAATGTAATGTAATCATTGATGTAATTTAAAATGATGTAATTGGAATGGGTAGATTTAGGAAAAAGGGAAAAGGGAGATGTGAAATTTATGTATAAGGTGTAGATTGAAAAAGAAAAAGGATTTGGTAACATTTCAAGTATGTTAAATGCTTCTTATTATTGATTAAGTGAAAAAGGCTATTGAAGAACAAATGTATTACTCGCAATGTATCAAATGATTTAGATGATTCTATTTGTTTTAAAGGTTATATTATTCATGAAGAATACTTAGGAATATGGATGGTTTTAAATGGAAAGTTGAAATGAAAATACTTTGTATTCCTTATAGCTATGATGTAGTTTCTTTGAGAAGTAAATCTTGTTGTTAGTTTACTTAATGGAATTGAATGTATCATGCATTTAAATGAAAAGGGAACCTTGGAGGAGTCTAAGTTAAGTTTATGTTTTGTTTGCATAATTATTTTAAAAGTTCAAAATTTTTCATAAATAATTACTTAGGTTTTCTTTTACAAGGAGAATCTATGTTCTCTTCACCGGTTCCCTTGCGGGGCATGACATCTGTGGCCCCATTAGTGACCATGTTTTTATTCTTATTCTAGCATTGAGAATGGTCATTGTTCAGTTTGTCCTGAGAGCTCTCCTTATAGTGTTTGATGCTACCATCATCCAAAAGAGCTCGCTTGATATCCATGCCTTTCCCTTTTATGTCTTGGTAAGTCTGAATGAAGTTCATCTTCATAAAATGGGATAACTTTGGATGTAGATTATTAATGAATATCTTAATAAGGTATTTTTTTGGCAGTTGGTATGATAATCTCATGGTGAGATTCTTCCATCGTTGCAAGTAGTCAGCTAGAGTTTCACCCCCCTTTTGCTTAGTATTGCACAGGTCCAATAAAGTGAGCTCGTTCTCAATGTTGTGTGCATATTGGGCTACAAATTTTTCCAAAAGCTCTGGAAATGTGGAAACAGATCCATACAGTTTCTTGTAGAACCATTCAAGAGTGGGCCCTCCTAAACTCTTAGGGAAAAGCTGCATGAGAAATATGTCATTGAATGCCACCTCCTGGCATGCAATGTAAAATTGTTTGACATGGTTGACTAGATCACCCTTCCCTTGATACTTGTCGAACTTTGGTGTTTCAAAATGTTTAGGGAAGGGGATCACTGTGATCGATCTGTCGAATGGATATGGAAAGACCTCCTAAAACTTGAATGCCTTAGTCTTAGTACTAGTCTTAAGTTCCTTGATGGCATTTCTCATTTCCTCCCATTCTTATTTGGCAAGCACTGGAGTGGGTACTCCCAGTGAGAATGGATTGGACGGTGCAGGTGAATATGGAGGGATGTGTGGGGGATATGGTCAGTTAGGGAATGGGGATTGCCTGGCTGAAAAGGTCATTTGGACTAGTTTGTAGCTAGCTTGATGAGCAATGTATTTCTGGTGCAAGGTGGGTGCATGTTGTGGCAAGTTTGGCCCTTGCGGGATGAGGGGGTTGGCCTGTGAAGTTGGGAAGTATCATTGCTGCGGGGGTGGTTGGTAGAATGGTTGTGGTTGGGATTGATGATGAGATTGGCCAATATAAGATGGGTGCATACCCATATTGCTAAGAGGGGGAATGGTGGCCTAGGTGTGCACTATAGGTGGATGTGTGCGGGGGTTAGCAGGATGGGTAGCATTGAGCTGTTGTGATTGTGGAGGAAGGGTTTGCTGAGAGACTGATGGTATGGACAAGTAGTTAGTGAATGTGGGAAGAGGTGCCATGGAAGGTGGTTGTTGTGTCATTTGAGGGAAGATTTTTTGCTGGGAGATTGTTTTCCATGTGTAGGTATGCTCATGGAATTCATTTGTGCTTGGACAAGACTCGAAGTGGTACCAAGTCTAGCTGGGTGTTGTGCTATGGAGGTTACTACAAATGTGGGATTTTGTGATGCCAGGGGAGGATTGTGAGATGTCATGGATGGTATTCTTGTCATGAAGGTGACTTGTTGTGCTTGTGCTTTAGCGGCGGATGCAGAGGAGAGAGTTTGTGTGGATTGAGGCTATGTAATGGCTTGGGTTGATGCAGGTGAGGTGGTTTGTGTTGCTCCTTGTGTTGAAATGGGGGTTTGGTTTTTGATGGGTGGGGGGACCATCTGAGAAGTGGCCTATGTGGGGGTTGTTGTTTGCATGGCTAGCTGTGTGGAAGCACGTGGAGGTGTCATACCCATAATGGAGAAAGGTGTGGCTTGGGGTGTGCTTGGGATGGTAGGAATCATTGTGTTGCGTTGTAAGAGATGCAAGATCATTGAGGCTGTGTGGGACACTTGCATGGTCAGATCATGGAGTTGTTATACAACAAAGGGGTCAGCATTGGTGGAGATATGATAGGGTTTTATGAGATCAAATGTGTGTAACTACGATGGAATGGGAGTACCCTCTTGCGCATAGTTTGCCAAGATGGTGAGCTAATTTTGGGCAATGATCATGCTTACCATTTTTGCATGTCCTAGAAGACACATGAAAGCCTCCATAGAGTTGGTAGTGGGTGTCTCGCTAGTATCTTCCCACAATTTTTGAACTATTTTTTCTTGGGGGTCATACATCACCATTTCACCTATGGAAAGTTTGGATCTGCCGAGGTAGTGGCCTAGTTGGGGTCCATCCCTTTTCTTTGATCATGTCACAATAGACATGAAAATGAAAAGCCCTAAGATGGGGGGAAATGTAGGTGTATTGGGGTGATGCTAGGGATGAGGATTGATGGTGACCTAAATGCAGGATGGTGGGTGATGAAAAGCTCTTGATGGTGGATTTCCTAAGGGATTTTGATGAGCTACATTTCTTGATGTGGGATCAAAATATGTGGGATTGTCATCCTCAGATAGACTTTGTGATCTTTTGGATGACAGGATCCTTACTAATGGGAATCAATCTCTAGATCGAGATGATGAGGTCCACATGAGCAAGTACTAACTACCCTAGACAATGCTTAGTCAAATGGGTGAAGCCTAAGATTTTGATTTATGTAATAAGGATAGGAAAACTCAAGGTGAGTTCTCGGATATGATATGGATCTAAGATAGTGTCCTGGGATGATGATGCTAAATGATGCTTCCTAAGAGGGGATGGTAGAAATGCACCTATGGGATGACCTAAGATGGGGGATGTTGTGAGAATTTTCATAGTTTTGAAAGAGGAGGAGATTGTGCCTACTAATCTTCACTCTCTAGTCTAACAAAGTGACAATCAACTTGGATCTGAAAAGAAAATTGCTTAACCCTTGCATTGTATTGTATGTTGTCCAATCGGGTTTGGTACTTTTCTTCTTCGCGGGCCGTAGTGACAATATGCTAACAATCTTTAAGCTTTCTTTCTATGGATTTCTTCTCTCGGTATGCACATGGGATAGGTAACTTAGCTTTTTTATGGTTCATAGTTTGGGTCATAGGTCAACAAAAGGTACCTTTTCATAGGATTGGATCAAGCTAGGAAGTGACTATGGTAAGTATATCGTGGCTTGGTTTTGAACAATCTTTGGTTATGCTTTCAGGGTAATGTCTTGACAAATAGTCCTCACAAGAGACAAAGAAATCTTGGAGGATACAGGCAGATGATCTCTCTTGGAAAAATAACTTTTTAATTCTGATATTGTGTATGTTCAACAGATGTTTTCATTGGGTCAAGTCACTATTGATAACACATACAAGTAGTTCCTACCTATAAGACAGGTGAGTATCACAACCTTTTCCCATAGCTTGATATTCCAAAAGAGGAATACATATGGTGGGTAATCTTCAAGTGACCTGGGAAACCACTTGGATTGGTCCTTGCATAAAGATTATGATACTTTTGGGAGTAGATCGAGTAGGCTTTTGACTAATGGATTCTAGTAAGGTTTGTGGCATCCCCCCAATTAGTTTGTATGCGTGTGACTCACTTAAGAGCCTAGTTGACCATGCCAAAATCATAGGGATATTCACCTACCTTGGGCTACCATCAACACACCTTGCCTAAGCTTGCGGGGATAAGGTGAGAGTTTTCTCAACACCTTATTTATATGCCAGCCAGGGAATTACCAGTTTGAAGTCATTCTCTAAAGAGGAAGTGCTTCTCTTTAGACAGGCCTCGCTAGAAGTGTTGTCAATCGGACTTGATCTTTCTCTTCACCCAAGATCCATGAAGGCAAGGGGAGAGGATACAAATACAAGTGGATTGCTTCCACATCGCTTAGTTTAACAAGGTTTTTTGCAAAAAATGAAAAAGTTCTAAGTGTTTAAAAAACACTCCTTCAAACATGCCAAGAAGTATTCATTCCAAATTGAACCTATTAAGACTAAATGTTTTCTATTCTAGAACATCAAACACTCATGTTTAACATGCAAGATTCTTTTTTGAAATGTAAATGACAATGCTTAAAAAATTTCTTTGCAAAAACAAGGGAATTTTTACTCCTTTTAGCATTCAAGATTGTGTTTGATCTATATTTAAGCACCAAAATAAGTGTTCATCGCATTGATTCTTTGTCCCTTATGCATTTAAGATTGAATTTTGTTGATTTTAAGCACCAAAAGTGTGATGTTTGCTTTTTTCAATTTTAACCGTTGTTCATTTTTAAACCCAAATTGAAATGATGAGATGGTGTTTGGCATACACTGTTCTTTTTAATGCAATGAAAATAAAGTGAGTTATTTTGTTTTAAAGTATTAACCTGCATTCCCGCAGATACCTACAAACCTATAGTAGAAAAATAGTGTTCCTACAGAGCCATACAGGTGTTCCCGCAAGATTGTCAGAAAATTAAAATGACAAAATAAAAGATAAAAGTGCAGTCTTGATACCTGCAACCGTGATCTTGTGAGTCAAAGAGAATTCCTACAAGTCAACTGTCAATCCCACACAGCGGGAATGAAGGCATAAAACTCAAAAACTAACAAGGTCGTACAACTTATAGATGGTCAACAAATCAATCTTGCAGTCAACAGCGTTCCTCCAACCACCAACCTATGATCTCACATTGTGGGAATGAAGATAGAAAATAAAAAATAATAGAAGATGCCTTTCGGCTTACAAAAGGTACATAGGCAATCCTGCCTGGTCAACGCGCATTCTTGCATTGCGGGAATGTGATTCTGCAAAGAGGGTACAATTAGTCATTGGCAGAATGTAGACAGAGAGCAAAAAAAGATAGAAGACAAAAAATTTTGCTACGGGAATGCATTCTTGCAAGGCCGTACAAGCATTCCCACAGAGAAAATAGTGTTCCCGCATCCGTACGAGCATTCCTACAAAACTAAGGATTTTTCAGAAGTTACTGTTGTGTAAAATCCACCTATGAGAATGTCTACAGAAATAGGTCCTCTTCGGCCTTGAACCTGTAAAATACCCAAAACTCCTTGCAACACACTCAAACAACAAGAAAACTTAGTATTTGGGTTAGTTTTGCAAGGAAAAATAAGAAAGATAGAGAGAAATGACCCTTGAAGTGGGTCCCACCGAGCATGCCAAAATGTAAGTACCTAAAATGCAATGTCTAAGAATACTAAGCAAGCTAAATATTCAACAAAAAAATGAAGATAAACACTTATGATAAGACCCACAAAATGAAGACAAAAACCTAAAAGGAAATGCAAACCTTAAAACCTCAAAGTCTCCAAATGTGGAAGATTTGTCTAATAGATTGGATGTGTGCTCATGAACTATGCATCAAGCTTCAGGATAGAAATGGGCATAATAACTTTGGTTCAATGGTGGATGGAAATGAAGGAGGATGAAATGGATGACCAAGATGAAGAGGCAAAAGAGGAGTGAGCAACGGTGGAGATGCATCCAAGAGAGAGCACATGGATTGTGCTTTCTCAAATGCATAGCATTGTGACAAGTGTCTCAATGAGGGAGGATGAGAGGAGAGGTCAAATGCTTGAGGGATGAGTCATCTTTGGAAGGTGTGAGAGAGGACAAGTGTGTAACAGGTGTAAGAGGCTTTATGATTTGCCATTGGTGGGTGTGAAGGTGTTGACAAGTGGGTTGACTTGTGATGGATTAGCATTCTTTAATCTTGGATTATGATTGTGCACATGCTTATGGAGGTGATTAGGTTTGGATTAGAGGGTAAGTGGAGGAAAGAGAATGAGTAGGGGAGCATTTAGGATTTTTAGAATTAAATATTTAATTTAATTCAAAGTGGGAGGAAAAGGGGGTTTGTGAATTATTTTAATTAGATAAGTGTATCTATTTAAATTAATAGAGGAATAGGGGTTTAATTAAGTATCTGACTATGGGTTTGTCATTTTAGATAATTAATTGGACTATATTTAATTAATTAAATATGGGATGGCATAAATTAATCAAATAATAATATTCAATTAACAAAATGCCCTAGGAGAAGACTAAATAAAATTACCAAATTATGTAATCAAATTTAGGTCTGTACAAGATTACCTCTATTTCAATGATATTCACAATGATGAGAGTCGTTCCACCAATTAGGTTTGACTGGAGGTTCATATTCTCTCACATCAGGTAATGTGATGATCTTATTGGCAACCAAAGTCCTTAATGCATTCTCCAAAGGTTCACCTAAATATGTGAATTTTCTTTTGTTGAAAGTGGAGTAAAAAGGTTTGGACTTATTCCCATTAGCATTATTGTAAGGATTATTGGCATTATTGTAAGGATTATTGGCATTATTGTTGGAATTGTTGGAATTTTTATTAGAATTGTTGGGAGCTTTCTTTGATTGATTAACATTATTTGAAGAAGTAGCTCCATATGGTAATGTAAAAGGGTTGGCCTTCAAATTGTGAGCCTCCACAACTCCATCATTCGCAAGATTCTTGTTATTATTCTTTATCCATGATTTCTACTTATCATTGTGATTGTTGGACCCTTGATTATTGATATAATTAGGAACATTATTATTATTATTGTTGTTGTTGTTGTTGTTGTTGTTATTGGATTTGTTATCTTTAAATAATTTTATTTCACCTCTTTTGAACAATACATTCTCAATCTTGATCCCATTTTCGATGAGTTTTTCAAATATTGGGGGACATTAGAGTTGTAATCTATAATTCATTTTCGTGGTCAAATTATTTGTGAAAATTTCCATTTTCTCTTTCTCAAGGATACTTCATTGATACCTTGCAAAAATGGTCCTCCACCTTTGTAGGAATCCTAAAAAGGATTCTCCATCTTTCTATTTGGTATCACACAATTTGAGCATCATGATTTCATGCTCAACGTTATAAGAATAGTGGGTTACAAATTTTGAGGCTAACTCCTCAAAAAAATTTATTCCTTGGGGTAACTTTGAAAACCACTCCATGGTGGAACCTCCTAAGCTCCTAGGAAAGAGTCGCATTAGGTATGTATCATAGTGCATGAACCCAATGCTTAGCGCACAAAACTCTCTTAAATGATCATGTGGGTTTGTTTTACCCATGTACTTATCATATTTAGGAAAAATGGTATTGAAAGGAAAGGGTACCATAACTAAGCTTTTGTCGAATGGGAAAGGACACAAAGCTTCAGTAGAAAAGGATTTAGGTTCGGCTACCTCCTTCATGGTATCAATTTGTTCTTGAAAGGCCTTTATTTTCCTAGTCATAACATTCATGGGGTTATCTTTCTCTTGATCTTTCTTAAGTTGTTCTAAATCATAATTGTGGGGATGTTTTACTCTTGCTTGAGCTAGGCTTAGGAAAAATTTCTCCCTATCCTTATCTATTAATTTCTCCATAACGTCTAGGAATTCTTGATCTTGAGATGCTTTCTCAAATATTTCTTCAAGTGTTTCTTTAGGAGCTTGATTGGCATTGTTGGTGTTATGGTTATTCCCTCCTTGTTGGTAATTATGATATGCAGAGTTTCTATCTATTTCTCCAAGTCTTTCTTCAAATAAGTTTGGAAAAAGTCCCTCTTGATTATGATCTTTAAAAAGACTTTGGCACTCAACTTCTTGAACTTTGTTTGCAACACAAGTGCTATCACCTTGTAAAGATTCCCTAAATTTGTTGGATCATGTGGAAACTGGCATTCAACAAGAGTTTGATTTGAAATGATCCTTGATTCAATAATTGTTGATTTTAAATTGAAGAGATTAAAAAAGTAAGATGAACTTTCAATGGATATCTCTCTCACTTTTTTATGCATTTCAAACACAACAATCACAAAGTCACTTGTCTCTTTTTACCCACTTATCACAAAATTTTTGATTTGAAAGAAGGTTGTCATGGGTTTTGCACAAAAAGAAACTTCAAGCGCCTACCTAGCTCAAGATTTGGCTCGTAAACATGGCTCTAAAAGGTGGTCTTTCTATTTTATCAAGGATTTAATATAGATTCCATTCAAAATGGATCTTAAAATTTCATCTCCTAATTATGTTAGGGGGCTTCCCACCACCGGTATGTCATAGTTTTGTGCAATCCGTGAGGACTACTCAAGGAAGTTCAAAAATCTAAAATCCTTTTGTCACACACCCCATTAAGGATATATGTGTTTTATTTTATAGTGGGTTGGATTCTCACAACAAAAGAAAGCATATCCCACTTTGGGATATCCCTCACACTGTCCTTGTTAAGGAAAATTCTTGGGAGGTGAGTCCAATATGTTTCTAGCATGTTCATGAAAAATAAGGAAATGGAGTTAAGAATCAATTTTTGGGAATTTGGTTCACCTAAAAGGTGAAGAGCATATCCCTAACTTTTCCTTAATTTACCAAACACAATAAACAAGGTTCAATTTCGTCACTCACTAACTATAGAGATTTGAGTATTTCTACTCTCTTCCACAAATAAGGGGCTTTGATTTTATGTGCTTGATTTACTCAACCTTTCTTCTTAATTAAAAAGTTCAACACCTTTGGCCTTTTGATTCACTAGAAGAAGTGAAGAGCATAGGCCTAAATGATAGACTTTCCAAACAAAGAGAGGCTATTTTGTAATTACTAGATTTTCAAATGCACCAATGCCACAATTTAAGGGAAAATATTCACTAGTTTGAGGTTTACCTTTCCTTGTAGCTAGCATAAGCTAGGGGCATTTTTGAGTGATTTTTCCATTTTAAGCTTACCTTGGCTATAGTTCCTTTCCAATGTGCTTTCCTCCAACAAAGTTAGTCAACCAAAATAGCCACAATGAAGGAAACCAAAAATGAAATTGAAGAAGCAAAGTTTGAATTGAATCTAGGGCCTTATTTGCAAATTTTGAGAAAAACTTGAATTAAGGT
The DNA here is from genome assembly GCA_027943335.1 of Chamaecyparis obtusa. NCBI lineage: Eukaryota > Viridiplantae > Streptophyta > Pinopsida > Cupressales > Cupressaceae > Chamaecyparis > Chamaecyparis obtusa. Next base: position 1,337,261 of record BSBK01006170.1, read on the forward strand.
GAGAAAATCCAATTAAGTGACACAAACTTAGTTTTGTAAGCTTCTACAACTTTAAGATAATTCTCATAAACCTGATTTTCCTCCTCTTGTGAATTCTCAAGAATAGATTTGATGTGAACAAATTTCTCCTTCTTGATTTTCTTAGTCAAAGCCTTCCCTTCTTGGTTGAACTTTCTCTCTGGTTTTTTTTTCTTTTTTGTGATCAGACATCCTATAGAGTCATGGAAATCATTTTACCATAGTCAAATAATGAAGATTAGCAGTTTATGCAAAAGCGCTCTTGTAATGCTTAAAAGCGTTATTTTATTGCTTAGAAGCACTATTAATCTAATTAAAAGTGTTGTTTCAACTCTGTCAGTAAACTCAAAAGCGCACAAATAACTAGTACAGGTGCTGCAGAATATATCCAAGGCAGTAAAAATGCAATAAAAGTGCTCAGTAAAATAGTAGAAGTGCTCAGTAGTCAGGGAAAAGGAACTATAGATCCGTGCAAAGGCGCTATAAGAATGATAAACAAAAAATAGAATGATCAAAAGTGTCACGGATCGGTGCAAAGGCACACAACTTTATCGTAGAAGCGTTGAAATAGTGCTCAGAAACGCTGTTTAATTATGTAGAAGCACCGTTTGAGCTTTCAAAAGTGTTGTTTCCTGAAAAACTCAAGAGGTAAACGTGCACAAATTTGATAAAAATGATATAATTTCGAGCATTTAGTAAAATGAAGCATTTTGCCCTACAGTGGGTGCCATTTTGTGTACAAGGAAATGTACCTTCATAGAATTAGTATTAATAATAAATGAAATAGAAACTAAATAAACCACAATATAGAAACTATTTAGAAAATTAAAGATCAATTGAGCATCCTATGGCTCTCTATCTAAGAGTGTTAATAGAAGCTCTCAGCAAGCTACCATTAATGAAAGTCCTAGAATGAGAAATGATAAAGATTTAAGCTAAAGCTAACAATTGATTCAAATTGAATGCTAATTAAGCTCTTAAAATTCCTTTCTAGCTATAAAATGCAAGAGGTTCTATGCAATTCTCAGATGTGTGGTTATTGAATTATGAGGATTTTGGTCTTCCTTTTATAGATTTATGCAATGGTACGGGGTGTAGTGTAGTTGATCATGATTAAGCCTTGGTTGATTCTTTGGTTCCACCCTTTGAAGACAATGAAAATTTTGTGTCATCAAAGCTTGGGACGAGTAGACAAGATCAATCGACACGATTCTCTTTCACTTTGAGTGATTGAGATTGAATTTGGCTTGATCGATGTGAATGTCTTTCTTTAAATCTCATTGGTTGATTGAATTTCCTCTCCTTTTAGGTTGTTGAGAGTAATTAGGATTTATTAATTGATTTAATTGGTTTATTTTAGTAATGTGCCCCTTGAATGGGTTGAATTTGATTTAATCCAAAACTATACAATTAATAGAATTAATTGCACTTTGATTTGATTTAGCTTGATTAAAATGCTCTCAATTTTGATTTATCTAGAATTAAGACTTGATTTTAATTTTGATTGGCTAATTATGCATTGTGATTCAATTACTTCAATCTTTTCCTTGATTTGCCTTGATTCATCTTGATTTATCATTAAAGTATCTTTGTTCATTTTTAGGTGATTAAACTAACTCTCTTTTAAAATTTAACAAGATTGTCTATGTGATGATGCAAATCTATATAAGAGAACAATGATTACTAAGAGTAAAGATGATATATTTATTTTCACATGGTAAGGCTTGATATATATCTCTGTTGTAACTTTTAATAAAACTTGTAGATTTCTGTGTTTTCCAAGTGTTGCATATCTGATTGTATATATATGTATTAAGAAGGCATGCCCCATGTAGAGACATGCCTGATAATCCCAATGCCACCGATTCATAACAACTATAATAAGCATTGTTTCATTTATAATCATTATTTGATAAGTGGCAAAAAAATGGGGAATACGATCCATTATAATTATGTTATGAAGTTCATATATATATATATATATATATATATATATATATATATATATATATATATATATATACATCGATCTCAATAAATTGATAATAACATTTGATATATGATCGATTATAGTATTGATCAATGATTTGACAATGATTAATAGTTATTGGATATTAATAATATTATAAAATATAGATATATGTGTGTGTATGTGTGAATTATCTAATAATTATTAATTAGTGACAACAATGTTTAACTAGTAGACATAATGACTTATTAAAATAATTTATATCTTGATCAAACTAATTTGACTGAAGCTACAAAATTAACATAAATAAATTAAATATTTGAAAAATAAACTCCCAACACTACATTCTCTATTACTGAAGTTTTTTGAGATTCAATCTTTAAGTGCCTCAAATTTTGATATTAACCGATAGAAAGTTTGAAAAATAGGGAAAATAATTCTACTTTTTACCCAAAAGTGGGACTCAACTTCTTGCAGCCACCCCCATTCTATTATAATGCTTCTTACAAGAGTTTTCTTAACCAAGATAGTGGAATTAACAAATTGGGCACCATTTAAATGCAAATGTTATTCTCTAGTTTTGAGAATTTCTTGATGGAGGCTTCATATGTAGAAACTAATCATTTATGACTCTTCATAAGAAATTTATTAGAAACTATTGAATGACCCTCTTTTATTTAAACATTTCCATATACAAATTATGCAATATGACTCTCACAACTCAAAATCTAATTCTTCCTAACATTCTTGGTACTACTATGTGATATCAATCCCTATTGTTAATATGATTTATAACAACAAGGGAGGGGGGTGGGGGGCAGGGAGGGGGGGTGTGTGTGGGGAGTGAATTAGTTGATTAGGTCCAGATGTATAAATAAACTTTCAAAACTCTTCAATAAATCAGATCTAACAACCAACAGCTACTCGGTCATTACTAAATATATAACAAAAACATATAACAGTGTAGTCCACTATCCAATAGTATTTAACTTGCAAAACATAGAAATGTTCAAACCAAAACATTCACACAAGCATTAACACCAGGATTTATAGTGGAAACCCAATTTGGGAAAAACCACTTTGTAACATGTTACTAATATTTTCACTCTTCTATAGTGACCTCAGTGAAAAGCCAACCCTGTCAAAGGTTACAAAACACACTGTCAGGTGTGACCCAGTTAAAGGATTTTAATCACTCTGTTAGAAGTGAGCCTCGTTATAGGACTTACATACATTCCATTAGAATGCAACCTTGTTCAAAGGATTTATACAAATGAATGTTAGGTCAACCTCTGTTAAAAGGTTTTGACTGATACAATGATTAGAAAGTAACACTAGTATTGATCTAAAAACATACAACTCATTTTGAAAATAGCAAATCTAATTCCATACATATGATGGCTTACTGACTGTGATCCATTTCCATCTCCATCACTGATCTACTTAGAAATCCCTTCAAGAAATCACAACTTCTTCTCCTTCAACCTTTTCTTCTTATACAATCAATAACATCAACAACAACTCCAACATCCTCTTCCTGTCTCAACCTTATGCTTAGGTTTCCTTAATATTTCCTCAATTAGGTCTATCTAACTTTTGTCTCTTATTCTCCTCCGTAGATCTTAGGGTTTGGTCAGATTCATTGAATCCTTCCAACTTTATGTTCTCCATCCATCCTTCTAGAATCATCTCAAATCTCTTTATGGATTTACAATAAAACCTTTTATAGTGCAATAAATACTTTCATACAATCAATAAATAAATTCAACACAATTTACATAATCCAAGAATTCAACTATGTCGGCTAGGAATCTGAATTCTTCCTCAAATGTAAATTACTGATGCTTAGTCAATATTGTGTTCAACTCCTCAGTCTTCACTGGAAAGCTCGATCATCACTAAAACTTTTTCCTTGGCTAATTCTGATGTTCGGTCAACATTGAATGTACTCGGCATACATTGGAATGGTTGACACTAACATCACTTGACTTAAACTAGATTTCTTCACTTTTGCTCGGTTAAGCCTACTTGTTTAGTCTTCCTTATTACTTGGATAAAAAATACATTTTCTTATCATTGTGCTACATAATCAAGTACCCATTGAAGTATCAAGATAACTCAACCTTTCCCTAGGTGCTATTGTTACCAACCTTTCCCTAATCCTTCTCAATAATCAAATAGATATAGTACTTTCTAAGACAACAACAATCTTACCTGTTAAGGTTTGACATCAATGACAATACAATAATTGCTTCAATTATAGTTTCCAACAATATCCCTCTTTGGTATTGATGGAAACACTATATGAATAACACATGCATCACCAACCAATTCAAAATTTATCTGTCCATCAGAAATATTTATAATATCCTTAGCTTCATTCTGATTCATAATCAATTAGCCTTTCTAACATGACCGTCCACATAGTAACAACCACTTGATCTCTCCATGTGTTTTCATCTTATTCATCTCCCTTTTTGACAATAATGCTGAAGCAGCAACTAAAACATACATCCTTCTGATGCAGATGTCAGCTTGTCATTTCAGTAACAATATTTCTCCCTTTGTCATCTTTTCTTATGACTGATTATCAGCTTTGTTGTTCTTCTCACAACTCTAGGTAGCTCCTAAAGTGTGACCTATCTCTGCATCAATTTGTCAGATACTCTTTGTAGCACATTTGATGTAGTGCTCCTAGCATGACTAGGCAGCCTTAGTTAGGGGAAGAAACCCTAATTGTCCTCTCAGATATTCATGAGCTTCTTTAGGTAAAGCTTTAGTGAATATGTCTACTAGTTGTTCCTTTGTATTCACATATTTCATTCTGACCTCTTTATCTTGTACCAATTCCCTCAAGTAGTGATACTTGATGGCGATGTGTTTGGTCTTTGTGTGCATCACTAGATTCTTTGATATGTTGATAGCACTTGTGTTGTCATAGTAAATGACAATAGGTTTAGTGATCTCTTCTTTAATTCCTACCAACAATTGGTTTATCCACACCAAGTTTGAATAGTTCATTGCTGCAACCACATACTCGACTTCAGTTATAGATTGGGAAATGTAATTTTGTTTCTTACTTGTCCAAGAGACTAATCTCTATCCAAGAAAGAAAGCTCCACCACTAGTACTTTTTTTGTCATCCACATTTCCTACCCAATCAGCATTAGTATACACTCTAAGTTCAAAACTTTCATGTTTCTTGTAGACCAATCCATAATTTGCAGTCCCTTTCAAATATTTCATTTTTCTTTTGATAGCCATCATGTGAGTTTCCTTAGGATTGGAAGAGAATCTTTCCACAATCACAATTGTGACAACAATATTTGGTGGGCTGTTTACAACATACTGTAGTTTTATAATCATAGATCTATACAAAGTTTGGTTCACCTTGGCAGCATCATCATTTTTAGACAATTTTTGTCCACTAGCCATGGGAGTACTTACTGGCCTTGAATCCTCCATACCAAAGGTTTTTAGTATCTCATGAACATACTTAGACTAGGTTATGAAAACACCTTTCTCCATTTGATATATTTGTAAACCAACAAAGAATTTTATGTCCCCAAACATACTCAATTCAAATTCAGTTTGTATTTCAGTTGAAAATTTCTTTAAAAGGGCATCTTGTCCACCAAATATAATATCATCTACAAAAATCTTAGCCAATAAGATTCCTTTACCTTCTTCATCTTTCACGTATAGATTGCTGGTGTCATTTGTCCTTGAGAGTCCAATCTTTATTAGGTAGTTGTGTAGCCTCTCCTACCATGCTCTGGGGGCTAGTTTTAATCCATACAGTGCCTTATTCGATTTGAAAACCATGTGTCTCTTGTTTGGGTCAACAAAACCTTCAGGTTGTTCAATGTACACTTCTTCTTATAATATACCATTTAAAAATGCAGACTTGACATCCATTTGGTATACCTTGAAATATTTGTAGGCAGCATATGCAAGTAAAGTTCTTAGTCCTTCCAATCTTGCTATAGGGAAAAATGTCTCTCCATAATCTATTCCTTCTTCTTGTGCGTAGCCTTTGCATACCAGCCTTGCTTTATTCCTTGTGATTTGTCCATGTTCATTCAACTTGTTTATGAACACCCACTTTGTTCTAATGACATTTTTGTTTTTTGGTCTCGATACCAGTGTCCAGGTATCATTCTTCTCTATTTGGTCTATCTCCTCATTCATTACTTGGATCCAATCTTCATTTTCTAATGCCTCCCTTGTTGTCTTAGGCTCAAATTCACACAGTAAACATCTAGGGCCTCTTAACTTGCTTCTGGCTAGAACTCTAGTTTCTTTGTCTCTGATTATTTGTTCAGGCTTGTGATGTCTCCTTACATATTGTGCCAACATAGGTTTTTCTCTCCTTTCTTCTTGCTCTTCTGGTTCACCTACAAGATTGTCAGATTCAACTTTTGAATGCTCAGCAACCTCTTCCTGATACTCGATAGTACCCTCCTATCACTCAACATGTTCTTCTTGTTGCTTGACATTGTTTACCCTATGCTCAACATTGCTTATCTGAGACTCTGCATTAGGTGCAGGTTTGTCACTTGCGTCTTCTTGTTGTATATATACAAAAGATCTATAATCTTCTTGTTCTCTCTTGCTTTCCTACTCATTTTTCTTTGTATACTCATCAACCTTGACATTTACACTTTCCACAATTTTGTTAGTGTTAGAGTTCAAACACTTGTAAGCTTTTGTTTTTGTGGAATATCCTAGGAATATGCCCTCATCACTTTTAGCATCAAATTTCTCATTCCTATTGTCTTTTAATATATAACATTTTCTTCCAAAAATTCTAAAGTACTTTACATTAGATGCATACCCATGCCATAACTCATAAGGTGTAATATTTGTACCTTTTTTGATCTATACTTGATTAAGGGTATAAACAACTATATTTACAACTTCTCTCCAGTACTTTTGTGCAACATTCTTCCCGATCATTAGTGTTCTTGCACAATTCATGATAGATATGTACCTTCTCTCTACTATACCATTTTGTGGAGGTGTTCTAGGTGTAGACATGTGTCTCTTGATTCCTCTATCATTGCAAAATAGATTAAACTCATTGGATATGAATTCTCCACCTTGGTCAGATCTTAGACACTTTAGGTTCCTACCTATCTCCTTTTCAACCTTAACCAAATACCACTTAAAAAATTAAAAAGCATAAGATTTTTCTTTTAAGAATATTACAGTAATCATTATGGTATAATCATCAACAAACATAATAAAATATCTAGCACCACAATAGCTTTGTACACCCATAGGTCCACAAAGGTTAGTATGAACCAAATCTAAAGCATTCTCAGAAGTAAAAGTCTTCCTCTTGAAACTAGACTTTGTCATCTTACTCAACTAACATTGTTTGCACATTACATTCTCAAGTTTCTTCAATCTCAACAATCCTCTTACTTTCTTCTTTTTACTGATTTCTACCAGATTATCAAAGTTAACATGACATAGCTGCTTATGCCATAACCATATATCATCAAGTTGTGCAATCATACATGTCTCTTTAGATAGGTCTAGATAGAACAAATTACCTCTTATCTATTCTCCACTTCCAATCAATTCACTAATGGCATGAAATATTTTAGCCTTTCTATGATGAAATTCCACTTGGTAGCTAGTGCTATTAAGTTGTCCAACACTTAATAGATTATAGTTAAGACCTTCAACCCAATAAGAATTTTCACAAGTGATCTTATCAGTCAACTTAATCAATCCTTTACCCCTAATAGGACATGATGCATCATTACAAAATTTAACACTTCTACCTTTGTAATGATATAAGGTATCAAAGTTACTTTTGTCACCAGTCATGTGGTGTGAAAAACCACTGTCAATAATCCACTTATCATTTTTGTTCACATACGATATTAGTGCATTTTTCTCATCCTCATCGAATCATCTTTCATAGCAACATAGACTACCTCAATTTCAAAATCATCACTATCAGTGTCAGTTTCTTCTTCAATAATATAACATGATTTCTTAGCTTTTCCCTTGTAGTCCTTGTACCTTCGGTAACCTCTTTCTTCACTTTTTTCTTTATTCTTGCTATCTCTTTCCTCATCCTTATCATCTCTGTTAGGACATTTTGCAGCTATATGACCAACTTTATTACATTAGAAAAATATGATAGGGAGTTTACCTTTATACTTTCCTTTTCACCTTTTCAATCTTCTGGCCATAAGAGCTTCAAGATCCTCAAGTTCTTCATTAGATGTGTCACTTTCACTCTCACTGATGCATCTTTATTTTTCCTTCTTTGACTTATTTAGAACAATTTGTGACTTAAATGTATATTCAACATTAGCAATAGTGAAGTTATCATAGTTATAAAGCTCAAAAGCAGTAAGCTTACCAACAAGACTTTCCAAAATAAGAGCATTGCCAGGGTTACATCTAGATTCTGGGCATGTGTAGGATCATGGTATGCCAAAAAGTGGTGATGTGAAAAAATCCTCTTTTCACTCGTCCAAAAATGCGCTAAAAAGTGTGTTGGCTTTTTAGTAGGCCTAGGTGTCAGTACACATGCCCAAGAAAATACTAAGCCTAATCGGATATTTGATATAATCAGATATTTGATATTTTTGGATATTCGATAATATCAGATATTCGAAAAAGCCTACCTATTTTGAAATTTGAATTGCCTCACTTTTTCCAATTTCAAGTTACAATACAATCGGATATTTGATAATATCAGATATCCAAAAAAGCCCACCTATTTTGAAATTTGAATTGCCCCACTTTTTCCAATTTCAAGTTACAAGGATTTATACAAATATAACATTTAAGTATAAGTTTGATTTATTTAATTTCTTATACTTTAATTTATATTTTTATAAATACAAGTTAAATACATTCTAGGAAGTTTGAGATAGGTTTTAGCTTCACAGGAGTTAAGATGCAAATTCTAGATTTTGGGGGATTTCAAAAAATTCTAGACTTAGCCAAATTTCAAGATTCACCAAGCCTTCAATAGGGTTACCTCCCATAATCCATTATGACTTTCTAAGGTCAAACTAAAGCTAGAAAAAGGATTCTCAAATGGTTTTAACTCATTTTATCACAAATCACTCAAACCCCGTAGGACACACTTGAAGGTTCTAATGTGTCAAAAGGGGTCATGGGGACTTCCTAGGGGCCCTAATGCGTGATAAGGCATACAAGGACCCCTATAAAGTCCCCATGACCCCTTTTGACACATTTGAACCCTCAAGTGTATCTGAAGGGGTTGTAGGACCCCTTAGGATATACTTGAGGGTTCTAATGTGTCAAAAGGGGTCATGGAGACTTCCTAGGGGTCCTAATGCATGATAAGGTGTACTAGAACCTCTAAGAAGTCCCCATGACTTCTTTTGACACATTAGAACCCTCAAGTGTGTCCAAAGGGGTCGTAGGACTCCTTAGGACACACATGAGGATTCCAATGTGTCAAAAGGGGTCATGAGGACTTCCTAGGGGTCCTAACGCATGATAATAAGTACTAGGACCCCTAGAAAGTCCCCATCACCCCTTTCGACACATTGGAACCTACAAGTGTGTTCTAAGGGTTGGCATGACCCCTTCAAAAACACTTGAGCATTCCAATAGGTCAAAAGGGGTCATGGGGAGTTCTTAGGGGTCTTAGTAAACCTTAGAATGCGTTAGGACCCCTAAGAAGTCCCCATGACCCCTTTCGACACATTAGAACCCTCAAGTGTGTCTTAAGGGGTCCTATGACCTCTTTGAACACACTTGAGGATTTCACTATGTCAAAAGGGGTCATGGGGACTCCTAGGGGTCCTAGTATGCCTTATCACATGTTAGGACCCCTAGAAAGTCCCCATGAACCCTTTTGACACATTAAAACCCTCAAGTGTGTCCTAAGGGGTCGTAGGACCCCTTAGGACACACTTGAGGGTTCTAATGTGTCAAAAGGGTTCATGGGGACTTCCTAAGGGTCCTAACATGTGATAAGACATACTAGGACTCCTAAAAAGTCCCCATGACCCCTTTTGACACATTAGAACCCTCAAGTGTGTCCTAAGGGGTCCTACAACTCCTTAGAACACACTTGATAGTTTGAATATGTCAAAAGGGGTAATGGGGACTTCCTAGGGGTCCTAACACGTGATAAGGAATACCAAGACCTATAGGAAGTCCTCATGACTCCTTTTTATATATTTGAATGCTTAAGTGTGTTTGAAGGTGTCGTAGGACCTCTTAGGACACACTTGAGGGTTCTAATGTATAAAAAGGGGTCATGGGGACTTCCTAGGGGTCCTAATATGTGATAAGAAAAACTAGGACCCCTAGGGAGTCCCCATGAACCCTTTGGACACATTGGATAGCTCAAGTGTGTTTGAAGGGGTCCTACAACCCCTTAGGACATAGTTGAGGGTTCCAATGTGTCACAAGGGGTCATGGTGACTTCCTAGGTGTCCTCACACATGATAAGGCATACTAGGACCTCTAATTATTCTCCATGACCCCTTTTGAAACATTTGAATGCTCAAGTGTGTCTGAAGGGGTCGTAGCACCCCTTAGGACACACTTGTGGGTTTAAATGTGTCTAAAGGGGTCATGGGGACTTCCTAGGAGTCCTAACATGTGATAAGGTGTACTAGGACCCCTAAAAAATCCCCATGACCCCTTTTGACACATTAGAACCCTCAAGTGTGTTCGAAAGGGTCACCCCTTAGGACACACTTGAGGGTTCTAATGCGTCAAAAGGGGTCATGGGGACTTCCTAGGGGCCTAACACATGATAAGGCATACTAGGACATCTAAAAATTCCCCATGACCCCTTTTGAAACATTTTAACCCTCAAGTGTGTCCGAAGGGGTCGTAGGACCCCTTAGGACACACTTGAGAGTTCTAATGTGTCAAAAGGGGTCATCTATGACCCCTTCAGACACACTTGAGGGTTAAAATATGTCAAAAGGGGTCATGGGGACTTCTTAGGGGTGCTAAAGTTTGATAAGGTGAACTAGGACCCCTATGAAGTCCCTGTGACCTCTTTTGACACATTGGATAGCTCAAGTGTGTCTGAAGGGGTCCTACTAACCCCTAGGACATAGTTGAGGGTTCCAATATATCAAAAGGGGTCATGGGGACTTCCTACGGGTCTTAACATGTGATAAGGCTTACTAAGACCCCTAAGAAGTCCCCATGATCATTTTTGACACATTTGAATGCTCAAGTGTGTCTGAAGGGGTCATAGGACCCCTTAGGAAAAGCTTGAAGGTTCAAATGTGTCAAAAGGGGTCATGAGGACTTCCTAAGGGTCCTAACATGTGATAAGGTGTACTAGGACCCCTAGGAAGTCCCCATGACCTATTTTGATAGATTAGTAGCCTCAAGTATGTCCTAAGGGGTCCTATGACCCATTAGGATACACATGAGGGTTCTAATATGTCAAAAGAGATCATCAGAACTTGCTAGGGGGCCTAACACTTGATAAGATGTACTAGGACCTATATGAAGTCCCCATGACCCCTTTTGACACATATGAACCCTCATGTGTGTCTAAAGGGGTCATTGGACCCCTTAAGAAATACTTGAGCATTCTAATATGTCAAAAGGGGTCATGGGGACTTCCTAGGGGTCCAAGTATGCCTTATCATGCATACTAGGACCCCTCAGAAGTCCCCATGACCCCTTTTGACACATTTGAATACTCAAGTCTATCTAAAGGGTTCGTTGGACCCCTTAGGACACACTTGAATATTCCAATGTGTCAAAAGGGGTCATGGGTACTTCCTAGGGGTCCTAACACATGATAAGGCATACGAGGACCCCTAGGAAGTCCCCATGACCCCTTTTGACACATTCGAACCCTCAAGTGTGTCCTAAGGGGTCCTATAACCCCTTAGGACACACTTGATAGTTTGAATGTGTCAAAATGGGTCACAGAGCTTTCCCAGGGGTGCTAACACGTGATAAGGCATACTAGGGCCCCTAGAAAGTCCCCATGACCATTTTTTATATATTTGAATGCTCAAGTGTATTTGAAGGGGTCGTAGGACCTCTTAGGACACACTTGAGGGTTCTATTGTGTCAAAAGAGGTCATGGGGACTTCCTAGGGGTCCTAACATGTGATAAGGCGAGCTAGGATCCCTAGGAAGTCCCCATGAACCCTTTTGACACATTAGATAGCTCAAGTGTGTTTGAAGTAGTCTGACGACCCCTTAGGACACAGTTGAGGGTTTCAATGTGTCACAAGGGGTCATGGGGACTTCCTAGGGGTCCTCACATGTGATAAGGCCTACTAGGACCTCTAAGAATTCCCCATGATCCCTATTGACACATTTGAATGCTGAAGTGTGTTTGAAGGGGTCATAGGATACCTTAGGACACACTTGAGGGTTGAAATGAGACAAAAGGGGTCATCGGGACTTCTTAGGGGTCCTAACGTGTGATAAGGTGTATTAGGACACCTAGGAAGTCCCCATGACCCCTTTTGAAATATTAGAACCCTCAAGTATGTCCTAAGGGGTCCTATGACCCCATAGGACACACTTGAGGGTTCTAATGTGTCAAAAGGGGTCATGAGGACTTCTTATGGGCCTAATGCATGATAAGGCATACTATGACCTCTATGAAGTCCCCATTACCCTTTTTGACACATTTGAATGCTCAACTGTGTCCGAAGGGGTCATAGGACCCCTTAGGACACACTTGAGGGTTCTAATGTGTAAAATTGGGACATGAGGCCTTCCTAGGGGTCCTGACATGTGATAAGGCAAGCTAAAACCCATAGGAAGTTTCCATGAACCCTTTTGACAAATTGGATAGCTCAAGTGTCTCTGAAGGGATCTTACAAACCCTTAGAACATGGTTGAGGGTTCCAATGTGTTAAAAGGGGTCATGGGGACTTCCTACAAGTCCTAACACATGATAAGGCATACTAGAACCCATAAGAAGTCCCCATGAGCCCTTTTAACATATTTGAATGCTCAAGTGTGTCTAAAGGGTTCATAGGACCCCTTAGGACATGTTTGAGGGTTCAAATGTGTCAAAAGGGGTCACGAGGATTTCCTAAGGGTCCTAACACATGATAAGGCATACTAGGACCCCTATGAAGTCCCCATGACCCCTTTTGACACATTAGAAGCCTCAACTATGTTCTAAAGGGTACTACAACCTGTTAGGACACACTTGAGGGTTCTAATGTGTCAAAAGGGATCATGGGGACTTCCTAAGAGTCCTAACCCATGATAAGGCATACTAGGACCTCTATGAAGTCACCATGACCCCTTTTGACACATTTGAACCCTCACATGTGTTTGAAGGGGTCATAAGACCCCTTAGAAAATACTTCAGGGTTCTAATGTGTCAAAACAAGTCATGCAGACTTCCTAGGGGTCCTAGTACACCTTATCATGCATACTAGGACCCCCTGGAAGTCCCCATGACCCTCTTGACATATTTTAATACTCAAGTGTGCTTGAAGGGGTCATAGGACCCCTTAGGACACACTTGAGCATTCCAATGTGTCAAAAGGGGTCATGGAGACTTCCTAGGGGTCCTATCGCATGATAAGGCATACTAGAACCCATAAGAAGTCCCCATGACCCCTTTTGAAAGATTTGAATGATCAAGTGTGTCAGAAGGGGTCATAAGACCCCTTAGGACACACTTGAGCATTCCAATTTGTTAATAGGGGTCATGGGAACTTCCTACGGGTCCAAACGTGTGATAAGGCATACTAGGACCCCTAGGAGGTCCCCATGACGGCCCCTTTTGAAACATTTTAATGCTCAAATGTGTCCAAAGGGGTTGTAGGACCCCTTAGGACACACTTGAGCATTCTAATGTGTCAATAGGGGTCATGGGGACTTCCTACGGGTTCCAAAGGGTCATAAGGCATACTAGGACCCCTAGGAAGTCCCCATGACCCCTTTTAGCACATTAAAACCTATAAGTATATCCTAAGGGGTTGTATGACCCCTTAGGACATTTTTGCAGGTACTAATATCTCAAAAGAGGTCATGGGGACTTCCTATGGATCCTAAGGGGTCATAAGGCATACTAGGACCCCTAGGAAGTCCCCATGACCCCTTTTGACACATTTAAACCCTCAAGTGTGACCGAAGGGGTTATAGGACCCCTTAGGACATAGTTGAGGGTTCCAATGTGTCAAAAGGGTTCATGGGGATCTCCTACAAGTCCTAACACATGATAAGATGTACTAGGAACCCTAAGAAGTCCCCATGACCCCTTTTAACACATTTGAATGCTCAAGTGTGTCTGAAGGGGTCGTAGGACCCCTTAGGACACACTTGAGGGTTCAAATGTGTCAAAAGGGGTCATGGGGACTTCCTAGGGGTCCTAACATGTGATAAGACATACTAGGACCCTTAGGAAGTCCCCATGACCCCTTTTGACATATTAGAACCCTCAAGTGTGTCCTAGGGGTCATGGGGACTTCCTAGGGGTCCTAACATGTGATCAAGCATATTAGTACCTCTATGAAGTCCCCATGACCCCTTTTGACATATTTGAATGCTCATGTGTGTCCAGAGGGGTCCTATGACCTCTTCAGACACACTGGAGTGATCAAATTTGTCAAAAGGGGTAATGGAGACTTCTTAGGGGTCCTAACGCCTGGTAAGCCATACTAGGACCCCTAGGAAGTCCCCATGACCCCTTTTTATACATTAGAACCATCAAACATGTCCTAAGGGGTTGTAGGGCCCCTTAGGACACACTTGAGGATTCTAACATGTCAAAAGGGGTCATGGGAACTTCTTAGGGGTTCTAACACATGATAAGGTGTACTAGGACCCCTATGAAATGCCCATGACCTTTTTTGACACATTTGAACCCTCAGGTGTGTCCAAAGGGGTCGTAGGACCCCTTAGCACACACTTGAGGGTTCTAATGTGTCAAAAGGGGTCATGGGGTCTTTGTAGGGTTCCTAATGCATGATAAGGCATACTAGGACCCCTAAGAAGTGCCCATGACTTCTTTTGACACATTAGAACCCTCAAGTGTGTCTGAAGGGGTCGTAGGACCCCTTAGGACACACTTGAGGGTTCCAATATGTCAAAATGAGTCATGGGGAACCCAATATGTTAAAAGGGGGGTCCTAATGTGTTATAAGGTGTAATAAGACCCCTAGGAACTCTCCATGACCCCTTTTGACCTATTGTAATGCTCAAGTGTGTTTGAAGGGGTCGTACAAACTCTTAGGACATAGTTGAGGGTTCCAATGTTTCGAACGAGATCATGAGGACTTTTTAGGGGTCCTAGTATGCCTTATCACATGTAAGGACCCCTAGGAAGTCTCTGTGACCCCGTTTTATAGATTAGAACCCTCAAGTGTGTCCTAATGGCTTGTAGGACTCCTTAGGACACACTAGAGGGTTATAATGTGTCAAAAGGGGTCATGGGGACTTCCTAGGGGTCCTAGTATGCCTTATCACCCATTATGACCCCTTTAGACACACTCGAGCATTCAAATCTATCAGAAGGAGTTATGGATGGCCCCTTCAGACACACTTGAGGTTTCAAATGTGTCAAAAGGGGACATGAGGA
Organism: Chamaecyparis obtusa; assembly: GCA_027943335.1. NCBI lineage: Eukaryota > Viridiplantae > Streptophyta > Pinopsida > Cupressales > Cupressaceae > Chamaecyparis > Chamaecyparis obtusa. The sequence continues at coordinate 1,352,797 of BSBK01006170.1, forward strand.
CTCCCTAGGGGTCCTATTACACCTTATCACGTGTTAGGACCCCTAAGAACTCCCCATGACCCCTTTTGAGACATTTGAATGCTCAAGTGTGTCCAAAGGAGTCATATGATGCCTTCCGACATACTTGAGAATTTAAATATTTCAAAAAGGGTCATGGGGACTTTCTAGGGGTCCTAGTATGTCTTATTACATGTTAGGACCCCTACAAAGTCTCCATGACCCTTTTTGACACATTAGAACCCTCAGGTGTGTCCTAAGGGGTCCCACGACCCCTTTGAACACACTTGAGGATTCAAATGTGTGAAAAGGGGTCATGGGGACTTACTAGGGGTCCTAGTATGTCTTATCACATGTTGGGACCCCTTAGGACACACTAGAGGGCTCCAATATGTTGAAAGGGGTCATGGGGACTTCCTAGGGTTCCTAACACATTATAAGGTGTACTAGGGCCCTTAGGAACTCCCCATGACCCCTTTTGACCTATTAGAATGCTCAATTGTGTCTAAAGAGGTTGTACAAACCCTTAGGACATAGTTAAGGGTTCCAATGTGTCAAAAGGGGTGATGGGGACTTTATAAGGGTCCTAGTATGCCTTATCACATGTTAGGACTCTTGACAAGTCCCCATGACCCCTTCTAACACATTGGAATGCTAACGTGTGTCCTAAGGGGTCCTATGACCCCTCCAGACACACTTGAGAGTTCCAATGTGTCAAAAGGGGTCATGGAGACTTCTTAGGGTTCCTAGTATGCCTTATCACATGTTAGGACCCCTAAGAAGTCCCCATGACCCCTTTTGACACATTAGAGCCCTTAAGTGTGTCCTAAGGGGTCCTACAATCCCTTCTGACACACTTGAGGGTTCAAATATGTCAAAAGGGGTCATAGAGACTTCATATGGGTCCTAGTATATCTTATCACTCATTAGACCCCCTAAGAAGTCCCCATGACCCCTTTTGACACATTAGAACCCTCAAGTGTGTCCTAAGGGGTCCAAGTGATTTGTGATAAAACAAGTCAAAACCTTTTGAGAATCCTTTTGGTAGCTTCAGTTTGACCTTAAAAAGTCATGATGGATTATGGGAGGTAACCCTACTAAAGGCTTGTTGAATCCTAAAATTTGGCTATGTCTGAAATTTTTTGAAATCCTCCAAAATCTAGAATTTGCATCTTAACTCCTATGAAGCTGAAACCAATCTCAAACATCCTAGAATGTATTTAACTTGTATTTATTGTATCATCTTAAAATGGAAGCACTTCCTTGATAAGAGTGTTTATCCCTCTGATTAAGTGGTTTGGGGTCATGTTAAGTACCTTGATTGGGTCTTTGCATATATTTGGCTTTCTCCCCACTTTTCACTTTTTCCCTACACTTGATTTCTTCGTTCTAAGTGAAATTAGGGTTAGGATCCTAAGGATTCTCCTTAATTTCCCTCTTCCATGGCTCTATTTTCTAGGTAGGATGTAGAAATAGATCCTCCTAGCTTTCATCATAGTAATCAAAGGATTTTATGTCTATCCCTGGCATTCTATCCTGTTCTGGCATCATTTCTAGGTTTCTGGGTAGCCCTGGGACCTCCTGACTTAGTTCTGAGTAAATCTAGGACCAGGGTTAGATTCAAGGTCAAACCTGACTAGGTTAAGGTTGAGATTGAACCTAACTAGGTTAGGTCCAACCTCAATTTTTCCCCCCTCATTCAAATTTCCAATTTTCAGAATTTCTGGGCTTTGAGCTTTCAAGATATTTATTTTCCTACCTCCATGTTGGCCATTTTCAGTTTTGAGATGGTAAATCATTTAATTACATTTAATCTAGGTATATTTTCTAAAGGTTAGGACCTAATTGGGATTTAATTCTCCAAAGTGGCCCCTCTAGAGGAGTGTGCCCTAGTTTACTATAAAAGGAGGCCTTCCTCTCTCATTTTCTCCATCAAGTTTTGTGAGAACACATCCACACTCAAGAAATTTCATGAGCAAGATCTCAAGTGCAAGAAAGTCTTCAAGAATTCAAGTGTTCAAGCATTCATCCGTCAAGGAGATCCATTGTTAGCCATTCAAGGATTCAATCTCTTCGGAGCCCCCTCGAAGATTCATCTTTCTCCATTCATTCAAGCCTTGTCATATGCAAAGCTCAAGTCAAGATTGGTGTTGAAGATCAAATGCCATTGATTGGAGACATCCTACATTCATTCTACATCCACTGAAGCATTCCTACTTGTGGATTTGAGGATTCAAATCCTCTACAAGGACTTCAACATAAGCGAGGTGATTTGTTTCAATTACTTTGTTTATGCATACTATATTTCAATTCAATTTCAAGGTTAATTCCTAAATTGGGGTTTGACCAAGGCAAACCCCCCATACAACAAAAACCCTTATTTTCTTGTAGGTACAGGTGTGGAGTTTTTGATCTGAGAGTGAATTTGGATACTCTTTTCGAAAAACTTCCAAGATCTATGAACAGAATCAGAATCAGACTTCAAATAAAGAATGTAGTATTTGACCTTTTATGAGGGTCAAACCCGACCTGAGCTCATCTTGGAGAAATATTTTTGGGTTTTCTCTGTCTCGGCATTTCCAATCTGGAGCATGTTGCAGAATTGCCTGAAAGTGTACATAGACATTTGAATTTGACATTTTCTAGATCTGCCCTAATTTGAGGTTAGTACTTGTATTTCAATTATCCCTTATTTTCTAACACAATACACAATATCCTCCATAGGGAAATATTGGATTTACTCTCTCTCTCTCTCTCTCTCTCTCTCTCTCTCTCTCTCTCTCTCTCTCTCTCTTCCATATTCTTTATAAATTGATTCGGTTGTGTATTAACCTCTTGGTTGATCAAATTGGATCTCTTCTTTGGAAATTTGGGTTTTGAGAATAGATCTCATATTTCTCCCTTTACATATGAATAGAGGTGAATCCATTTTACCACTATTCATTTATACAAATATAAATTAAAGTATAAGAAATTAAATAAATCAAACTTATACTTAAATGTTATATTTGTATAAATCCTTGTAACTTGAAATTTAAAAAAGTGGGGTAATTCAAATTTCAAAATAGGCGGGCTTTTTCGGATATTCAAAACTATCAAAAATTTGATTGTATCAGATATCCAATTACGCTTGGTATTTGCTTGGGCATTACCAAACGTGGGTGGTCAACCCTTTAGGTGTGTTTCAGAAGATAGTTCTTGATATCAAGACTTCGACCATGTAGCTGACGACTATTTTTTCACCCAAAATTGATGAAACAAAAAGGGTTTCTTAAAGACATTATCAACTTTCCATCAATATAATTACTATCAAATTTTTAGTTTTGTAAATAATTGTTACTTATTTTTCAATTGAGTTATCTTTAAAGTCATAATTGACATACTGATTGAAAAACAACTATAACTTTCAAACCGTTTAACCTTTTTGAAATCTAAAACAAGTGTCACATTCTATGCTTCGGCTGCTATAAGAAAAAATAAAAAAGTTTTGAATTTGGTAAAATTTTGAATTAGTTAAGGTGGTTAGACACTAGAGTTTTTTATTCTGAAAAATTTGTAGCAGAAAATTCATAATTAATTATTTATTTAACCTAAAATTATAAAAAAAAATGCATCATATCCGGGCATGAGTCTATTACTTATATCCAGAATCTTGGGAAAATATATCATCATTTGATTATGATTAAGGTGGTCAGACATACATGTACTCTTTATCTTTTCCCTAAAATTTTCATAATACTGCATTGAAATCTAAAATTTTGAACAATTAGACAAAAAAAATTTCAAACAAGGGCTAGTAGTTTAGAAACTACATTCAATTTCCTATAGATTCTACTCTTACAAATTTTTCATATAAGTTTCATAAGATGTTCAACCTTTTACATCAAGTTGACTAACCTTGATTTTCTGATTTTTCATTGCCACTTAAGGCCATAGTTTGATATACCATGATCCTGCACATACCCTTCTTGAAATGCTAAAATTTTGAGGGCATAAATAGGAGGCAAAGTTCTCAATACTTTTCCAATAATAGTTTCATCATCAATAGTTCCATTAGCTCCTCTAATAGTGTTTACAACTTCTTTTATTCTACCATAATATTGAGCAATATTCTCACCTTCTTGCATTTTCATTTCATCAAATTTAGGCTTTCAGGTTTTTCCCTTAGTACATTTATGTCACCACCATAGATGTTTGCAAGAGTGTCCCATATTTTATTTGCATTAGTATCATCTTTGATGTCTTCAAATTTAGGATAACTTAGAGCGGATGTTATCTCCAACATTGCTTGATTGTGCTCTTGCTTAGCTCTCATCTACTTGGTAGTTAGAGGTGCAGCAGGTGAAACATAGTTATGCTCAACATAATACTTTGCTGAATCACCAATACCAGCTAGATGTAGTTTCATCAGACTCTGCCATGGAGGGAAGTTCTCCTTATTTAGCTTTGGTACCTCCTTCTTATACATCCTGATCATCTACTTCAAGTACCTTTAAACTTGTTCTCTGTAAGCACCAACAACTCTGATACCAATTGTTAATACAATTTAGAACAACAGAAGGGGGGGGGGGGTGAATAAGTTGTTCTCAGGTCTAGATGTATAAATAAAATTTCAAACCTCTTCAACAAATCATATCTAACAACCAATAGCTACTCGGTCATTACTGAATACATAATAGAAATATATAACAGTGCAGCCCACTATCCAACAGTATTTAACTTGCAAAACATAGAAATGTTCAAACCAAAACATTCACACAAGCATTAACACCAAGATTTATAGTGGAAACCCAATTTGGGAAAAACCACTTTGTAACATATTACTGATATTTTCACTCTTCTGAAGTGATCTTGGTGAAAAGCCAACCCTATCAAAAGTTACAAAACACACTATGAGGTGTGACCTGGCTAAAGGATTTCAATCACTCTGTTAGAAGTGAGCCTTGCTATAGGACTTACATACATTCTATTAGAATGCAACCTTGTTCAAAGGATTTATACAAATGACTGTTAGGTCAACCTCTGTTAAAAGGAATTTGACTGATACAATGATTAGAAAGAAATAGTAGTATTGATATAAAAACACACAACTCACTTTGCAAATAATAGATCCAATTCCATACATATGTTGGCTTATGGATTGTGTTCCATTTCCATCTCCATCATTATTTTCTCAGAAATCCCTTCAAGTAATCACAACTTCTTCTCCTTCAACCTTTTTTGCTTAATAGTCAATAACATCAGCAACTCCAACATCCTCTTCCTGTCTCAACCTCATGCTTAGGTTTCCTTAATATTTCCTCAATTAGGTTGATCTAACTTTTGCCACTTAATCTCCTCCGTAGATCTTAGGGTTTGGTCAGATTCATCAAATCCTTCCAACTTTATGTTCTTCATCCATCCTTCTAGAATCATCTCAAATCTCTTTATGGATTTACAATAAAATATTTTACAGTGCAATAAATGCTTTCATATAATCAATAAATAAAGTCAACATGATTTACATAAGCCAAGAATTTAACTATGTCAGCTAGGAATCTGAATTCTTCCTCAAATGTAAATTACTGACGCTTGGTCAATATTATGTTCAACTCCTTGGTCTTCACTGGAAAGCCTGATCATCACTAAAATTGTTTCCTCGGCTAATATTGATGTTCGGTCAACACTAAATGTACTCGACATACATTGGCTTGGTCGACACTTACATCACTTGGCTTAAACTATATTTCTTCACTTTTGCTCGGTTAAGCCTACTTGTTTAGTCTTCTTTCTTACTTGGATAAACAATACATTGTCTTATCATTGTGCCACATAATCAAGTACCCATTGAAGTATCAAGATAACTCAACCTTTCCCTCAGTGCTATTGTTACCAACCTTGCCTTAATCCTTCTCAACAATCAAATAGGTATAGTACTTTCTTAGACAACAACAGTCTTACCAATTAAGGTTTGACATCAATGACGATACAACAATTACTTCAATTATAGTTTCCAACACCTATTATCTCGTAAACTATCTAAAACAATAATCCTAATCATTTCATCATAAGATAATATTATATATTATATTTATGATGTTTTGAAGCATATATATTGGACTTGAAATTGAACATATTAGTCCTTCAAAGAGACCAAATAATAATCAAGAGTTCTATAATATTAATATTCTAGACATATTTTGTTTTGAACAACATCTTTGGCATAAAACAAGATTATTTTGAAGTAAACATAATCCCAAAGACATCTGTAATTCTCGTGTCAACCACTTTACTTTTTATAAGAAATAAAAATTATAACCAACATTACAAAAAGAATTAAGACAAATAAAATATTAACCTTTAAGTAGATCTATACTATGAACTATTAATATATCTTTAAAGTTAGTCATTCATATTACACTACCAATGACCTAGCATGATGTATAAAATTATTAGTCCCTTATGTTAAGGCGGGAGACTTATGTTTTCAACCTACATTAACCTATTAATTCAGGTATTGGGAATTGTGCAGAAACAATTTAACCAAAGCTTCTACTCCAGTTTCCTATTAAAGTGAATTTTAGATTTTCTATTTCCTTTTTTTCATTGGTTGAGCTCATTTTTCATGATTTCATTTTCTATTGAAAATTTAAGGGCCCGTTTGGTGCCTGGAATAAACCAGGAATAAGTATTAGTTAATACTCGAATAAGTTTATTCGATGTTTGTGGCACTTTTTTTAATTCTTGAATTGGGAAAGTTATTCCCATTTTTGGATCAATGCTAGAATATAATAATTCCAAAAAAAACCTGGAATTCATTTTATTCCAGAATAAGAGTATTTTGGGAATAAGCCTCTTAGACCAAATTTGATAAAATGGTTGGGTCCGGTCGGGTCCGTGTTAGGGTTTTAAACAAAATCATAAATGCCTACGTCCGCAATTAACGCATACTAGTTAAAAACCGTGGTAAAGATGAGAAACTCATTACCGTGGCTTTGCTGAACAGAATTAATTTTTACCTTTTCTCACAATAATGAAAACCTTTGTACACCGATTTATCCAGATTCTATAGTTCGATTTTAGCACATTACAGTATTGGCTAAATAGTAACCCTAAACCGCTTATCTTGAATATCCCCATTTTTACACTGATTGGAATGGGAAATGGAAATAGAAAATGGAGAGGAGTGTCAGTATTTCTTACAAGAGATAAATAATGTAGAATTATTCCACAAACAAACATTTAGAATTTAAAGTGGTGACTTTTATTTTGACATCTGTTTATTAGAAACTAGAATAGATAAAAATAGAGTTTCATGCCCTCGACTATTGATAAATAGCAAGTGTAAGTGTAAGTGTAAAAATTAAAATTTGTAAGAAAATAATTTTTTTTATAATCTTAATTTTTTTAAGTTAATAATACATATTTAATTTAAAAATATATAAGTTAGAAATACATATACATTTTAATTAAAAAAAACTAGCAACAAAATTGATAACTTAAAAATAAATATTGTTCAAATTAATTTAAAAAATGAAAAATAATCCTTATTCCCATTCCACATAATGGGATCCAAACGCAGAATAAATTAATTCCTAATCATATTCTAGGTGCACCAAATAGGTTCAAACCTTATTCCAGCGTTTGTTTTGAGCATTAATTAATTCCAGAATAGGCCCTTATTCTAAGATAGACCTATTCTGGATAAGTTAATTCCATGCGCCAAATGAGCCCTTAGGGAAAATCAAACCAGGTGACAATTGGTTTGTAAGATTGGAATATGTGGCAACTGCAAGCCCACACACCTTAAATATTGTGCGCCATTTTGCCTGCATTTTGGTGATCTCTATTATAGTCTTCGTAGTGTGTATTTTGAGTTCAATCGGTGGCAATGGTAGTAGCAGAAGAGAAGGAGAAATAGAAGAAGGTGAAACAATTTTGTAGATACCATCGGCTGCAGCGTTGCCCAGGGTTTTTTGAGGCAGAAATTATTGAATAACTCTCTGTATGTAGAGAATTGAGGTGGTTGCAGCATCATTGTCATCGTCCCTGAAGAGGCAACAAAAGCACTTCGATGGCCTCCTCATAAGTTGGGGCTTCTCCAACGCCTTCTCGCAAAGAGATGCTTGAAGCTGACATTGCTAAGATTTTGATATTTCAACACTTTTTGAGAAGCTATCATTATGAGTTCTTGTCACAAATTTATTTCTCCATCGAAGACCAATTTATTTATAGGTTGTTCTAGAAATCATAACTATTGGTAAAGATCATCATTCAATCGGGTCTAAGTCTTTATTAGATTTGGATATAGGTTTCATTGAATTCTTCCAAGAGATTCCATTGAATCTCTGGATCCTTATTCTAAACTTTGTTGTATTGATCTATCATCTTAACTCTCAAATAATTTGGTCAAGTGAGCAACATGAAAATACAGGAATGAAATTCTTTAGAAAGTAGAGTTTTTGCACAGATAATCTATGTGACAACATTGAAAAGATCTGGTGCAATGGCGACCGGACTGGAACTAACGAGACAAGGTTCTTTACCTTATTTCATTCTTAACTTTAAAAAAAATATTGTTGGGCTATTATGATTGTGAACATTCATATAAAAGATGAGGTACTCTATATGTAGTTTTAGCTTAAATGTTTGAGCTTTCACACTTGTATATATGTCATATAGCTTCTCTACTAGACTAATGTGTTCATAAGTCTCGACTATTAATATTTATATAAAAAAGATAAGTCCTCTATTTGTAGCTTTATCTAATTCAGACCAAATCAAGAAACCCCTTTACTGCAACTCACATATATATAAATAAATGAATGAACCATAGTTGTTAAAATCTCCTTTCATATAAAGATTGAAATATATGATTTTATTGCAGGCAATGGAGAAATCTATGAGCATTGAAGCTCAAAAGATAATGAATATAAGGAAGTGGATGACCAGTCTCCAATAGAAGAAGTGGCTCTGACAGTGCCCACAACTGATGATCCAGAGCTCCCTATGTTAAATTTTTGAGTGTGGGTGCTGGGAATTTTAGCTTGTGGGTTAATGTCATTGTTAAATCAATTTGTTTCCTATAGAGAAAATCCTATCAACCTTAGAACAGTGTTTGTTCATATTGTAGTTCTACCAGTTGGTCGTTTCATGGAAGCCACATTGCCCAGGAAAAGAATTCATTTTCCTGGAACAAAATGGCATTTTTCTCTTAATCCAGGGCCCTTCAATACTAAAGAGCATGTTCTCATTACCATATTTGCAAGTGTGGGAACCAGTGGAGTTTATGCCATCAATATTCTCACCATTATTAAGGCCTTCTACTATAGGGACATGAATCCTGTAGCAGCATGGCTATTGGCTCTAACTACACAGGTATAAGCTCTAGATGGAAAATTAGATTGTGGGTTGAATTCAGATTCAAATTATCTTAGATTAATATAATGTTTAGGGAGAGAATTTTTATTTGAGATCTAACGTGACTAGATGTTGGGCTTTGGATGGGCTGGACTATTTAGAAAGTTACTGGTTGAGTCTTCTTACATGTGATGACCTGCAACACTTGTTCAAGTTTCTATTTTCAGGTAGGTTGAAATCTATTGCCATTTTTCAAATATTGAAGAGTAATTACTTATTAGTTTTCTATATAGATGAGATATAAAATAGTATCGCATTAAATCTTTGAATAAGATTAAAGATGGGTGGGATCTTTTACAAACAATCTGATTTTGTTGATGTATGGGGTAGATCAGATGATAGGTTCCTCCTCCCACCTCTATTCTAGCTTTAACATTTAGTTGCAGTATATTTTACTTTTACATTCTGTGTTGCTATCTCGTTTGAATTATGAGATAGTGACAATTTTCATCCATTTTTTTCTTGGATACATATAAGAATATTTTATAAATAATAACATAGATACTTATTCATATAAATTAAAAATAAACATACATTAAGTGATCCAGTATTATCAGAAACTATACCAAACACTATTATTTTCATTTTGTAGAAACTACACCAAAGAATATTGTTTTCCTATTTTTTTCTCCAAAACCAAAGAGAAAGTATACAAACTTAATTTTAGACTTATCTGAGGTGAATTTCATTGAAACAAGTATCTGCTGCTACACCACATTGTTTAAATATCTATCAAATTCTCTTGCCCTTAGATTGTGTGAATGATGAATGCTAATGCACATTCCTCTGTATTGGTAATGGTGGTGATGCAGGGCACTTCATGAAGAAGAGAAGAGACCAAAGCGAGGGATGACAAGATTGCAGTTCTTCATCATAGTATTAACATGAAACTTTTCATATTATATAGTGCCCACCTTCTTTTTCCGTTCCATATCCACCAGTCCATAGCTTGCTGGATATGGAAAGACTCTCTAACAGCACAACAAATTGGGTCAGGCTTATATGGCCTAGGAATTGGATCCTTCACCTTAGATTGGGCAATAGTTGTAGGATTTTTAGGAAGTCCATTAGCTACGCCATGGTTTTCCATAGCCAACGCTATGGTTGGTTTCATCCTCATTGTCTACATCATCCTCCCAATCACATATAGGACAAATTTTTATGATGCCCAAAAATTCCCACTTATTTCTTCCCATGTTTTCTCAGACGATAGCTAGTTATATAACACCACCAGGGTGCTGAAGAGCGATTTCACATTCGAAGAGGATGCCTATAACCAATAAAACAATCTCAACATGAGCGGATTCTTCGCTATCACATATGGTCTGAGTTTTGCAACTCTTGCTGCAACTGTCTCCCATGTCCTCTTTTATGGAAAGTAATCATATTCATTCACAGATCTATTTAGCCATTTAATACTTTTGTTTTTAATATATCACATTCTATTATGTTATGTATCATTGTTTCGGATTACATTCTATGATCCATTATTAGAATAATAAATAATTGGATCATGGATCATGAATTATAAGTCATCTGATGAGTTATTTCTTTTGAAACTAATCTTCGTGATGTTATCTTAGAGCGAGGAGTAGCCTAATAAGAGGTGCAAAATTTAATTAACTATTTCCTACACATTATTATCCTCTTTTTGGTTTTTATTTTACTTTGGTAGATATTCTGGCCAAATTGGGGTTGTGAGGGTTAAAATTGAATTCAAGTTCATTAAAGTGCACCAAACTTTGTAATAATTGATGTTCAGAGAAGAATTCGCCTATTTTTTGTTAGAAATTTTTTATTAATAATTTATTTTCTTGGTGTAGCTTTTTGGCTGAGATGCCACGACCAAACGGTATCTCTCCTTTGAGGAACTTATATTTTTTTTATTTCAAATTGCTATCATCAAGTTATGGCTGACAGGCAATTAGATTTTTAACTATAAAAATCTACTGAATTCATTTTCTGGAGGTGTTTCTCCTTTTCTCGATTGTTTCTACATTTTCTGAAGGCATGCTATGTGGTACAATTGGCTATTGATGCTTCTGCATATTTGACACACACACTATTTATCAATAGAAAATGCAAAATATATTTACTAGAAAAATTAAAAATGCACCTACTATAGGAAAAACAATATCTAAAATTGCAAATTGGGACATTTTGTTGTCTTGCTAATGCATATCCACAAGCTATTGGTTTTATAATTTTACTCACTTAGGTCAGCCTTCGGATGTGATTATTGGGTAGTTCATGGGTCCTTTCTGAGTACCGATTACAGGTCTTAAATATGCAATGCAAAAAAATTATATGACACTTGCCGGGTTTTTATGGAATTGCTTACTTCTGAAAAATTTAGTATCACATACAATGATATTGCTGAAAATGGGTCCATTGGTAAGAAGTTAATTCAACTGTAA